>CM052813.1:1621749-1672725 GCA_028533885.1 Nasua narica
CAGAGACCCCCTCCCCCGCGGTCTACCCTCCCGCCTGTCGCCTCGGATTCGCTTCTCCGCACGTCCTACCTTCCGGTAAGTGGTCGCTTTTCTGTTCCTGGAGTTGCTGCTCTTCTTCTCTTCCATCTCCTGCTGAGCGTGTGGGTGTTCAGGAGGGTTTGCTGACTATCTAGCCGGACTCCTGGGACCCAGTGATACTCGGTCTCCTGCTCCCCCCGCCATCTTGCTCCTCCCTCAACTAATTTTTTTTTTTTTAAAGCTGCCTTCGGTCTTGTGTATTTTGTTTTACTCATTTGTCTTGCTGTTCCCATCATTTCGTAAAATGGAGGAAAGGATTTTAAGAGCACAGGCTTTCCCTAGACTGGGCTGGAATCCTGTGTACTCCAGTTTCTAGCACGGGGTCCTGATGTAATCCTAATTTCGTCTCTCCTTGTCTCAGGCTCAGTCTGCTCCTCTGTAAAATGGGGCTAATAATACTGTCTGTGGCTGCAAGGAAGGTTAATCGAGGTGAGATATGCCATGCACTTAGCCTAGATTATTGATGAAACCCCTTGAGTTGCTAGAATGGTCCACACAAGGGGTCCAAGTTTATGGGGTGGGTCTAAAGAAGTATTTCAGGTTGTGAAATGATTTCTTAAGGCAATGTGAGGCACTGAAATATCTCTGTGCAATGAAAACCTGCCACAGAAAAGATTCTGTGGGCAGATGACAATCTTGCCATATTATTTAGGCCATCTCATAGTTTAATTCTATGTTCTGTAATTAAATCTATCGTGTATCATCTGCCAGAAACCTTAGTTAATGGACAGTATGGGCACTGACGTATAAAAGAATATACATTTTTGACAGCCTGTTAAGTATAACATTTTCACCATTTTTGTTTCCAAGAACATGCTTTGTGACTCGGGGCTGAGTCACAGGGGCTGAGGGGCTGAGTTTTGCAGTCCATCCAAGTGCTGCACGCGGTCCCTGGCCATCAGCAGGGACAGGACCTGCCTACTGCCTGTTAGCTCTGGGCAAAGAACCAGGCAGCCCAGAAAAGTCCCAGGGGTTGGAGTTTGTGATACTCAGTCTGGAAACTGTGTGTTTACTTCGCACTTTGTTATTCTACTTTTTACTTTGTTACTCTTACTATCCAGTTGATTATCTTAAGAAGCACCTTATTCAAACACACCAAATACGTATGCATAAATATTTAATTTAGATATGCAAGCGCAGACATAGGTGTCCGAAGAGATATTACAATAAGTTATAATGAGATGGCTTTTCATTATTTCAGAAAGTTTTGAAGAATGATGCGTTCAGGGTTTTGGACAGTAAGTAATTTCAAATCATGTGTACTGTTGGCCCCTGAAAACAGCATCAAAGCTTTAAAGAGGCAACATTACCAACCTGTCCCATTTTCATTTAGTTTTAAATAAACACACAGACGTCAGCCTTTGACATTTTAATCTTTCCGAAGCATTTGTGGGATAGGCACAGGAAAACAACTCCCTTTTATAATCCTAGGGAGAGAGAACAATGTCCTGAACAAAATCTTGATGTAATGGGTATTTGCACACAGAAGGTAAACACAGGGATGTCACTGTTACTATCGAGCAAAGACAACACAGAGGGAAGCGGGAGTCCTCTGCTCATGGTTTTGATGCTGAGATAAGAGAAAGGCATAGCATTCTGTTAAATGCTCCAAAATACACTTACCAGTTGTTTTGAAGAGAAGCGAATGGATTGTAAGGCGTAAACTTCATACATTTATATTAGATGACTCAATATGCAATCCGGAATCAGTATTCGAAATGTTTTTTCGAGATTCAAAGCTCTGCTTTTGTGAGCTAAGTCATGGTGTTAGGTGTGAAATCTTCACGTGGGTTTCTGGTTACCTAGGGTCGTGGAAAAAAGAGATTGCTTTTGCCTAGGCAACAACACAGATGCAGCCTCGGTTTAAGTTTTGGGAAATTTAATACGATCAAATGACGTGTGAAACTGTCTGCTAAGTTCAGTCCTTGGAGCTTTCCTTCTCTGCGAAGCACCCATCCTTTGTGTGCAGCAAACACAATTGATTATCGGTCAATCAGGTGGTTTTGAAAGCATTCATGGTAAATTCTGACTATTTGAATTATTAGTCTTAGTGTTAAGGCACCTTGCTCAGAGACATTTAAATAGCCTTTGGATTTTCTTTGTCCGTTTGTTTGTTGATGTGTAATATGTAGAATTTCAAAGAAAAACACAGAGCATGACCACTCCAGGGGTCCTCACTCCCCATTTCTGCTTCTGCCGCGAGTGCCAGGGGGAGGAGCCATTTCCAACACTGTGCGGCAGGTGTGCCTGGGTTTAGACTTTGGGTCACCTGGTTGGTAAAGCCTCTGCTTTGGGAAACTGTGTGCATAGGCTGAGCGCTGGAAGAAGAGGTCATGCTGTCGGTCGCTCTCGACTCAGGCCCCAGGTCAGATGGGGGACCATGGCTGTTCGTCACAGTGACTGCTGTGCCCCCCCCCTTACGCACCTGGGGAGCCCTCAGGTGTCCTGGCCAGCCTCGTGGCAGTGGTAAGCGTTCTGACATGTGTCCACATGGGAAGGAAAATTTATTTATTTATTTTTGTGAGAAAGAGAAAGATAAAGAGCGCATAAATGGGGGGGGGCATGGAAGGAGAGGGAGAAGCAGGCTCCCCACTGAGCAGAGAGCCCAACATGGGGCTCGATTCCAAGACCTTGGGATCAGGACCTGAGCTGAAGGCAGAGGCTTAACCCACTGAGCCCCCGGGCGTCCCTATTTTTTTTTCTTTAATTTAAAAATCAGTGATGTTCAGCATGTTTGGGATGTGCAAGCACGATCACTACTAGTTCGAGAACATTTTATCGCCCACGTGGAAACCTGCATGCGTTAGGCAGTCACGCCCCACTTTCCCTCTGTCTGCCTGGGTCTCGTCTGCATTTTTCATATAAACGGAATCTGGCTTCCTTTGCTTAGCATGATGTTTGCAGGGTTCATCCATGTTTTCATGCATATCAATATCTCATTTCTTTTATGGCTGAATAGTATCCCCTGGTCCGACTGTAACGTGCGGTATTTCTCTGCTCACCAGCAGACGGGCATATTTTGCTTGAACACCTGTTTTCGATCACAGTGGGACTACACCCGGAAGTCGAATTTCAAGGTCATAGGATGACTCTGTGTTTGTCTTACGGAGAAACCACCACGTTTACCAATCGTAGGACTTGGTTATACACTGTCAGGCAGCCCGAGTGTTGGCGGATGGTCCTATGAGCCTCCGGGAACAGAGGAGCCCGCTGAGTGGCTCCTACAAGCCTGTTGGTCCTGTTTCTGGGTCGACCAGGAGGCTGGCCAGAGGCAGGTTCTCCCAGGTTCTCTACTCAGAGGCAGCTCTCCGAGCTGAGGGTCTCGGGCACCTCGCTGCCCTCAGGTGACGGCTGGGGTCATTTGTAATGATCCGACCCCTTGAGGTTCCATGTCACCCCGGGCGGGGGTGCTGGCTCCTTAGCCTCCCTGGCTGTCGCTGCCCATGTAAAGAATAAACTGAAGCTTCTTTGACTCTTTTTAACTGTATTATTCTTTAACTTGTGTTCTTGTTACTTAACTTATTTCTGTTCCTTTCTTTGTAAACAAAAACAAACAATTTAGAGATTTTGAATTCTGTTTCAGGGCTAATTTTATGCATCTCCCTCAACTAATGAGGAAGCTGTAAGCCATCTACGTGTTTTGGGAATGTTCTTCTGAGCAGTTGCGGCATACCTTGCAAGACTTAATGTGCTTTATTTTCTTTATGATTGTTTTCCAGATATTGATCTCTTCCTTGACTCCGGTGTTATTTATATATTTAAAACATTTCCAACCAATTTTTTATTCATTCTTTTTGGGATTGCTATCCACTTACCTTACATGATGGTTAGAGATTGTAGTTTGGAAGGTGAACGTTTCCTTCATTTGACTTCACTGGGATCTTTCTTTGAGTTCTAGAGGGTTCGATTTCGTCTGTGTTTCATGGTGCTGGAAACACGTTCATTATTTTGTTCAGAAGCTCTGTCTACGAACTTGCTCGCGTTGATCCGACTGATGAACTGACAATCAAGATTTCCCAACCCGCGTACTGTGGCGTTCACCTCAATCTCCTCTCAGCTCTTGACCCTGAATGGTCACGAGGGTGGTTATTTTACTGAATACAACTTTTGCCATGATTCCTTGTCTCTCTTATCAAGCCCCGCCCCAAGTCCACGCTTACCAGACGTTAGTATCCACAGGCTGTTTCTTCTTCATTGGGATTCTCTATGATGTGTTTGTGCGTCTTTTTACTTAGGATTACATTAACTATCAGCCAGAAACAAGCTGCATCTGGCTATTGGTTCCTTTTCTTATTTTTTTTTTAAGATTTTACTTATTTATTTGACAGAGAGAGAGAGAGATCACAAGTAGGCAGAGAGGCAGGCAGAGAGAGGGAAGCAGGCTCCCCGCCGAGCAGAGAGCCCGATGCGGGGCTCGATCCCAGGACCCTGAGATCATGACCCAAGCAGAAGGCAGAGGCTTTAACCCCCTGAGCCAGCCAGGCGCCCCTGGCTATTGGTTTCTTTCACCTGCTGTATCAACTGGGTTCACGTTACTTGCGTATATGTGTTCATGCACAATCATACCCCAGGGACAGGCAGCATAAACAACTGTGACTTGTTAGTGCCACTTGCTCCTCATGGTTCCTCTGGCATCTTTCTGGCATCCTGAATCTTTCCCTTCTGTCCCAAGAAGTCTCCTTCCTCGTGCAGAAAACTCTGATGACCACCCAGCGTCTCTCTTCCAGATTTTCCCCTTGCTACGCACACATATGACATGGGCGTTCACCCCATCTGCCTCTGGGTCTGAGTGTGTGTGAGTCTGAGTTTGACTTTAAATTGTCTTCTTTTTATAGATGCAATTTTCCCATTTTACAATTCCGATGTGTCATGCCTTTGGTCTCTAATATTTCCAGCGGTCTTAGGCTGCCTCTTTGTCTGTCTTTTGCTACTTGCCCTCCCTCGGCTATTTTGGAGTGGTTTTATGTATGGATGGGTACGTGCGGGTCTGTTAGTAATGTGGAAGTCATGGATTCTGGTTTTGGGTTTTGTAGTGGTTCTTTTTATAATTCTTCATATCACACTTAGCCCTCCGTTTCTGAATTTAGATTTCTTGCAAAGCATCTGTTGGCTATTATGACTAAGAGAAAATCACCACTCTCCCACTTCCTCTCTTCTTCCCTCCACCTCCAGACTTTTCTTGGTTTTATTCGTATTTTTAGTCTTTCTGGTGGTTCCCCTCACAGCTCCCAGCAAAACTCAGAGGCTCCTCTTCTTGGCTTACCCACCCCTGCTGCAACATGGGAGGAAACAGCCTTCCGTCGTCTTCCTCCTGCCCCGATTCTTGTTGGTTTTAGAGTCAGTTTTACTTTCCTGAGATTCATAGAAGGTGCCTCCTGGGACCGGGTGGCCAGGGGGATCTTTTCATTTTCTGGCCCAATGTCTTCCTCTTGCTACCACTCCTGTTTCTGGTACTTCCCTCCTCCCCTGAGTCTCCAGAGAGGAGCATCTTTTGCAAACAGTAGGCAGTGATAACGTGCTCCCGAATTACTTCTTGTTTGAGCTGTTGTACCTCCTGGCTTGTGCCAAAGTCAGGGCTTGCCTGCCCCTGGCGTCCTGGTCCCCGTTTCTCCCCCGCACCCGGACCATGCACCATGCCGTTGGGTGTTTTCGGCGGGGGCAGGGTCCCAGGCCAGGCTGCTGTTTCGTCCCTGCCATTCTCAGTCTTTTGATTGGCCCCTGGAGACGTCTGAAGAATGGTTGTGTTTCACAAGGATACCTGGGAACTTAACTTGTTCCCGTGCCTTCGAAGATCTTTCTAGGCTGGTTTTTGAGGACCACGTCTTGCCTTCTAGGGGAGTGGGTTGTTATTCCTTGGGCTCAGGAAAACTCCGGCATGTTACAGCTCGGTGTGCACGACCTCTTCCCTCTAACGTGGCCACTCCGCGGGGACGCCCGTGGCCTCTGTTTTGGATGTGCCTGCCGCCCACCCGTCATCCCCACCTCCGGCTGCGTCTGTCTGCTTGCCTTTTCCCTTCTGCATCCATGGGCAAGGGCTTGAACCTTTTCTGTTCCCAGGTAACTGGGCTTTAAAGCAAATCTATTCTACCCCTTGCCATTCCATTTGTGAGTTTACACCGACGATGTTTTGAGACGACATTCTGATTTGAGCTGCTCCTTTTCTTCTGGAATAGATCTTTACGTGCACAATTTCGTATTAGACTTCTACCTTCTTCCTTTTCTTTATTCTTTTCCTCTCTAAATAATCATTGAACTAATCTTTTATTTATGTTGTACTATATTTGTATAAATATCAACTTATTTTTTTTTTTCCTGAATTGCTTGTGCTTAAAGCGGGCAGTTGTCTGCGTCATTTATCTGTCTTGATGTGGCGCGGATGCATTTTCTTCGATTCGTTCCCCATTGGCTCTGAGAGCTGGTCCTGCGTCTCATGGTGCACTAGGGCCTCTCTGAGGGGTTCCTGGGCTCCGGGTGGGTTTCCTAAATTGGGAGGCTGGTGTGAACAGCCTGGGCGGGATCGGCTTTCCAATTACCTTTGACCTGTCGGAGTTCCGGATGACCCTCGGTGCTCTCTCCTGATCCAGGAGCCTCTGCCTTCTAAGAGTTCCTCATCCTTGGCTCTGGCTGTCTTTGGGGACAGAGAGGCCACTGGCTTCTTTCTCCACTTGGTTCTCCTGCTTCTGCACAGCATGTGGAAAGAAGGCTGAGAAGCCATGGGGAAGCAGGTTTGGGGGCCCCGGGGGATCCCACAAGGTGGAGAGGCTTTGCTTAGTTCTTTCCTGGCCCACTCCCCCTTTTTCTGCAGACTTACATGGTTTTCTTATATATCTCGTCTTGGACCCATTGCTACTTCATTTTGGGGTAGATTACCTCTGCTTTGTGACCTTCCTGCTTCCACTCCCCTGGGGAAAGTGGCGACGATGGAGATGGCCACCGGCCGCACACCTGTCAGGAGCTCATATGACTCGGGGGAGACCGTTTGATAGATGCATGGCTCCCCCATTACTGTCTTCCTATTTAAACCTGAGATTATCGGGGTTGTTAGGTTGTCAAAAAAGTCAAAATGCTTACCCGATGGGTTTGTAGGGAAAATTAATAAAACTGGAGAACTCTCGGGATGGGTGAGCCTGGCGGGGCGGGCTCGGACACAGATGTCACCAGCCCAGACGCCTGGAAAGGTCCGGAGATGAATCGATGCTTGAACAGTGGCCAAGACAGCAGGGCCGGGGGGGCTGGGACGAGCCGTGGCGCACCTCTGTCGGTCACATAGGTCGGTCGTAGTCCCCCGCGTGGGTGGCCTTCGCATCCTGGGCTGGAGAAGGTGCTCAGGCTTCCAGGATCCTTCGCCTGGGAGTTCTGATAATGTTTGCAGCACAAGGTTGTATGGCCAGCCAGACTGTGGTGTCCTACACAGTGCACACACACGGGTAATCCAGTCTATAGTGTCCTGCGTCTCATGCACATTAACACGAATGCCTCCTCCCCCTCCTCCCCATAAATCCTTCCTCTTGGCTTCGCATCTGTCGTTCATTCATTTACAATCGGCAGCTAGTTTTCCAGCTGCTTCTATGAAGAGGTATTGTTTCTTCCCCTTTGTTTCAGAAACATAGTTGGGGATCGTTGAAGGTTTGGGAGAGACAACCACAGAGGCTCCCAACCCCCGCTGCTGCCCTGGGGCAGGTCACCGGCGGGACCACCCCCTGGTCCACCGAGATCCCCACGTAGACCGTCGCCAAAGGCCATAGTCACAGGTGTGCAAGTAGATTTTAAAAGACAAAAGTAAAAAATAGGGCTGGAGGGAAAGCAGAGAGGCTTTTCTTCTGGGAAGGTCCTTAAATCTGGAAACTGCTGAATGGCCATGTTGGTTTTTCCTCCTGCGGGCGAAGTACAACAAAGCAGTTGTAGATTCTTGGGTGCCCACCGCGAGCCGCCGCTGTTCACACACACCCCTCGATTTAACGCTGTGCTCACGCCGGGCGGGGTGGCACTCGGTCCGCCCTGTGCGGCGGCCACACAGGCAAGTTCACACCGGATCCTGGTCCGTCTCCCACTCGTCGGAGCCTTCCACTAACAATCTGGGTTGATGAAGAATAAAGCTAAGAAGTGGCAGGGCTCCGATTCGATTCGAGGGCTGGGTCCCCGAACATGTGGGGCCGTGCCTAGCAGTCTCTCATGAGTCCTTTCCTGGGTGGTCCCCGGCACCTTCTTTCAGGGTCCAGCCTCCGATAACGAGTTATCACAATCCTATAGACAGCTGTGGGGCTGGGCCTCTGGTTCCGAGCAAGTTACTAGGTTATTCCTTGGAAACACTTGCAGATGAATTGCGTTCATTTTTAATACAATATTTACATCTGAGACCTCTTAATGAACGATTTTGCCGAATGCTGGACATGCTGAATTTTCTAACAAACTCCAAAAAGCCCATTTGCTGTGTTGTTTGTAAATCCCCACGTCTACGACACAAAGCAAGTGACACGGGCAGACTTCACACCTGCTAAGTCTAGGGAGGCGACTTAGGAGGAGGGCGGAACGTTCCCACGCGGGGACGTGACTGGCAGGGAGTGGGGGGGCCACAGAACCGAAGCTGCTCGCCACGCACTAAATATACGAGGTGCGTGTGACCCCGAATATACTCGGGGATGTACACCAGCCACCTTCATTGGTGACACTCATTCTGCCCCCAGAGGTCCTTTGCAAAGAACACCAGTAAAATCCAGAGCTGCTCCCTGGCCCACGTGGCATTCTTGTCCCCGCATCTCACCAGCGGGGCGAGTGTGTGCATTGGCTCCAAGAGCCTCCCATCTGTTGGGTCCTTGGCTCAAAGCTCAGCTCTGGTCCCTGTTACCACACCATGTGGCCAGGAAGGCTGATGCTGGAGACAGATGGGGTTGGGGGGAGGGAACATATGGTTCTTGCAAGCCCAGGATGCAGCAAGTGTGGGCTCCCCCAGCGCGACTTGCCCTGCCCCCCCTTCTCACTTCTCTTGCACCTCACTGTATGATTCCATCGATTGGATAACCGCGTGCTGGGAACATTCCAGTTTGGTCTGGGCGCCTTCTGCTTTGTGATCCCAACAGAGGCTCTCCTATTGCAAGGGGCGGGGGGTGCTGTGCTTCCGGGCTTCTGGGGGAATTCCCATCCATGCAACATCTTGCCCGGCGAAGTGAGCACGTTCTCTGCCCTTCTGAAGCGTGCCGCAGCAGTCCTGCTTCTACCGAGCCTCCGTGAATCAGTGACCACTGGACATAACCTCTCTCTCTCCCTGCACACGGTCGTTATGTGTTTCTTTCAAAAATTATTTATTGAGCTTGCCATATGTAGGAGGCACTGTGCTAGTTTCTGGAAACAAACACAACACATTTCCCAGAGGTTCTGGTCAAATGGTGGAGAAAAACAAGAAAAACAAGTCGTGCTCGAGAGAAATTCCAGACCCCGCTGTGATAACGCGGCCCTGCCCCCTCGGACTTGGGCTCCCCACGTGCACCTGCTGCCCTGCCCCCCGATAGCAGCCCCTTCTTCCTGAGGCCCCCACCTGCTTCCTGCCCGGGGTCCTGCTCTGCGATGCTGGGCCTGGGATGCTCCCATGGCCTGCTCCCAGACCCCTTCAGTTGGAGGTCGGGGGGTGATTGAATGCCTCCCCTCCAGAGGTCACTTCCTGACCATTGCAGACTGGACAGCTCAGTTGGGTCTTTCCTTTCTCCATGTGCTTGCCTGCCATTCTTCATGGAAACATGATCGTCCCAAATGACGGTGCCGCATCACCTGATAACTTGTTTCTGTCTGCTCTGCAATGCTCATTACTTCTTGTTGGGCACGTAACCCAGTATCTTGCTTACTGGGCACCCCTTCCCCCACAGGGACCACCATATCTGGGACACGTGGAGTCTGCCCAGGAAGCGAGTACATGAATGAGTGAACAAGGATGGCCCTTGGAAATGCATGTGGCTGCAAGCTTCAGAACACAGTCACTGAGATGGAAATGAATCTGGTTGAATCTTCCACATAATAACAGCTCAGAAAGCCATTTGTGCAGTGCACGCCTCAGGCGCCGAGCCATGTGATTTCGTTCAGCTTTTCTCTCCGTCTCAGTGTGCGTAGTTGTCCCTGTTTCTGGATGACAGAGCACTGTAGAGGTCATGACCATGACCTTCCCAGTTCTCTGGGCTGAACTCAGCACGACCATCCGCCTCGGGGACTCTGAGACACTCGAGGCCCTGAATGGGGATCTATTCGAATGGAAGACAATAGGATGAAGGCACGGAAAGAGTTTATTCCCGAACCTTTGATGTGGTGAACCAGCATAACGTATGGGGTGCAATTATAAAATATCTAGTCTTTTTACATCTATTTTCCAGAACTGGTTCTTCTCCTGCCTTTGACAGAAACTTGAGCAGACCCGTGAATTTGCTCTTCCTTGGGTTCCACGAGGTCCTCCGATCAATAATTAAGCTGTCAGTAACGTGACACCCAAACGTTGAGTTCCTGTGGCTCACCAGACGGTCCGACCTCCGGGGGGAGGCTGGCCCCTTCTGTCTCTGCTAGCTCAGAGCCTCTGCTTCCCCTTGGGGGTGGGGAGAAGTGATGGACGTGGGCAGAGCCGTCCGTAACTGGTCCTGTGGCGATCTGGCCTCGGGCTCCCTGCGTCCCCGCAGAGGTTTCAAACTCACTTCATCTCTAAAGAATGTCTTTAATGTCTTCAAAGTGGCCTGTTTGCCACAGAATAGAACATCCCAGGGTTGGATGGCTTAAGCTAACCACGATTATATGCGACCTCACGGTTCTGTGGGCCAGGAATTCAGGCCATCCTCCGCGTGGCGGCGTGGACTGCGCTTCTCCCTCCCAGGTGGCCTCAGCCCCCAGCTGCACCCACCGTGGCTCCTGTCCACTCCTCCCCATCATCTCTCTCTGCTGAGATCTGCCTGCCTTCCAGCTGCTCTCGCGGCGGACCCGGGGACCCCAGCTGGCTCTTTCTTCCACCCTGCAGACCCCTGGTCCAGAGGGCACACGCGTGCTCCCGTTGCGCCGCCAATGTCCCCGATGCGACTACTTCCACACTCTCGAGACCTTCTCTGATGCTCTCCCTGCCCCCACCCCCAGCTGTACTCACACATGCACCGTAAGACGACCTTAGCGGGAGAGGCAAACCCGAGCCCTAGCTTGGGCGGGAGAAGGGGAGACCTCAGCTTGGATCTGAATTCTTCCCTCCACCCCCCTTCTCTCCTCCACCCTCTGGCCACCTTCACAAGTGCAAGTGTGGGAAAACGTCGTTTGGAACGTGTCACTTTTGCAGCCCTTCTGTGCTGCTCCCGCAGGAAAATATTGCCTCGCCAGCCTTCAACCCTCAGCAAAACAGATAGGAAGCTTCTCGCTCAGCTTCTATTAATGCGTTTTAAATGATGTGCAGGATCGCTTCAGTAAAGTTGGTACGATTAAGAAAAATGTATTGCCTTGGTCTGCAGGGATGGTTTGGTTGACGCGGGGACATTTGAGCTCTGTCACCCTCCTTCTAACTTCCCCAGGTGGCTCTTAGCACACAGGGCAGGTGGGACAGGGTGCATGGGCCACAGGAAACACTCCGATGCTTCACGTCCGGTCTCCTCTTCCTCACCCACAGACCTGGAAAGGACTGTGTGCTTCGTAAGGATTCCATAAGCTAAACACACAGTATGATGCGCTCGACACCTTCTCCTCAAGGTGACAACAATAACGCGCAGCAAAAGTATCGTCTTACCTTTCTACACATCATCGAGGAGAAACTGCTGTTAAAATCTCTCTCTGACAATTGTCTTGCTTCGAGCGCTGTGATCCATCATCCCACCGTGTCTCACGTGAGACCTCGTTGTCGGCACGATCACGTCGCAGAATTAATTGGTGTTTTAGGTTGAGTTGCCCCATCTGTCCATCAAACTCATTTCATTTATGCTTTGACTTTGTCGTTTTGAGAGTGAACAGCTTGCATAGGAACTGGCATTGAGGCAAAGGATGCCGCTTGTGAATATTAAGTTAGCAAAATATAATCCAGCCTGCTCCATTTTCTAAACCTCACAGCCAACCACCCCCCCAAAATCGGATTCTGCAGTATTGGGGTAACTCATTATTGGTGCGCAAGATATAAGGACACGAGGAAGCAATCAAGACTCATGCAGTTAAAACAGCACTGGTTTTGCCTCCAGTGGCTTTGAGTCCGTCCAAGAGAACAAGCAGGACTCACAAAATGTGAGATCACTTTGTGGTATGGATATAACCTCCCCAAGTCACAGAGTGAAATAGCTAGCGCCTTCCCCGTGAGGCGAGATCGGGTGGCAAAAGATCTGTAAGATCGCATTATGAGCCACTTATTTATTTACGACTTTTCATTCACCTCTCTGTCTCCTCATTCAGCCAAAAGTGATGGACACCAGCATGGCCTCGTGGCCAAGTCTCGGCGCTGAAATGGACAGATGTGACCTTCATCCCAGCTCCTCTGTCTGCAGCTGTGTAGCTGGGGAAGGGTATAATTTCCATTCTGAGCCTCCATTTCCCCTTCTGTGAAGTGGGGCACTAATTACCTCTGGCGTTGCTGAGAGGATTGCATGATATCAGTGGTTCCCATCTGAGGCTGTGCCACCTCTTCTATGAAATTTGGAAACTTACTGAGCACTTGGAGAGCAAGGAGTGGGTTTCCAGATACCCCACAACACCTGGAAACTTCAATGTCTACAATATCCACTTCTGGACCCCCCAGAAAACTATGCCGTGTCCCAGATTACTCTTGAATATCCCAGGGCAAATGAGGGAGCGGGAAAACCTGAAGGGGGTGGAAAGCCTCACTTTGTGTGTAGGCACAAGGTTTTTGCACACTCGTGGTATGCACTGACCTTTCTAGAAACAGATCTGGCACAGATCAAGGGAAGAGTGCACGTTGCTTTGTTTGGTACTTTACGAAAGGTTGTTCCTGGTTTTAGAAAAGCAGGCTGCAGTCAAGAATTTTCTCCTGGTTTCACTTGGGTGGCTCAGTTGGTTAAGCATTGCCTTTGGCTCAGGTCATAATCTCAGGGTCCTGGGATCGAGTTCAGAATTGGGCTCTCTGCTCAATGGGGAGCCTGCTTCTCCCTCTGCCTGCTGCTCTGCCTGCTTGTGCCCTATCGCTCTCTCTGGTAAATAAATAAAATCTTACAAAAAAGGTATTTTCCCCTGGTTTGAATCACCAGTAAACAACACTTTGTCAGTCTACAATTGTAGTGATTCTAAGGATACATACAGCCCTTCTGTAAAAATGTTAGATATAAAGACATAATGCCAAAGAATGTTCACTTAGATATTTAATATTGATTTTTTTCCCCTAATACTTACTCTGCAAAAGTAGAGTAAAACTCTAAGTCAGGCAAATATTTTCCCCCAATGCACCAATAGAGTTGTCTAAAATAACATCACACTTTCAGGATGTAAAGGGATGATCTGAAAAACGTAATCGCGACACGGAAGCATGGAACGCATTTTTAAACACAAGGAAAAAGATTTCATTGCTCCCTAGTTTAACCACAAAATTATTTAAAATATGGCAAGCCACACGATATTAGCCAAAACCTGTTTCGTCAGCAGTATGAGTGGTGACTAACACAAAAGTGGGAATTCCAAAGAAGTAATTTTCCACCAAGCACTTATCAGTGAACGAACATGCCCCATGTGGCGACAAAGCTGTGCTTTTGCATTAGTTGACTTTGCAAGGAATAAAGAGTTTGAAGAGGGAACGTTATTTTCAGAATTGATAACAATGTCTATGAGGAAATTTCCAATACCCGTGACTCTCAGAATTTATGGAACCAGCCCATTGCTCTGGGTGATGGCTGCAGCCCCAGGAACGGCGGCCCCGGGAAATGGTGTGGGAGAGGCCGGAGGGCTTTGACCAGCTGCACCCGGGTGTGTTAGGGCGCATCTACCCGTGTCTTGCAGCATCTCAGTGCCGAGACTGCTGTGAAAGGTCAGGAAGCTAAGAGTGTTCCGGAGACACGTGGACCTCAGAGCGTCCCACAAGCTGTGGGCCATGGTGCAGGTATATGCGTGCGTCTCATTATGTACAGCAAGGGAAGTGCTCTCAAAGGAAGATGCTTTTTAAAGACAAAGATCCCGTTCACTTCCGGGTGTTATGGCGTAACGTGTAAATTTCACTTTTGAAAAACTATACATCGAAACTCAAGTACTGAGAAGATATGCAACGTGTTTCAGGCATCTTTAAAAACGTGAGATGAGTTCTTCCTTTGCTGTAAGGAAATGAGATCAGTTTTATTACGGTGCAGGGGATAATCATGGCATTTATTAATAAGTATAGATTAGGGGCTCCTGGGTAGCTTAGTTGGTTAAGTAGCTGCCTTCAGTTCAGGTCATGATCCCGGGGTCCTGGGATCGAGTCCCGCATTGGGCTCCTTGCTCAGCAGGGAGCCTGCTTCTCCCTCTGCCTCTGCCTGCTTCTCTGCCTGCCTGTGTTCTCTTTCTCTCTCTCTCTCTCTCTCTCTGACAAATAAAATCTTTAAAAAAAATAAGTATAGATTATTTTTTTAAAAAACTTAAAGATTTTATTTATTTATTTGTCAGAGAGAGAGAGAGAGAGAGAGAGACAGAGAGAATAAGCAGAGGGAGGGGCAGAGGGCGAAGCACACTCCCCGCTGAGCAGGGATCCCGATGTGGGACTTGATCCCAGGACCCCGGGATCATGACCTGAACCGAAGGCAGACGCTTAACCAGCTGAGCCATGCAGACTCCCCAGTAAGTATAGATTATTTAAACATAATCTCAGTCACTGATAATTACTGATGGATACACGAAAATGTCCTGTTTTGGAAACATATTGCTTGTAGTTACATATTATTTAAAACGTACAAAGAATGGCTTTAAAAATCTTTATCGACTTACTGTACCAGACCAGGTTACTAATCCATTTAAAACGAACACGTTAGACATTTGCAGGGAGTTAAATAAGTTAAAAATAAAAGTGACTTCGAGCCCCAAATATCTTTTCATTGGTGTAGTTAGAAAAGATTGTATATTTAGGGTTTTTCCCACCCACCCACTTGGAATGAAACGAAATTACTTATTTAGCCCCATTTCCAACTCCGTATCGTGCTAAAAATGGTTTTAGGGCAGCCGGGTGGCTGCTAAATAAAGCAGGGGAGCCAAGTGCACTGTCTGTAAGAAGGCTGTTTGAGACGACAGTTGGGGAAGCAGCTGTGGATGAGAGCGAGGGGACCGTGTGAAGCCCGGGGTCCCCAGCAGTGCTTATCAGGACAGTTGTCCTCTCAGATGGGTGACCCCCCAGCTGTGTCACCCATACAGCACGCGTGCACACACTTCCGTGTAGCGTGATGAGAGGACGCCGTCTCGTCGAAAGCCCGTAGTGAATCCATTTGGGGGTTCCGTGTCATCAGGCTGTAACCGCCTCGGCTTATCGCCCCACTCCACCAATGGTACCCCCTCTCCCCTTTACTACACACAATCCGCCCGGGAACTACTTCTCCTCGCATCGGACTTCATTTGAATCTCTGGCTTTCCCTCTGCATTTTTGTTACCCCACGCCCCCTGTGAGAACGGCCCCTGAGTGTCTTTCTTCTCTCGAAGCCAGATTTATTCACCAAAAATAAGTGCGGGCATTTGTCTACTTAATTATGTCCTCCAAATCTGGCCGCTGTGTCTGAACACGCGCCCTCTGAAACACATGCTGGGCGATGGTGACTTAGGGTCCGTTTCCAGCTCCCTGATGCTCAACTCAGAGACATCTCATGAACTTGACACTGTACTGGTTTTGCACTGTTAGGTATTAGCAAATTATACAGTTCAACCAAATGTGATGATGGCGCTACCTCCCTGTTTTCGGCCATTGCATAGGTGCAGAATTAGAGAGCCCCAGAACCTCCCTCAGGTTCACAAATGTCCTGGGAGGACTCCCAGAACTCTGTAAAAACTTATCATACATGCCAGGATAGGGTTTTGCTGTCGTTTTGTTTTTATGGGTTGGTTTTGTTTTACGACCAAAGCGTCCGGATTGGCCTCAGTGCCTGGAAGAGGCCCGTGGGGAGGGTCTGGTGGCCCCTGCACGAGCAGCTCCCAGCGGTCCTCTCCGCGGAGCGGCGCGTGGCGCTCACTGTCCCCGAGGTGGTCTGTGGCAAGGTGTGCCGAGAGCTACTGGCTGGCGAGGCTCGCCTGCATGTTGGGGTGCAGGGTTCTGACCTCATGGGACCCCGAGAGCGCCCGACGACCCGCATGATTTTTTCAGCACAAGACATTCTGTTAACATCTGGTGTGGCTCCAAGCCTCCCGGGAAACAGAGATACTCTCATCGCGCGGGACGTTCCGGGGGCTCAGAGCTGACATCCCAGAACCCCAGGCAAAGTCCAGACCGCTGTTTAGGCGGGATGTCTCCCCACTACACAATAGGATGTGGGCATTTCATGTCAGGATGACAGAAAAGGCCCCATCACGCATCTCTCTGCATCACGCAAAGACGACGGTGGCCTGATGGTTCTGAGAAGTGTCAGGTGCGGGGCTGCAGTTGGCCGGGAGCCGGCGAGACGCGCTGGGATGGACGTCCCCTTCTGATTACCCATAGCGCGCAAATCCTTGCTCACACGATGACCGAACCTCCTCCGCTCACATCTCAACCTCTCAAAATAAGGATGGGAAGGCGCGACGCTTTCTTCCGTGGCGCGGAACTAGCTCACACCGCGAAACCAACTAAGCATCAGAGAGACTCCGAACGGTCCGCTGAGACACGGGATGAGCCCCGACTGGGGAGTAGGTACTGGCTAAGCTCAGGGTCGACTCTTTCCCTCAACCTGCAGAAATAGCCGTCCATGCATTCACCTAAGTCCTCGTGTTGAAGCCTTCCCTTTGTGGAGTCATGAGCAAATTGTTTTCTGGGCAGACGTCTAAAGTTTCAGAGTGACAGCGTTCAGAGGAACAACAACAAAAATTTTTTTTGAATAGATAGATGATCCTTAGGTGGGCAACTTTATTCCCACTTTATGTATTAATTTTTTCAAGTAATCTCTACATCCATTGTGGGGCTCGAACTCACAACCCTGAGATCAGGAGTCGCGTTGAGTGCTCCACGGACTGAGCAAGCCAGGTTCCCCCAGCCAGAACGGCTTTAAGACTATTAGCGATAACTCTTAGACTAGTTAGAGTAAATTGGACACTGTGAGCTCTTCACCCAAGCCTATCGAATCTGCGGCAACTTGTCTCTGCTACTCCAGAGAACAAGAAGTTGGTCTAACGCCACCAAATCTTAGCAATAATACAGTTTCTAGAACATCCAAAGAGATTAAAAAACGTTAGTCTTGCAGGCAACAAAAATCCAGCAACAAGAAGGTGTTGCCAGAGGAGCGAGGGGCTTGGAAACATCAGACCCACTTATCTCAGCTGCTGTCACTTGTCAGAGTCATGTCCCAGTCGCACATAAAGCCAACGCCAGGCTCTCTGTGAGGCTGGCTTGCACTCCACTTCGCATGTGCCCTAGATCCCAACGTGAACCCCAAACAATAAGCAAACACCATCAGATTGGTTTACTCGGGTATCCCGCCTTCCACACTGCAAATATCATTCTGTTGTTTTTAGTTTGCGTGCAATAAATGTGGCATATTTTGCAAGGGAATATTATGCCGCAGTTAGAGGTGAAGCGAAACCACGGAGAGGGCAAAACAATCGGTTTCGGCTGGGGGTTGGAGGAGAGGGAGGGATGAACGTGGACTCCGTCGTCTGTTTAGGACAGACAACGTCCTCCGTGTGACGCTGGAGTAGTGCCTACATGTTATTGGACTTTTGTCAGATCTAGAGAGTGGGCCCCACCGAGAGGGAGCCCTAGTGTAAGCTGTGACCTCCGGAGGAGAAGGACGCGTCTGTGCGGTTCCATCGATTGTCTCACAAACACCGCGTGGGGGGTCTTCGGTGGGGGGGGAGGCTGTGCGTATATCGGAAACCTCTGTGTCTTCGGCTCATTTTCGCTGTGAACCTAAAACTGCTTTCAAAAAATAAGGTCCGTTAAAAAATTAAAATTAAAACAAAAGCATTGGAAGAAAGCTATAGAGCACATACTGGAGCTATGCTCTGAGAAGTTCTAGAAGCAGTGAGAGTCCAGTAGTAGCAAGCACGCTTTGGGGGCACCTGGGTGGCTCGGTGGGGTAAGCGTCTTCCTTCAGCTCAGGTCGTGATCCCGGGGTCCTGGGATCCAGCCCCGCATCAGGCTCCCAGCTCAGTGGGGAGCCTGCTTCTCCCTGTCCCTCTGCCACTTCCGAAGCTTGTGCTCTCTCTCTCTCTCTAGGTCAAATAAATAAATAAAATCTTAAAAACAAAATAAAACTGAAAAAAAAATAAGCATACCTTATGCCCAAAGTGGGACCACCAAGTATCTGTTCATGCTGAGCCCAGTCAGGGATCCTGGGAGGAAAGGCCGAGTCCAGGACTGAGCCAGAAAATGTGGATGGCGAGACTGGGGCTGCACAGGACGTCAGATAGACATGAAGGTGAGAAAGCACCAGAACTCAGTGAAGGGCTTCTGCAAGTCCAAATTGGACACCCCGAGAATCCGAAAGGATGTATTTGCAATGGGTTGGCCAACGTCAAATATATTCTAATTCATGACGGCATGGGACACGGAAAATAGACTCTCTGGTCGCCCTTCAGCGCCGGCCGGATGATGGCTGGGGTGGCTGGAAAGTGCCGGGGTTTGCTCGGCTTCCCCGAGAGGAAGTGCAGCTTAAGGGAAACAAATAATTAAGTCTCGTGCTTACTCATAAATATCTTATCATCTCAAATTTGAATTTAAAATATTCTACATTCCTTTGATTTCTTAAAATGTAAATTTCGCAGGCTCGTTCACCGAAATATTTGAGAAGACAAGTCAGGCCAGTAGCGCAATGTGCCGAGCTCCCCCTAGAAGGATCCAGATTTCTGGGAGAAATGGGCAGGAAATGTGCAAATGCATGGAACCGTGCATTCGGGGCTTGGGCAGGAGATATTCCGCGTGAATGCGGGACACCGGAATCTGCCAGAAACAAGGAAGACAAATGGACGGCCGGTGCAGGACTACGTTGATTGGATTCCTGCTGCTCAATATCGAAGCCCCTTGCTCAAGGGAAAGAACAGTGATGGGAGTGGATGGAAAAGTTGGTCGTGTATAAAATCTAGGATGACTTCTGCTTTCAGCTCCAAGATTTAAAGAGTGTGGTCATTGTGATTCCCACTGTTACAAGGAGAAAAGCTAGACACTCAAGTCACAGCTGCTTTAGGACCTTTTCCGAGAACTAGGGTTGCATGGCAAATGCTGAAATTAAAGAGACAGACACCCCCAGAAGCATACAGCGGCTGAGACCTCTGCATCTAGAGCAGAAGGTCCCAGAACCCCAAACCACTGTGAGTGGTTTCCTTGGTCATTTTGACAAATCGTTGGAGGTGGAGTGTGAATGCATTTGAGGAAGGAAAGCCCAGGGACCCAGTCTTAGGGGATCTCCCCATTTATGGGATCTCACTCCTAAGCCCCGCGGGGATCTAAGAAAGATCCTGTTGTGGCCTCGGCAGAGGAGAACAGCCATGATGAAACGACCCCAGAGCTTTGTCCACAAATACGTGGACTTTCCAAGGGAAAGGGCTTCGCAAGAGGGTAGAGTTCACCAGAGGGATCCCTGCCTCTCCAGTGTCCTCCACTCTACCTGTGCCACCTAAGATGGGGAGGACATCTTCAATGGGGACAGAGATCAAGGCTACCGATGGGACATGTCATGGTAGGAAGAAGAGGACCCGCTGCCACCACTGGAGAAGGGCAGGACGCACATCAGGATGTGAGGACGTGTGGCCCACGAGACGCAGACCCATTGAAAGATTGAGACTTAGCCAGAAGACTACAGCATGCGCTCCATCCCCCACGGCCCACCACCCAGCCCAGGCCTGCGCATCACGAGCTGCACGGTTCAGACTCTTAGCCAGCAGGAGAAATCAGAACCCAAAGTCAAGAGGGGAGACAAGACAAAATAATATAAGCCGCACAAAAGGACCGGAAACAACACAGCGTGAAGAAACAAACCAGTCACTGGAACCAAACTGGGATATGACACACAGATGTTGGGATCATGGAATTTAAAACAATTAAGTTTAATATGTTACTGATGCTTAAGGAAAAGGCAGACGAGGCGTTCGCACTGATCGCTAATGTGAGCGGAGAGGTGGAAACTCTCCGAATCAGAAGGAAATCTTAGGAGCAAGAGCCATAGTTACAGAAAGGAGGAAATGCCTTTCCTGGGCTCGTCGGGATACTCAGCGTCGCTGAGGACAGGATTGGGGCACGTGAAGGTGGGTCAACAGAAAATTCCCAAACTGAAATGCAAAGAGAGAAAACAATGAAAAAGAACCGACCAGAACACAATGCAGGATACCCAAGAGGAGTGGGAGAATAGAAAAGGGGTCCCCCACACAACTGGACAGCACAAGATCGGGACAAGAATGAAGCCGAATCCTTCCGATAGAGCTTTCCGGAATTAATGAAGCCATCAAGAAGAAAAACGTTACGGGGGGCACGTATTGCATGGAGCGCTGGGTGTGGTGCATAAACGATGAATCTTGGAACACTGAAAAAATAAAATTAAAGAAGAAAAAGAAAAAGAAAAACAGATCCAGAAGCTCAGAGAACACAAAGCAGGATAAATAAAAATAACACACCTATGCATTTCTGACTCACCTAAAAACAACAACACAACAATAACAACAAAACAAACCCAGAGAAACAGAAAATCTTGA
Source organism: Nasua narica (assembly GCA_028533885.1). NCBI lineage: Eukaryota > Metazoa > Chordata > Mammalia > Carnivora > Procyonidae > Nasua > Nasua narica. The sequence goes on from CM052813.1 coordinate 1,642,585, forward strand.
AGGAAAAAAGAAGGAAAAAACCCTTACGGATAGAGGAGTGAGGGTAAGAATGATAGCAGAGTCGGCGAGAACCAGGAGAACCAGCAAGAACGGAGTGGACTGGAATTCATACAGTTTGGACATTTTTCTTCACCGACCTAGAAAGTCTGCATCCAGAAAAAAATTTCCCGGAAAAGTAAAGGAGACATACTTTCTCAGACAAACAAGGACACAAACAAAAGGAGGACATTTTTGGCCGCACTTTCAGTGAGTGTGTTTTGGTCATTTCCATCGAAAGCGATTGTTTGGTTTTTTTTAAAGATTTTATTTATTTATTGTCAGAGAGAGAGAGAGATCACAAGTAGCCAGAGAGGCAGGCAGAGAGAGAGGGGGGAGCAGGCTCCCCGCTGAGCAGAGAGCTGGATGCAGGGCTCGATCCCAGGACCCTGAGATCATGACCCGAGCCGAAGGCGGAGGCTTTAACCCACTGAGCCCCCCAGGCGCCCCTCGAAAGCGATTGTTAATGTGGCTGTATTTATATCCAACACACTCACGCTGCAGTCTGCTGGCCATCAGACCTGTACAGCGTGCAGCGCTGTTAGAAGTGGTTTAGAGAGAAGGAAAACGATGCAGATCGCAGGCTAGATGTTCATAAAAAAGGAGGGATAGCAGAGAATGAATCCAAACAACTTTTACATGTCGATTATTCTAGATTTATATAAAATGCAACAGCTTCTGGAAAGCAAGAGCCGTGGGGGTATAGTGGGTGCTGGTCACCCAGGTAAACACAGGCAAGGAAAATCAGTGACCGCGATGGTACAAGGAGGGGAGGGAGAGGAACTTGAAAGGCCCTGTGGTGAGTTACTCGGACTGCATAGGAAGCCTTATTTTGCAGTTTGAAGGTGGACTTAAATATCTAGTAGCACACACTGGTAAACTCAATGGTAGAAAAAAGTAGTTTTTAAAGGAGCATGCATGATACGATGAGAGTGCCGATAGACTAGGGTAGAATCACATGAAATGCTCAATTAGAACCAGACGAGGCAGGAAAAATAGGGAAACAAAAGAGAACAGAGCTTGCAGTGACCAGAATACAGCTATAACAACAGTCAATCTTTGTCTGCCTGGATTCGTGATCTGTTCAGACGTGAGTTCAGCACAATTGTGGCAGACGACAAGCTTGATATACAGAAGTTAATTGCTTTCCTGTATTTCTATAGTGAGCAGTGGGAATTTAAAATTCGAGAACAATACTATTTAAAAGAGCACCAAGAAGTCCTGAGGTATATATTTCACCAAAAAATGTACAGGATCTCTATGCGAATCTCTGTAAAAGGCTAATGGAGGAAATCAAAGAAGGTGTAAATAAATGGGCAGATAGTCCATGACCATGCACAAAAAGACTTGATTTTGTGAGGATGTCATTTCTTCTTTACTATTATACCAATTCCACAAAATCACATTCCAAACAAGCTATTTTGTGTAAGTCTATAAACAGATTTAAAAATCTATAGGAAATAGTGAAGGACCTATTATGGCAAACATGATACAGAAGCAGAAGAACACAGAGACCCCGACCTACTACCTGGTTTTAAGATTTACTAAAGCTATAGTACTCAAGACAGTGTAGGATTGATGAAGGAATAAACACATAGATCAATAAACAACATAGAGAAGGTAGAAACAGACCCACGCAGATGTAGCCAGCAGATCTTCGACATGACGGAAAGGACTTATCTTTTCAGCAAATTGGTAGAGGAAAAATTAGATAGCCCTATGCTCAAAAAAATGACCCAGACGCAGACCTTACACCTTTCACAGCAAGTGACTTAATATAGATCATAGACCTCGATTTCAAAGGCAAAATTATTGACCGTTTAGAAGAAAACAGGAAAAAAAAATCTACCTTAATTTGGGTTTGGTAAGGTGTTTGTAGATGTAACACCATGAACTGGACATGACAAAAACTAAAGCCTTTGTGACAAACATTGTTAAGAAAACGAAAACATCACACACTGGGAGAAAATGTTTGCAAATCACATACCTGATAAAGGACTTGAATCCAAAAGATACAGAGAACTCAGAGAACTCACACATATCGACGGTAGGATGATAAACAACCCAATTAGAATGAGCAAAAATCCCGAACAGACATCTCAGCAAAGCAGATATAGCGATGGTAAGCAAGTATGTAAGAAGATGCGCAGCATCATTTGTTATCAGGAAATTGCAAATTCAAACAACAACGAAACACCATGTAGAATGACTAACCTCCAAGAATTTGACGAGTCTGACGTCCGAGAAGGATGCAGGGCAGCAGGGCTCTCCTTCTTTGCCGATGTGAAATGCTACAGCTGCAATGCCACACAGCTCAGCTTAGGTTCTTACAAAAGCAAACATCTATCGGACATTCCGAGAATTGTGTTTGTATTTATCCAGCTGACGTGAAAACTTACATGCATGCAAAAACCTGCATACAAATGTGTATAATGGCTTTATTCATAATTGTCCCAAATTTATGTGCTTGGGGCACCTAAAAACCTGGATGCGATTTTAAATGTATATGGCCAAGTGAAAGAAGACAGTCTGAAAAGGCTGTAAATTATATGACTCCAGTTACACAACATTATGCAAAGGGAACGTATAGAGATACTACACAGATCAGTAGTTTCCAGGATTCTAGGGCGATGGGACCATTAAGGCGAATCAGGTGGAATCTTTTTTAAGGCAAGGCAAGGATTCCACATAAAGAATAACCAGCCCTGTCATGGTGGATCCGAGACACTATGCATTTGTCAGAACATGTACAGTGAGCGAATATTAATGTCTCACATTTCTAGATCATTTAGAAGTTTGGGAGATCCAGATCTTAGGATGAGATGCGAGTGGTGGGAAGGGATCTAACTGTATTGCTAAGATATAGAACCCCCCTCCTGAAGGGGGTGAGAGCGCGTGCTAGCCCAAGTCACAGGGGAGCGAGAAGAGCCACCTCAGTTGGCTAAGTCCTTCCCCAACTGAGGGTGGGCTAAGAATGCTGATATTTCCGTACATGCCTGCTGCAAATGAACAGCTAAGTAAATGGATGGCAGATGGTGGGAGTCAGATCTCTCCCTGTTGGAGCGGGAAGTTGCAGAAAAGCAAAGCAAATGAATGAGCCCTGTGATCGCAGACACGGTGTGGAGACAGCAGTATGGACTTGTGGTTCGCTCAATGTCGATGCAGGTGACACCTACAAAAATGCATATACACGTGTGCGCATACTCACGTTAGTACGCACACACACATGTTTCTTTGCTCTGTCAGCCAGGAGGGGACAGAAGCAACAACATCCCAAAAAGCAGCGAGGACACCAGCGCCATATCAGTTCCTAAAACTATTCCTCAACGAGAGATAGCAGGACCCCCGGGTGAAATGGCTGGTTCTAGGTTTGGGCAGGGAATATGAAATGGGTCTGGGGCATCCCGGAGTGCCGTCAAGGAGTCCCCAAATCCCACTACGATGGAACATGACAAAGAGCCACAATTGTCCCCTGAAAGAGCTCCGAATGGCCAAAGTGGGAACAATCTGAGCAAGAGAATAATGTTGGATCGTATCCTCAGATTTAACACCAATACCCATAGGTCCATGCTACAATTAAATGGTTAATTATATAAATGATAAATTAATTATATGCAAAGGATTGGATAAACAGATGGGAAAAAAAAAAAAAAAGAAAACTTCCGGTGCAGAATAAATCCAAATGATCTATGAAGACAGCTCGCCAGTCCTTAAATACAAGCTGTGTGTAATGACTTACTTCCAAAGAGAGTGGGGAAAGAAAAACTTCTCCATGGAGAAACCAGAGGAACGTACCTCAGCCAGGGGATCAGATCATGTGACCTGATAGCATGTGCCTTAATAGGATGGGATTAAAATGGCACTTTACCCCTGGGGTCTTCCTTCCAGAAATCTACAACCCTGGTCTAATTATGAGAAGGACATTAAAAAAAAAAAAACCTCTAATGGAGAGACCTATTACAAAACACGTGACCAGTACTCAAAACTGTCAAGGTCATCAGAAACTGGGCAAGTCGGAGAAATTATGACAGCCAGGAGGGGTCTAAGAAGATGCTGTAGCTACAGGTAGTGTGGCATTCCACATGGGGTCCTGGACCAGAAAAAGAGCATTTTGAATTAAAAAGGAAGGACATCTGAATATAGTAAGGAATTCAGTTAATAAGGATGCGTCAGTATGGTTTCATTAGTAGTGAGAGCTCTATCATCCTGATGGAAGACTAGTAAAGGAGACTAGATGTGGGGTATGGAAATTCTCTTTGCGATCCGTGATGGTTATTTTTATGTCAACTTGGCAAGGCTAGGTTATTCAAACACTCACCTAGGTGTTGCTGCGAAGGTGTTTTGTAAATGCCGTCAACCGCTATGATCGGTTGAGCTTAAGTGAAAGATCATTCCCCACATGTGGGTTGGCTTCATCCAGTCCATTGAAAGGACTTCAGAGAAGAATTGTACCCCCGTCACAAAGCATACCCTCTCTGGTCTAAATTAGGTCAGAAGAGTTCCAATTCTGATCTGGGAATGGTATCATTTTGTCCCCAACCTATCTGGTATTTTTTTCAGAACTTAAGTGAATTAAAAAAAAAAAATAAAGCACAACAGATGTTTCTTAAGGAAATTCTACCTCAAGACTGCAAAATCGACTATGGTCCCAGAGTTTTCAGCCCACTAGTCCGACCTATAGATTGTGGACTCATGAGCACACACCATCACGTTAGCCATTACTTCAAGTGGATCTCTTGATCATAGATGGATAGATTGATAGATAGAGGATCATATAGTTCTAAATAAATCATTTAGCTATAGATCCTACTGACTCTGTTTTCCTGGAGAACATCCAGACGCTATCTTCACAACTTTTTGTAAGTCTAGATATATTGTAAAATTAAAAAAAAAATCCTTATTTTAAAAATCAATCATGACAAAATGATATTTAAAAAAAAAAATCTTACTATTCCCCATTGGTAATTGCTCAGACACCACCTCACTGTTCTAAAAATGTGAAAGTACTGGAAAGAATTAAACATTTATCTCTTTTTCAGAGTAGACAACTGCTATGTAATAAAAGGCTCCCTCCATATATGAAATTCCAGCTAATGAATGCAGAGGAAGTGGTGGAAATTAGAAAATCATTTTGCGACCTCCCATGGACTAAAATCATTCAAGGACCAGCGGACGTGAAATTTTATATTGGCAAGACTGCACTGACACGTCATGAATGTTCTCGTGAGTCTTAGAGTCACTGGGAATGAGACCATGTGAAATCAGATTCCTCATCATGTCACGTGATAGGACGTTCAAGACACCAACTGTGAAGTATTGTTGAGAAAACATTAATTTGAATTTAATCATCAATCTGTGTCTCGCTACTGCGTTGGCAGGACACACACTGAGAAAGAGAAGCGTGCGCGATGACACCATCAGGAGGCCATTTACCAAAGTCAGAACGTGAGGATTCTATAGGATAAATGATTCGGATCTTGCCCACCTCCCTGAAATAGCCAGTGGGAAAATCTAAGAAGAGAGAAGAACCGAATACATTTTACAGAGATTGTCTGGACTCCGATTCAAACAACTTCTCCGTGAAAAGATATCATTGAGATAATCAAGACAATTTGAGTATGGACTGTTTATTGGACCATGTGAAGAAATATGTTAATTTTAGGCATGTTCATGGCATGATAAAGACATAAAGTGTTACCACTGCACAATAAAATATGTACAGGTGGAATGGCACGGTGCCTGAAATTTGCTCTGAAATATTCCAGAAATCCCAGAATGGAAGGGGAAATGAGTGAACCAAACCTGTCCATGGGTTGATGATTCGTGAAGATGGATGGTTGGTGCAGGGAGGGCCATTATCCCACAACATTGGCTTTAGGTATGTTTGCAGTTTTCCATAATACGAAAATTTTAGAATTACCTCTCAAATATGTTGAATTACCATCAACCCTTCACAGTCCTAGCGTACTAACACAGATAGAAGAGTAAAGCAAAGGATGAAGAGAAGGAAGAAAAAACAGAGGGGAATGAGTAAGAGGAAGGACACAGAATTACTAGTGGAGAAGTTTCCATCCCCTGAAAATGAATGCTCCAGCAAAAAAAGGCTGTATCTATTTTTAAATCTGCCAAAGTCATTATTTTGCCCATCCGAGCCAGCGAGTCTTGCAAAACTATGATTTTGTTTCATTATTTTCTTGACAAATATGTATTCTGTAGAAGAAGCAGGTATCTGATGCTAAGAATAACCATGCCATGTGCCCACGTCAGCTACTGTCCACGTGGCAGAAAGATCTTGAAATGATGCATCGAAAAGGTAGCTCTTCCCACTTTGGCCCTGGTCTCATTGGAACGATGGATGTCGGCACTTCACACAGGTGTACAAGGAACTAGATTTTCCATCTTCGGCAAAGGGCCGGCACCCATTTGTGTCCTGGGAATCCTGTGTTAGCAAGCAGGCCGGCCACACCGAGGTCCTCTGGGAGTTAAAGTCACTAAGTCACAGAGGGTAAGAGTACTGCTTGAACAGGAGACGTTGGCGACTTTGATGCCCGTGTGGATTCATTAAGGACATTTCATTTGCAAGAGTAATTTGCTTTTAGTTTTGCTTCGGATGTTTAAATATATTTTGGCATGGAATATGGTCAATCATCTTTCCGTTCTTTAAATTTATTATCATTTTCTTTGCTGCTTTTCTTTTATTTTCTTAGACATAACTTTTTTTTTAGATTTTTAAAAATAATTTTTATTTATTTGACAGAGAGAGAGATTGCAGAGAGGCAGAGAGGCAGGCAGAGAGAGAGGGGGAAGCAGGCTCCCTGCTGAGCAGAAAGCCCGATGCGGGGCTCGATCCCAGGACCTGAGATCATGACCTGAGCTGAAGGCAGAGGCTTTAACCCACTGAGCCACCCAGGCACCCCAAATTAGACATAACTTTAAACATTATACTTCACCCTATTTTCGATGTATGTAATTTATTATCTTTCTACTTGACAAAAAACTGGTTCCTTGACCATACTGGAGACAGGCTACCCGGAGGCCTCTTCACGAGGCTCATCCATGGTTCCCATCCTTGGGCCATCGAGCCCAGTTTAAGCAAAGAGTCTTGCTGAATCGGTTTCTCAAGAATCCCCCCAAGTGGGACACCTGGGGGCTCTGTCATTTAAGCAGCCGCCTTTCACTCAGGCCATGATCCCAGGGTCCTGGGATGGAGTCCTGCCTCGGGCTCCCAGCACAGTGGGGTGTCTGCTTCTGTCCCTCCCTCCTCTCCCCTCCCCTCCTGTCCGCCTCTCCCCCCTCCTTCCTCTCCACTCTTTCCTCCCTTTTCTCTCTCTGTGCTCCCATGCTCTCTCTCTCTCTTGCTCGCTCACTCTCTCAGAGAAATAAATAAAACCTTAAAAAAACCATAAAAGAATCCCCCACCCTTGATATCCACTCAAGCTCTTCTGCCCCAAGCCGGGATACCAAATTAGGGCCCATGCCCTCCCACCTTCTTGCTTGAACTCTGGCTGGCCATATCCCACGGTCGCCCTGCTCCTGTTCGGGGAGTGCTCATGGGCGCCATGAGTTTCTTCACGGTTGAGAGGGTCTGTCTGCTCTCCTGCCCTCGAGTGACAAAGTCCTCAAGAGGAGCTTCCTGCACTCCACCCTTTCTCCCTCCGAACTCTGTTACGACGTCACACGTTGATCTGGAGACACCCAAGGCCATTTTGGTTTTCTTCCTCTTAAGGAACTTCCAACCACCTCTGTTGGTGTTTGGAAGAAATCTCTCTTGTCTTTTGTTAAAATTCACTCACACAAATAAGATAAGAGTCAGTGTTGGCTATTTTATATCAGTTTTCCTGGGACCCGTTGTGCCTTTTGTGATCTGTATCAGCAATTTTTCCTTTATTTCTGTAAAAACCATTTTATTCTATCTCCCAACAAAATTTTGCTTCCCTTGGGGGGATTCTTTACTACAAAGACACTAATTATCTTAGTTTTAGATGATCTGTTTGTTCTCCACGATACATTATCTTTCCTTTAATTGCGTTAATCAGCTTGTTCCCTATTCTGCATCCCTAGTAGCTTTTTAAATCCTTTTTTTCTACAGCAGTAAGTCAATTCTGCGCTGTTCTCCTTTCTCTTTGCTCTTCCTATTTTCTTCTTGTGTTCAGGAGTATATTGATTTTATTTGTAACTTTTTAATCTCTATAATCTGTAATTGTAGCTACTTTTAATATCTCACGCTTAGAATCTGTAATTGTAGCTACTTTTGTTTTAATACCCCATGATTTGAAGTCCTTTAAAAAACAAACTCATTATTTGTAAATGTTTCTGTATGGAGCAAAATATTAGGGAGTTTCTTACTTCCTTGGATTTAGATTTTTTTTCTAAGAGGCTATGACACTCTCCTGTCACCTGCACCCAGGCTCTCGGTGAGCTCTGTCCGCACCTCCTTGGCTCTCTCGGCAAAGAGCCTGCACGGAGCACCGGGCGGAAAGCCTGGTGGAGAGGCGCTGCCCTGAGTCTGAGGACTTTTAGACAATCCTTTGTCCTTGTTCGCTTGTCGGCCACCGGCCATGAGACCGTTCCCTTCGAGCAGGTGTACTTTTCGCCACCTCTCGTCATGGCACCTCAGCTCCCTCTCTCCCTCCCTCCCTTCCGGGCACTGAAATGATGTGCTGAACTCTTAACCTCAGAAGACTTGAAAAGTTCGGGACTAGCGGAACCAGAGCTGAAGGTCGGGGCTGGAACGGTAGTGCCGAAGGGCTGAGCACGGCCCCAGGCTCCCCAGGGCAGCCGAGGCTCCCGCCGACCCGCTGGCAGACATGGAGTGGGGGGGGGGGGGCAGAGCGGATATCTCCCCACTGCAGGCTCCGGGATTGCCGTGGGCTCCCGGACCAGATTCATTCCTCAGGTGTGCGCACAGCAGAGACCCACGGGGGAGACGATGCCGGTTAGAGAGGCCCTCGAATGGGACCAGGTCATGCACTAAAGGTGGACCTGGAGACAATTGTGGCAGAGGCGGGAGGGAGGCGACCTTTTCCTGATCATGCTGGAGTGTTCATAGCCTTTGGCACATTTTCTCCCAAAACTCAGTGTGACTTTTCGAAACAGTCAGCAGGAGCTTTTCTTCACATTTTTTTTTTTTAAAGACTATTTATTGCGATGCCTGGGTGGCTCAGCCAATTAAGCATCTGCCTTCAGCTCAGTCATGATCTCGGGGTCCTTGCTCATTGAGGAGTCTGCTTCTCCCTCTTCTTCTCCCCCCGCTCGTGTTCTCTCTCTCTCATAAGGAAGTAAAATCTTAAAAAACGGGGACTTTATTTATTTGTGTATCTATTTATTTATAGAGCATGCAGGGGAGGGGCGGGGGAGAGGGACAGGATCCCAAGCACACTCTCTGCTGAGCAGTGAGCCCCACGCGGGGCTTGATCTCACCACTCTGAGATCGTGACCTGAACTGAAATCGAGAGTCAGACGCTCAGCCGACTGAGCCACCCAGGCGCCCCTCTTCACGTTTTATCAAAAAACTTGTTGCAAGAATAATACGAGACCGAGTATGAGTCTATAAAAGATATCTTGGCAGCAGGAAAGACAACTTCGAAGAGTACTGACCCTTCTAAGGACATGAGTAAAACATTGAAAGTAATCTCCTGCAGGGAAAAAGAGGAAGAAAACTAAGATTTAATGCTAATAGCCAGGCTCCGACATAGAGTGATTCCTTTAATTTTTGTAATAGGAAGAAAGACGAGATAATAGCATAAGATACAATACCAAGAAAAGCATCAATTACCCCTATTTTATAAACGAGGACCCTGAGGCTCACAGACCCCAAGTAGTTTCCTCAGGTCACCGAGCTGATGAGATGCAGAATTGGAAGTGAAGGTCTAACCCTGAGAAGCCAGGAGTTCAGACCAGGAGGAAATCATGTGGAAAAGTGCGCTCTCCCCTCCGAGTCAATGATTAACATCGCACGGTCAGCTCTGTGATTGCTTCCCGGAGTATTTTTATGGCTCCACATCCCGAAATCCATTTTTGTGAGAAAGAGAAAAATGTTTAAAAAGGATGTGTGAAAAAAAAAGACTGCTTCAAAACAAGTGAGTTCTGAGGTATTTCCTGGGGGGAAAAATCCATTCCAATAGAGATCTGACCACCTCTCCCCCAACGGCTGTATCCTCGGGCATCAGGGGACCAAGGGCTTAAAGTCGGTGCCAAATCACGTGAGTTTCCAAGGTCGTTGCAATCGAAAATAGGCTTCCAAGCATCTGTCACGAGTTCAGTCAACGTGTGCAGAAGCTGGGGATGCCAGGGGAGTGTCTCAGGAATTCACAGAGAAACAACTTCCCGCGGAACTACGCCAGGGCAAGCCGGCGGCTGTGACATGGAGGCCAGCTGGGCATGAGCGCCTAAGTTCTGATAAAACCCATGGACATGGCAGCTACCGTTCCCCGAGAACCCAGGTGCCAGGGACTTTGCACGCAGGAGCTGCACCCCTCCTGTCAACGGTGGAAGGGGCAGGGAGCATTTATGACTCCCTCTGCATAGAGGAGGAAACTGTCCCAGATAGGACTCACACCCTGCCGTCAACCCCTCCCTCAATTCTGCTCTTTCCTTGCAAGTTCATTTCCTGTTGTGTTTTGTGGGATTTTTGATCAATGAAAGTCCTTTCTCTGTCCCGTGGGTTTTACTTCTTGCCCGGTCTATCTCAGATCCCTGCAGAAGGAAAAGGAAAATAATGGCTTTTCTTCTGTGTCTTCGTCCCCAGAGCCTGTGAATACGTTATGTCGCATGGAAAGGGGGAATGAACTTTATTAATCAGCCGACCTACAGAGAAGGAGATTATTGGATAACTCAGGTGGACTCAAGACTCCTTCAAGGAGGAAGAAGTGAGGAGAAGGGTGTTTAGAATAAGTCCACGTGAGAAAGAGTCAACCAGCCGTGGATGGCTTTGGATACGGAAGGGACCGTGAGCCCAGGCAGGAATATAGGAGATCTCTAAGCTGAAAAAGGAAATCATGTCTCCCCTAGAATCTCCAGAAGGATTACATTCCTGCTGATACTTAGATTGATAATAAATATAATCAATATATATCATTTTAAGCCACTAAGGTTGTGCCATTTGTTACAGCACCAGTAGGAAACTAAACATCTGTCACACATCCCTCTCTTGGATTGGTCTCCTTTTGACTCAATTATTCAAGCAAGATGGAATAGGTTCCACAAGACCTAACATGCATTTGAGAAATCACAACAGTGTAATGTTTAGAGAATAAAATATTTACATGAATGTGTGCATATATAATTAGGATTAGGATTAACCATTGGAAACTGCTATTTACGTAGGTGAAAATTGAATAATAGCAATTTCAAAGTTCAGTCCTCTATATGCTAGAAAAACATCATGATTCCACATGCCAATATATGTACCCTTGGTTCTGAGAACAGGCCATAGGTGATCTTCAGCCCTATTAGAGTCGAGTCCCACATTTTGACCTAGACTTTGGGAATCATTACTCTAAAGGCACCAACAGCTGGAAGATAATACAGCCACAAATCTCTTGGCTCATCTCATCATTTCTTCACAGAGCATTTAAATGATAAATTCAGATGGGAGAGAAAAAAGGAACAAGATTTACAGCAAATGTTCCAATCTTTACTATGTCCCTCCAATTAGCAGGAGAGGAAAAAAGTCAAAAAGGGAAGGGAAGAAGAAGAAAGGAGTAGGAGGAGGAGAGAAGGAAAGAAGAAAGGAAGAAAGGAAAGAAGAAAGAAAGGAAGAAAGGAAGGAAAGAAAGAAAGAAGGCAGGCAAGGGAGACATAAAAATAATGTACTCTAAGGAAAGAGAAGTTTTCAATATGACATGGTTCGTGTTCCCTTCAGATATGTTGTCCTTTTGAGATATCTTTGAAAACAGGCTTATGATCCCCGATAATGATATCTCATGTCATTAAATCATCGATAATAGTACATTAAATTATTTGCCTCCCTGCTGCTGTTGAATGCATGCCATTTAACTAGTGGAAGAGCCTCAAACTACATTAATGAAGTCATTGGGTCTGAGTCTGCATTTTAGCATCGTCGGAGAGAGGACTTCTTTAGGTTTAGGATTGAAGTCTTTTTTATCTTATTTCATCGCTGCTAGACTCAGAAAAAGCTGTGTCATTCTTTGATTTATTTTTTTGATACATTTCCAGTGTAACGGCAGACTCTGTATCCTGACTGTTTGTTTTGTTTTGTTTTGTTTTTCGTTTTGGGTTTTTTTGGGGGCAAACAAAGGAGATAGAAGTTTATTGAATACAGGGCCAGGAAGTGGTGGACAGGACAGCAGAGGACAAGCTGTCTGCCTACATGACTGCTTTGAACTTGAACCCTGGGCTCATTTATAGCCAGATCTTCCCAAAACGAAGCATAATTCTTACATAGAGAAAACGTGATGACTTTGGGATCCAGTGTGTTCACATGCAAAGCAAGCGTCTTACACTAAATGTTGTTAAAAAATAAAGTGAGGTGAGATTTCTCATATGTTCCGTTTGCTATTGGAGTTGTTCACTGACATTTTAAAGAGGCTTTGAGGCTCTCAGCACACTCTTGAGCTGAGATTCCTCCTGGGCCTCCTGACTCCCCCATCCCTCCCCGACCCCAGCTTCCCCACCAGACGGCGTGCGTGTTACAGTCAGTGAACCTACACAGACGCCATTATCCAAGTCCGCGGTCTGCGTTATGGTTCACTCTTGGTGTTGCACATTCTGTGGGTTTGCAGATACATAATGATAGTATCCACCATTCTAGAATGATGCTCTAAAAATCCTCTGGGCTCTGCCTACGCATCCCGCCCTCTCTATCCCCACTGACAACCCCTGACTTTCTACTGTCTCTAGAGTTTTGCCTTTTCTGGAATGTCACATAGTTGGAACCCTACGTTATACCACTTTCTCAGGCTGGCTTCTCTCACTTAGTGATACACATTTAAGGTTTCTTCATGTCTTTTCGTGGGTTGAGAGCTCATTTCTTTTTTAGCAGCGAATATTATTCTATTGCCTGGATGGACCAGTTTATTTATCCATTCACCTACTGGAGGACATTTGGTTGCTTCCAAATCCAGACAATTATGAAAAAAGGTGCTATAAACATCGCATGCAGAATTTTGCGTGCACATATGTATGTTACCTTTTGGAAAAAAAAATAGATGAAATCTTTTTATAAGACAAATTACAGTTAAAGGATATAAAGTAGATGCGTGGATTATTGAAATCATGACTCCTTGAGACAAGCTCGATGAATAGAAATAAATCCATAGATTTACAATTATAAGTAGGAAAAAAGAACGAAACCACAAAAATGAACACAACCCTCCTGGGTCATGATTGAAGGGACTATTTTATTCAGAACTTCTGCCTTTCTGGTACTAATGTATTTCAGGGAGCCAGAGAGTAGAAGTTGGTGATGGGCAGTTTTTCCCCAGAGGAATTCCAGATAATAATTGTGGAAGGAGTTATACGGGGAGGCAGACGCCATCTGGCATCCTCTCCGGACATCTTTCTGGAAGGTTATCTGACAAGAGACTCAGGCGAGGCTTGACAAAGAGACCAGGGGCCACCACCTCATCCCCTCGTGGGTCCCCGCACATCATGAAAGAGGAGATGAGCTAACGGCTCCCCGATGTGATGAGCCGACACTCACTCTGTCGCCTGGGAAGGCATCCTTGCTGGGAGTGCTAAATCTAGATCACGTAAAACCCCCAGAGCTTCCGGTTGTGGCTGCATGGGGGACAGCGGAGAAATTTAAACGACGCCCGATGAGAGAAGGCACAACCGGAATTCACAGTATTCTAAAGAACAGTTGACCCAGTTACTTCAGCAAATCAACCTTGTAAAAGGACCGAGGGCAAAGAAGCTCCATTCAAGAAGGACTGAGAGGTGAAGCCAAAGGCAGTGTGTGGGACATTTTCTGGGGTTTGATTGTTGGTGTTCTGATCCGACTTTGAAGACAAGAAGTATACGTACAAAGATGTTCTTGATATGACTTCCTCGACAATTTTAATGATAATTGAAATTATTATTAGTCCTGTCAAGTGTCGTAAAGGCATTGAGATTATGGTTTTTGAAAAAGATTGTATTTGTTGTGTAGAGAGCGCATGTGCACGTGTGGGGGAGGGGCAGAGGGCGAGGGAGAAGCAGACGCCCCGCTGAGCAGGGAGCCCTACTCGGGGCTCCATCCCAGGGATCATGACCCGAGCGGAAGGCAGACGCTTAACCAGCTGAGCTCCCTGGGCACCCTGAGATCTTCTTTTTTAAAAAAAAAAAAACAAAACTTTTTTTTTTTTGTCTTTTGAAATACATGGTGAAGAAGGGCAGGAGTGAAATGTCTGAAAGTGTTGGTTTTGCCTCAAACCTCAACAACAAGAAACGAACGAAATAGGGATAAATAAAGCACGTGCAGCAAAATCTTCATTGCTGTTGGATCTGGAGGTGTCTGCGTGGAAATTTTCACTATAGCAACAATACATGGTGTACAGTATTTATAAAAGCTTGAAATACACCGAACCTAAAAAATATACCGTTCCTTAATTCCCATTAAAAAAAGGTGCCCTAAAACAGGCTCCGATGAGCTACTGAATCCCAGTAGCCCTGTGCCCTCCGTCCCCCGACGGAATGCCCCTGCGCCCCGGTGCTACCTCGCCGCCAGGGATGCGCTTACTTCTCTGCACAGTAGGAGCGGGGCTGGGGCCGGGTAGTATGGGGATGTGCTGTCGCGACTCGGCCCCAGTGTGCGGAGGCTGGGGCTCGAGGCACAACAGACTCAGTGAGGCAGCCTTACAAACGGACGTGAGCCTGTGGCCCATGCTGGCGCCTGTGGATGGTGTCACCTCCTCTGCCTTGTCTGGAACTCCACCTCCGGTGTCCTTCGGACCTTTTCAATGCTCCTCTCTTGACTTTTTACCTTCAACCCTGTTTAAGTCTCCGACCAGACCCAGCACCCGAAAAACCAACACCCCTTCCTTGACTTACGTTTCCGAGAAGCTCCAAGCCTCCCCACTCTGCCAGGGGCAGTGGGTAATGTTGGCGTCTGATACCCCTTCCCCAGCCCAGCAGTGATTTATCTGATCCTCTGTATTCTAACGTCATAAGTCTTGGAAATAATTCCAGGCTTAAGTTCCAACATCTGTCATCTCTTGCCTATATTCTGATAAGAGGCTCTTACATGGCTTCTCCCCCACTATTCCCGTCTCCCTCTGGTTTCTCTATAGCCCGGGTGTCAGTGTAATAGTGAGTCCATTGAGAAAAGCTAAAACCTGGTGGATTTATAATGAAAATCTCTAGGATAAAGCTTAACCCTTCAAACTTGTATGTCTAAACAATTAAGTAATCTTTTTAAGAGGTGGATTTTACCGAGGGCCACAGTTTTAAATCGGTAGCTGGTTACGGCCCGTCTAGCACCACCTCCCCGCTCACCGTTTCCTCTTCATCATATGCCCTGGACCACTTATGGACGGAAAGGGGTGATTTTTCCTGTGCTCCTTTGCTTTAAAGTCACTTATTCTAAGTGCCTGGTAAATTACTTCTGCTCCTTATAGACCCCATTGAAACAATAACTCGCTTGCCGTCCCCAATGCCGCCAAGTCGTTAATTTCTCCATTCCTGTTGCTATGACACCACCTTACTTTGATCACATTCACTTAAAAAGTTGCTCCTTAACGCACCTATGCACCTGACCTTGTCCTTGCCGGATGTCAATAGTTCCGTATTACCCATCTTTGTTTCCCAGCGAGGGCCACAAATACTCAATACATATTTATCCAAAGAGCGTAATGCCACCGAACAATATATCTTCTGATGAGTACTAACCATCATGATATTCCCAACTCAGCACGTACCAGTGGTTCCTAGCCCTGGGAGTGAAGTGTAGGCATTGACTTTAATACAAGCACTCAGAAATGGGACTGTGACCTTTGCCACCTTGCCACCTTATTCTGCCTTTCTTCTCCACGGACTCCAGGTCTGCCTGGGGATCTCACGTCAGTACTTTCCTGGATGTCTGGACACCCGTTTTCCTTTTGAACTCTCTCATACTCTAAGGAAACCTTGCAAGGAGATGACAAAATTGTGCAGCGCTATTACCAAACTGCTTTTAGACTTGGACTCTATAGTCCAAGGAACTGGCCATAGAAATTGGCCATGAGAAAGTCAGTATTCCTTCCTGTGGATCCCCACACATTACTTTGATTGCAAAGGTCGTATTGTAACACCACGTAGAATCAAAGTAAAGGGAAAGGCAAGGTTGGTCCTTTAACGCCAAGATCATTATCATTATGACTAATGTACGTTAACTGATTTTTGGCAGATTATTAATATTTTGTTCATTCTTTCATTTAGTCAAATAGCATTATGTCCTGATGGTCTGATACTGCATACACACGTGGACATAGGAAGAAGAATGCACGCACATTTATGTGGATGGCGTCCATTCTATTTACATGGATCGACGTCTGGGTTGGAGCACACCCCATCCTGGGAAGAGCCCTCTGCTGTAGGAGCAGCGGTCAGCCTCGGGTAGAACAGTTATACTAGGGGCGCCTGGGGGGCTCCATCGTTGGGCCTCTGCTCCGGCTCAAGTTATGATCCTAGGGTCCTGGGTTCGAGCCCCGCCTCAGACTCCCTGCTCAGCGGGAGTCCTGCTTCTCCCTCTCCCACTCCCCCTGCTTGTGTTCCCTCTCTCGCTGTGTCTCTCTCTGTGCCAAATAAAGAAATAAAATCTTAAAAAAAAAAAAAAAGAACACTTCTACTGGAACACAGAGGTTATGTGAACCATGGAGTGGTTAAAAAAAATGCATCGTCCCTATGCAGATCTAACAAATGCAGAGAAATAGCAAACGGTTTCAGATACAGTGCTGTGACATTTCTTGAAACTTAATCACCATCTCAGCCCATCCCACAAAACAAACTGGGGGAAACTGTAGCTTCAACTCATATATGCTTACTTTAACTTTTAGATATTAATTCTCTGGTTAATCCTTTCACGTAATCAAATACGAATTGTGTAACTGCTATAAGCCAGGCACTGAGGAAACAGATAACCTAACAGAGACGTCTGTTCCTACCTCCACTGCTCCCTAGCCAAAGTATCGACATGTAAACGGATACTATATTAGAAGGTGATAAGTGCTACGAAGAACAATAGGAAATTAACCTGCATCAGGCAGGACACTGAATTCTCAATGCTATTTGGCCCCAGCCTGCTCAGAGACAGAATTAAACAAGTTCTTTATAAAACCTCTGACCAGTATCAAAATGGGGAGGCGGAGGGGCAAGTGGGCACTCCCCACGGAGAAACTTCTCTGAGTGTCTGTGTGGTCCCCACGGAAGACAGTAGGGAGCGGAGACGTGAGGATAAGTATACAATAATTAGGAGAAGGGGATAGCATTGTGAGAAGCCACACCACAGCAGGAAGAAGTCTGTGTGTAGAGGCTGGGCATCCAGGCTGAGCCCGACCGTGTTTGGTTATCCGGGGAGATGTCACCTGCAGGCTGGGGTCCACCTGCCCCCGAGAGGTGAGCCCCGGAAGGAAGGCTGACATGGAGCCACGTTCTGGAAGATGGCAGTGCAGGCGCGGTCTACGTGGCGTACCGCCAGGGAGGACGTGCTGTGAGGGGATAAGAGGAACCGGCCAGCTGTCCAGTCACACGGGGCGTGCCGCAAGCATGAGTGTAAGTGGAGGGCTGTTAACATGAGGTAAAAAATAGAGACAGGACTTGAGAATTCCCTGAGCAGGATAAAACCACTTCAGCCCCATGAGCAAAACCAAATCTAGCTTGTTTCATGAACGTATGTGAAACTCAGGTTATCTTTTGGAAATGCCTCTGAAATCAAAAGAGGAACTTAAGCCGTCGTCTTAAAAATGGCATGAGATAATACACTTTAGCCGATTCCCTGCCGTCTGGACACCCCACTGTGGTGACCAATCACTGGAAAGATGGGACTCTCTTGTTTCTGCTTTATAAACCATCGTGAGACGTCAGAACCCTACACTGCACACCGGTTTTGAAATTGGAAGCTCTTCGGGCACAAAATGTTCTCATATGCCTAATACACACTGGTTATCGATTTGGCGGTTTTGATTTTGCTGAATCTGCATTCCCGACAAAGAGGGTTCCCTATGCCTGAGTTTTGGACCAGCCTCTGGAATGGACTTGTCCTTCTAGTCCTGGCAATGTCATGATTTCAGTGCCCAGTTTTCCTACTTGCAAAGTGGGGGGGACCTGATGAGTTGATTGCTTATGTTCAAAACTCAGCGATGATGTCACCATGTTATCGCACTCAACAGCACGTACAGAACCGTTTGATCTTTTTAGAAAGATGCATGAGACCCCATTGTTTGCATCTCAGAAATGCTGTAAAAAGTATTCTTCCAGAGAATTTGAGAGAAGGCAAAATTGTGTGTGTGCGTGTGTGTTTGTATATATACGAGCATGTGCATGTGTGTTAGGAAGACAAATTAGGGAGTGTAGAGGAACATCAAATTAAAATATTAAGAGATATTACCCACATAGAAGCCTAATTTAGAATAAAATAAAGTAGCAAAATCAGTTACTGGGAAAATATTCCATTTTATATAATTTGATTCACTTCTACCTATTTAAGGATATATCAGCACATGATGAGAAATGCAATTACCAACTCACAGAAGTTTCTTGGAATATTCTATGGATCTTCGCCGCGACAAAAAGATCTATGTCCTCATTTAGCTGACTCTTCTAACAAAAAAGAGCACAGCCTCCAGAATGCACTAATAAGGTGGTACTTTAAAGTGTAATTTCTCATCCAAAATTCGTATTGCTTCAGCATTGTAAATGCCCAGTATAGGTAATCAATAATTGTATTGAGGAGGGCACGTATTGCATGGAGCACTGGGTGTGGTGCCTGAGTAATGAATCTTGGAACACTGAAAAAATAAAATAAAATAAAATAAAATAAATAAAATAAAATAAAATAAAATAAAATAAAAAATTGTTGAACTGTTACCACGACGAGGTCTTCATAACATAGACAAGAAGCTATTAATACGGTCCAGAACTTCAGTCAACAGAATCCTGTAGACTGACCGTGTTTTAAAGGTTTGGGGTAATTTTTATCAAAATCGCTGTGGCCGCCATAAGTCTGTCACTTAGAAGCATGGCTCTGTATTGACACGGAGTCCTAGACCAAAGGCTCACCCTACTGCAGAATCCCTCGGGTTCTGGGAAGCATGGAGTCAGCCCTGGAGCTCCTCAGGTCAGGGAGGAAGTCCCTCTGCAGCGGAGAGTATGACCGGGGGTCTCCCATGCTTAAGACCCGGGGGGACCAACCCCAAGGAGAAGTGAGAGCGTGCTGAGCAGACATTACAACTTGCAATTTCTCAAGTTTCAGGTACAAACCTAAATCTGTTCATGTCTTCCCAGAGGAGAAGTTCTGACCCTGAATTCCAGGGGGATGTTTGGGTCAGGGAGGCACGTCCGGTTGCCACCTCCCTCTTTAATTCCTCTAGGGCTCATGGAACGTTTAATCGAGAGTTCATGCCTTGCGGTTGCTTTTCGCAACTGGGAACCTATAGGGAGCACGACCTCTACGCTCTCAGCCACGGCTCC
Organism: Nasua narica; assembly: GCA_028533885.1. NCBI lineage: Eukaryota > Metazoa > Chordata > Mammalia > Carnivora > Procyonidae > Nasua > Nasua narica. The sequence goes on from CM052813.1 coordinate 1,662,226, forward strand.
TGTGTTTCTTATTTGGTTCTTTCGACCGACGTCTTCATCGGCTGACTTCATCATCGAGGGAACTACTGAATGTGTGCTCAACACATTGTTCTGTGTCATTCATCGTCAGGGAGATGAAGCTAGAAATGGTGTTTACTTCCCCAGCCCTCGTGAGGATCAACAGAATTCCAGCAGGGCCTGGCGTACACCGAGACCTCTGCAAACATTAGCCACCTGGAACGAGCCGGGCTTTGCGATGATTTCTTCTTTTGTTGCTTGTGTGTTGTGTGTTTGTTCTGTAGGGACTTGTTAGTTGTTCTTTTTTTTTTTTTTAAATTCCTTAATTGCAGAGGACTCGTGTGGGCGTGGGATCCTGGATATTGAAGAAATAACCCGTTCTCCGAAGCGCATAGGTTTGTCTCGAATGTCATCCGGCCCTGGGTCAAGGTCAACGCTGTGAACTGAGACGGAAGCCTGCTTCTTACTTCCACGCTGGGGTTGAAAATTTCCTTCTAGTAAATCGTGAGCTGCAGGGAGTTGACCAGGTTACGGCGCAGGATTAATCTTTTCGTTAAAGAAAAATCTGGTGCCCCAGACTCCGGGCTTGGAGGAAATTTCCTTGCTTTCATTTTGGAATCCTTTCTTCGCTGTCCCCTGTGCTCTCTGTGTCGTGGACTCCCGTCCCTGACCTGGGGCCGGTTCTGGTGTTTGGGGATCGTTCATTATCTCCCAAACGGCTCGACTTGGCATCCTATTCCTTTTCTGCGGGACCCTGTTTCCAGAACTGTCGGGTTTGCTCCTTGTAATTTTACACCCTGGTGGGGGCTGTGTTTCCTTAGCTCCTCACTATCCTTCAGACGTCATTCTGTTCGTTGTCTCCTGGCCTGTAAGCGCGGCTGTTCCCTGCCTCATCTCCACCCTCAGGAGACTGTCTTCCAGGCTGGACTATGATGGGCGATGTGTTTCTCTTGCTGGGGTTATGGTCTCTTTCACGCGAAGTTCCCGAGGTCCACTCTCCAGCTTTGTCCTCTTCCTCTGCCTGCCTCTGGGATCTGGGACTTCTCCCACCGGAGCCAGGCTGGGCAGCTCTGTCCAGGGGAGGCCCAGGGGTCAGGCTGGCCCCCTGCTTTTGTGGCTCCCTTCGTGCCTTTCCCGCCAAGTCTCGAGTTCCAGATGCTTGTCTGTGGTCTGAAGAAATGAGGCTGGGGGGCAGTGGGGAGCACAGGATGCCCTGGGCCCAGCGTTCAGGGGCTTTCCTGGCCCATGAAGTGAATCTTTGGGTTTTGGAGAGTCTGCTGGAAGCTTCATCTGTGATAGACAGAGACATAAGCATGCACAACATTAATGTCCGCCGCCCGGGACTCTCGCCGGAAAATCCGCACACAGACCTCCTTTCCCGATTTGGGGGAAAGAGGGAGGTTTCTCAGAACTCTTCGGCGCCCCAGGAACTGAGTCTGGGGGGGGCACCTTTATCACGACTCCCAGCCTCCCGAACAGCGAGCACTGTTGTCTGAGGCCCCCAGGCTGGGGCGGGGGATACGGCAGCTGACCAGCCAACCCAGAACTTTCTGTTGGTGCCCTTGGTCACAACGTCGTCCCCTTCAGGGACAGCAGGCTTTTCCCCTCTCTGTGCTGATGGGAGGTGACCACTCGTTTATTGTTTCCGCTTTTGCTGACCTTTCTTAGTTGGACCGTTTTATTAGGATTTGAAAGCAGGGCCTGGTGGAAGGGCCGTGCCCACATCGCCCCAGACCCACTCTCGAGCCTAGTTCTGAGATGAGGGGCGTGACCTCGCCTAGCTTTCGTAAGAAAAGGGGGCAAATATGATTGAGAGCAAACACGAGGGCCATCTGGGTGGCTCAGTGGGTTAAACGTCTGCCTTTGGCTCAGGTCATGATCTCGGGGTCCTGGGATCGAGCCCCACATCGGGCTCCCTGCTGCTTCTCCTTCTCTCTGTGGCCCCCCCGCCCCCCCGCCAACTCCTGCTTGGAAGCACTCTCTCTCCCCCTCTCCCTCTGAAATAAATAAATAAAATCTTAAAAAAATAAAAAACATAGGCAGGCTGAGCAGGAAGCCTGCATCAGCCACGTGGCACTTTCCAGAGCTCTGTGTCCGCCTTCTCCTAAATGTAAATAATGCTAAAGGTTTCAGCAGGGGTTTCTCCTTAAGGACAGATACGCTGTGGGAAGTGTGTGCAGTTTCTGTTTCCAAGGGAGGTGAGTTAGTAGCAGCGACCGGGTGGAGGCAGGGGAAGACGACAGGAAGAAGTTTTAAAGGCCTCCCCTTCCTTTTAAAATAAGGTGGATGTCGCTTTTTTAAAAGTTCCGTTTCATACAGACTAAGTGCTTTTGTCTTTAAATGTATACTCTCGGCTCTTGAGGTCTCTTGTGAAGCAGCTGGAAAGGTTCCCGAGAAAGGACTTTCCATTACTTAATGCAAATTCTTGAAAGAAATCCTACTGGGCTCTCCATTTTAATGGAGCACATTTCTTTCAAATTATAGCCAGAATCTGTCAGGGTAAGAAGAGAGACGCTATTTACATTTAAACAAAAAGTGTGTAGACCTTAAGCAAATGTCATTTTTTTTAAAGAGTGATTGTAAAAAGTCCTCGGAGGGCAGAGGGCCATCAGAGAGCTCTGGGAAAGTGGTAGGTGGGGAGGGAAGGCTTAAGTGCTGCAAGCACACAGTGGGGGGCCTGCTAAGGGGCCTTCCAGCCTTGAACCCCAGGATCCTGCAGCGGCTGGAGGGTGTCCTCATTGGCCACCTCCTCCCCCATCAGCGGATCGCCCCCAGCCCCCAGGCCTGCTTGCCCCTAGCATGGACAGCTCGGCCCTGCTGGAGGGGGGCCTCCAGACCCCAGACAGCGCCCTGCAAATTTCCTCCAGCAGCAGGGACAGGCCCCCAGGGGGCTGGTCCTGGCCTGGCGCCACGACCCTGCATCTTCTCTGCTGTCCCCAGAGCCTTCTGCTCCCTGCCCCCCCACCGCCCGGCGCCCTCTTGGGCTCCCCTCTGCAATACAGTTGCTGGTGCTGGCAGGGGTTTTAGATGGAGCCAGGAAGGGGGTGCCAGGAAGGGGGTGCGCTTTATGCTCCGGGAACCTGGAACCTGTGTACAGGGTCACACAGCAAGTACTCTGGGGCTTGGCCCGAACTCCCGAGACTCCCGGCAGTCAGCGCCCCCGGCGGGTCTCCAGGTCTCCAGCTGCACAGGCTGACTGCCCCTGCTCCGCCCCTCCCCCCTCCCCTCCCGCCCCCGGCGGTGCCCTCCTTCAGGAACCCACTCTCCTTCGGCCTCCCCAGCCCCAGCCTGGTCTGCACTGGCCCTTCGGGTCTTTCCCGAGAGCCTTCCTGTTCTTTTCTCCAGCTCCCCTCCCACCTCCACATTGTTCTCTTCCCAGGCACCCGGGGCCAGCGGCCACGCTGCCACAGCATGCTGCGGGTTTTTTCCAGGTGCGAGGTCATACATATTGCAGGATGTACGTATGTTTTCAACCACCTAACATGAAAACCCGTGCTGCTATTTTTACTAGATCCCTCTCTTTTCTTATGTCACGAAGTCCTTGGGCATTACGCCACGAACCCTGTTTTTCTATCTGCCCAGTGGGTTTTCGGGAGTGATTATGCAGGGGGTGGTGGCTCTCAGGAGAGCACGTGTGGCTGGTGGAATGGGCCGTGGAACCCGAACACCCGAGCCCTGGCTCGGCCCACCCTGGCCCAGGGACTCCGTCTCAGAGGACGGCAGGCCCCTCAGTCCACATTATGCATGTCTGCTAAAGATTCAATGTCTGACATGCACACTCGTGCAGAGAACCATGAAAAACTGAATCAGTACCAGGCTGAGGCTGAGAAAAATACTTGCAAACCAGATATAAGTAGTATTCTGTTCTAAGACCTCTGTATAAGCCAATCCTTCCCATCGTACTCATTTGGAAGAGGGGTACCCTCTCTCTCATTTGGGTGTGGGTGAAAGCCAGAAGAGGTTGTCCAACCACAAAACACTCTTCAGACCCAGTAGGGCAGAAAGCTGATAGTGTGTAAAGTCAAGAAAATTCTCCAGGGGTGGAATATACAAACCAAGCTGCCATTGGCAGGAAGTAAGCATGGACATCATGTTGTGGGGCACACTGGGAGTCAGATTTCCTGTGGCCCTGATTGCACGAACCTGTGCAGTAGTTAATAAGAAACAGCAAGGACTATGGAAAAAATACTTTGGGGACTTTTTTTTTTAACTTAATATATGGACCTTTAGGAATAACAGGCAGAGCTACCAACACCAAATTAGAATAGATCTGAGAGCTCTGAGGTCACAAAGCACCATGCATACTGAAAGCCACACGGACACAGATGTCTTCTGGAGGATGCTGGTGACACAGGGACAGACGTCTCCTCTGACCGCACTCAGCTCAAGTGTTTCTTTTGCCACCTGGTCTTTGGCGAGGCAGAAAACGTTAGTCCCAGTAAAACACAAAATATTAACATTTGTTTGTTACATACTAATGCTTCTTTTATCTTTCTGCATTTGTAAGTCTTCATTCCAAAACATGGGCTCACCCCGTTCACCTTCTATTAATACTTTTGTATAATAATACTTTCAAATATGACTTAAGATCCTTCTCTGAGATTCTGAATGAGCAGAATTTTTTTTTCTATTTCTGCCTTAACATCTTTATTTTAGCAGGGTACGTATCCCTAAGTATACACATTTTTGTGTGCACGTGTGTGTAGACTCACACACACACACACACACACACACACACACACACACACTTGTCTTTGAGGATCTGCCTCAGTTCTGCAAAGAGAGTTTGCTGTTGGGTTTGCTGCTATTGGAATGGCTTGGTTTGGTTTTTCTTGATGATGGACTCCTGCACACAACAAGGTTGCCAAGGGCATGCCTTCGGGGACTCAGTCCCACTAATGTTCATCAGACCCTGCCCGTCACTCCACAGAAATCATGAAGACAAAGCAGTGTGGTTGCTAAGCGAAGGTGGTGTCAGGAAAGCCACCCCCCACCCTGCCACGACTCCCAAGGCCAATTTGCGCACCACACCCTTTGTAGACTGACCTTCCTAAACCTTAGATTTTATCTCCCGTCTTGTGCTACCACTATTGACATCTGAAAAGCACTTCGTATTTTGCAGTCTGTGTTCCTGCACCAGCTTTGGAATTTTTTACAGCAGTCTTACGAGGTTAAGAGTTATGAGCACTCCTTTACAACTGAAAACTTGAGTCCTTGGATGTAAATCACACATTTGCAGGCAGGCTGTGAACCGGAGTCCGGATGTCCTTTTGGTCGTGGGAGCGATTTTCAACATACAAATTCACCCATTCCACTCGTGTTAAGATGACCTTGGCATTCAAGGACGGCAGAGGTGTGTGGAGGAAGGTCACCTTCCCCAAGACCCGTTCCTTCCTAAAGGGGGTGTGCTTGCTGGCTGTTTCTTGGGCGGAAAGTCGGGATGAGCCATGACTCCCGGGGATGTCACCTCTGAGTGACGGAATGATACTGATTCCTTCCACTTGCAAATATATGCGGCTGCCAGTCTCAAAAGAAAGAATTAGTAGGAGCAGTGCCACCATAGCCCAGTGGGGCTGTGGTCGATGTGCGCCGGCCGGCGTTCCTATCAGGAGCCTGAAGTCGGCTACAGAAAAGGACAGTAGGACGATCTAGAAATCTTACAAATCTGTGCTGCAGAGGTGGTTCCCCGACCGCCACCGGACCTGGGCCACAGCCCGCCATCCTCCAGATGCCACACTTAGAGGTCGCCCCTCTGCCTTCCTCCACTTTGGCAGCCCCCAAGGGCCCAGCATCGGTGGTCCAGCAGCTCTCACCTCCCCCCGCCCCCCAGCCTGTCTGTCCCAGGCCATTCTCCAGGGCACCCAAGACCTCAGACTTCCCAAAGGCCCAAGCCGCTTCCGGCCCTGTGCGATCCCTTCCCCTCTGTGGGAACTCTGGAGGACTTGGATCTGTTCCCTAGGATGGTTTTGGGCAGGGGACACAGTGGCTGGCACACCCAGCTGGAGGCTCTGCGAGGCACAGGGACAGGAAGCCTGGCGTGGAGGTGTGCTGAGTCTTCAGGCTGCGGGCTGCCTCCTCGCCGCTTCTCCTGGCGGCCCGCCCCGCCCCTGGACCGCTTCGGCCCCCCGGGCGTCCCCTCCACAGCGACCTAACGCTTCCTTGGCAGCTTCTTAAAATAAAGGGTGATGATCTTAACAGCAAGGTCTTGAAGAAACATCTGCTTTTTCCTCATAATCCGTATTTAATTCCAGGAGGAATTCGCACCTCTGAAAAGCTAAGAAAATGGTAAAATGAGAAAATCACTTACAACCGCGTTATTGTAGCACAGGCCCTTAGCATTCTGGTTAACTCATTTCCGGGAGGGTTGTTAACACCGTCATACGAAGATATAAACGCATATGCACGTGTGCAAGTTCACGTGCAAAGTGCCCACAGGGTGTCCGTATGTCTGCACGTGTGTGGGGTGTGACACGTGTATGTATGTGTGTTGGGTCCGTGTGTCTGTCTGTGTGAATACAGAATCACTCTGTTGCACGGTTCTGGTAAGTGATTTTCTTTTTTTACTTCTTTTGGGTTTAAATTTTGCTTATATCCTGCAAGAAAGGTGCAGGTGTTGGCTTTTTTTTTTTTTAAGTTTATTTATTTCTTTTTAGTATTCTCTACACCCAATGTGGGGCTCGAACTCACGACCACGAATTCAAGCGTTGGGCGCTCCATGGACTGAGCCCCTCAGGCGCCCTGGTCACTTTTTTACTTTTAACTGAGAAAATGCTTTCCCCTGGAAGCGTTTTCCCCACTGTGAAGAAAGCCTCTGTAGCCAAGGGAAGAGTGTGCAGCGGAGTGAGGGGCGGATGAGGGTGGGGGGCAGGCCCGCCCCTTGGGAGACGACCTTTTCTTGTCAATAGTGGTGACAAACTGAGAGACCAGAGCCCTCTTTGCTGCGGTCACTTGGAGCCTACCTCCCGACTTTTGGTTCTTCCAATTCCTAGAGTCTTGAGATTTCCAGGTATCCCTCCGAGGTTGTGTCCGGGTCTTGCCGGATTGCCTGCCGCGGGTGACACTCTCCTTCTTCCCACACTCCGTCTAGGGCGTGGGCCCAACAAAGTCTCGACACGCCGTCCCTGCAAGTCTGCTGCTCTCAGTTGAGGTCCCACTCACCGAAGAGCTCCCTTCCAGAAGGTTCTGCATGTAATTAAAATGCAGAATGTGTGAGTGTGTCACACTCGGTTTCTCACCATACGCAGTTGAGGGAGCCTGAGTGGCTCACATGGTCCCTGCCCTGTCTGTCACTTCTCGTGTTTCTTCGTTATGCCACTCACCAGGTCGCTGTCTCCTGTCGCACGCTCTGGTTTGCTTTTATTTTGGTGCTGCTTTAAGTAGATACCTCCTCTCAAATTCTTCCTCGTTATTACTACTATGAGTCTTCCTCTTTTTCTTCTTTATTGCCCCTGCCTGTTCCCTTTCCGTGTTTTGTTTTGTTTTGTTTTTTTGTTTTAATAGAGCAAAGGTATTACAGTTTTCTTGGTCATACAGATCTGCGTTTTCCAGTTCTCAGGACGAAGAATCATGTCCACATACTTACTAATTACTCAAGACCGTTAACATGAATGCATGTTATCCCACATTCGAGTTCTGTACATGCCAAAGACACGCAAATTCCATTTCCAAAGCAGCACAAACATGTGTTCCCTGTGGCAACGTCTGGGGCCGAAGTGAATTTTCCAGGAAAAATGATCCACACTCTTATGAATTCCTGCGTCTCCTTAGGAGACCAGGCTCCCGTCTCGCTGTGCGTGTTCTCCATTCTCTGTGCGTGTAGCCCATGCCCGCCGTCTTCGGGGATCAGCCGGCCGTCTCCGTCTTCGAGGCACCTGCGGACTGTTAGCGGTTTGACCCTGAGCCACCCTCCCTGTCGGCGGGCGTCTCTCGTGGGCTCTGCGTGCCCTTTATGCGACTGCGAGGCATCCTCCTTATTTCCCCAGGGAGCCCGTGTGGTGAGGTCAGCAAACGTGTGTTGTCTCTCTGTATCTACAGAGCTTGACACTCTGCTGTGCGCCCGATGCTTCTACTCGACAGAAACCGCGTGAGGCCGGGGCACAGGATAAGCAGTCCAGCCTTTCAAGCTGAGTACTTGGTAGGTCCTCTGTGAATACGCGCGGACTGATAACAGCTCCTGGGATCAGGCTGTGCCCATCCGAGTCATGGGGAGTGGGGGTCAAGGGCGCTGTACTGAGTCTGGGGGTCATTTCCAAGCCCAAGGAGACCCACCCGGGTCAGAGATCTCAGTGTAACTGAGGACTGGGGGAAAGATTTGAGAAGGTGTGTCGGGCAGGATCCCTGGCTGTTCTGCAGAGACCCTGGCCCCTCTGCGTCACCAGGAACAACTAGCTCAGGCCCTCATGGACGGATAGACCTGGGTGGTGGCGGGACAGGGAGGGTGCGGGGTAGAGGGGCTCGGGGATGGCGCGATGTTTCCCAGATGGGCGAAAAGTAAGCAGGTCCACATGCAGATTCCGCGGCCCTTGCCTGGAAATCCTAATGAAGGTGGGGTCTGCAGCAGGGCTCGGCTCTGGGTTCCCCGATGTTGGGAGACAGAGCACCAAACCCGCTGCCCTGGGAAGTGACGTGGGGACACCAGCGTCAGCCCTGGGGGAGAGACCGCATGCCTCCGGGATTCCTGCGTCTCTCGGGAGCTGGTGACGGGGAAGGCAGCGCCACCACCCTATGCTTGCTAAGGTTTGTTGTGTCACTGTAATTACGGGGTGAGCGCAGCTACGCCCCCCAAGTGCAAATAAAGGCGTCAGAACCCACTCTGCGACAATTGTTCCCCATTAGGGAAATGTTAGGGTACTTCTCCTGGTGAACGGCGTGTGATTCCTGTGCCATCCAGGCCAGAAACGCCGGGCTCCTGGAAGCCCGGTCTTCGCATAGAGACCCCCTGTTTACCTTCTGCTTCACATGAATTCCCATTTCCTCTTCCCAGGAAGCCGGACCACGTCAGTCTCCAGCCCCACCTTCTCCCCAACGCTTAGTAACCGGGTCGTGGGAGGGTTACAAAGGCATTAGGCTTCTTACATGGAAAGAAAAATAGTTTTTTTTTTTTTTCTAAATTGTTTTCACCCAAACCTTTAAGTGTTATGGCTAATTCTAGCCCTAGAGGTTCTGTAGACATGATCTGAAAATTTTCCATGTAAGCCTGGGAGTTTATGCGTAATTGTAGGTCTGCGGCTCTAGTAGAAATGATCACCTACACACAGCATTTCTCTGCCTCTCTCTGCCCTTTTTATTTTCCTACACACTCTCTTGCAGAGTTTTATCCCCACAAAAATACAGGCCTCTTATCTTCACACAGATGCTTCCAAAAAATAACCAATCAAAATGTGGTCAAAAGTTCAGAAATAACAGAAGTAAGTGAATCACCGTAGTAGCAGTTAGCGAAATGCATCACGCACACACTCGGACACCGGTTTGCAGACTGGGAACACTGGGACCCCAGGGGGAGTGAGGCTTGGGGTGCAGGGTCGTAGAGCAGCTCCTCTGGGGAGAAGCCGGTGACTGCGTCGTCTTCCCCGGGATGGGTCATGGTGCTAGAACGTTCTTAAGTGTGACGGGGAACTGGTCAGTGGTTACCCCATACCGACCTTGGGAAGCAGTTCCAGTTTTGCTTGTGATTTCCAGAAACACAAGCGAGGGACGACCCAGGTCACGGTAACCTTGCCAGATAAGCTAAATTAGGCTTTGTTTGTATGACCAAATTAGTTTTGTCTGTTCAGGGAATTTTCAAGGCTGGTCTCCATCGGTCTTTTATTTTAACAATATGAAGATAAATTCATGGTAATGTAAGTCAGCCTAAATGTGGAGAGATGCACAATTTCATGGTAGAACCCTAGTATATAGCCTTGCTTTATGTTTATGGTTAAACATGTAGGAATAAGTTAGGATGGGCAGCAGTAGGAGTTGCAAGGCAGCGGTGGGAAACAGTAGGGCTTAGTGGCCCCCCCATCACTGGCTGTAGCCAGCTGCCCACTTCAGTCACATTTGTATAAACGCCTGATTTCTGACTTAATATATCTTTCATGGGTGAGTTTGGGGGACTTCCCTCCCCCTGAAACCACTGTTACCGTTTCACGACGTGATGCATGAGGATCAGGACAAGTGGTTGTTTGCCTCAGATTTGTAGAGAAAACTGTTTTGAAAGACCTTTACTGACTATCTGAGAAATCGATTTCCAAGACGATTGTCTCCTCACTTGACTTGGGAAGTGCGGCTTGGAGCTCTTCCTTTGGAGTATGTGGAGTATATCTTCTGCTTAGATTGTTTCCCACCCCAAACTTACATTGCTGCCAGTGCAATCAGTCCCAGGAAAGAGTGGTTGCCGACAAAAGGTCTTTTTAATTTTTGTTAAATTTTGTTTTATTTTTTCAGTGTTCCAACATTCATTGTTCATGCACCACACCCAGTGCTCCATGCAATACGTGCCCTCTTCAGTACCCACCACCAGGC
>CM052813.1:1672825-1716784 GCA_028533885.1 Nasua narica
GAAGGGCATCTTGGCTCTTTCCACAGTTTGGCGATTGTGGCCATTGCTGCTATGAGCTACCCTATGACCCTGCAATTGCACTACTGGGTATTTACCCCACAGATACAGATGTCGTGCAGAGAAGGGCCACATGTACCCCGATGTTCACAAAGGTCTTTTCAGCCAACCCTTCTCAATACTGAGAGCAGAAAACTGGGGCCGGCGGCCGGGGAGGAGCTGCGGACAGCGCCGGAAATGGGGACATGGGGAGACACAGAAGGAAATCCTGATTTTGCTGCAAACAGCAGGGAACCAGCGCTGGCTTGGGGTCTTCCTTGATTGGTCACTGGCAGGTGATCATAAGAGCTCTAAGAGTACCCAAGAAATACACTCGGGATTTCCAGAGCTATCTAAGGAGCAGTAATGCTCCTCCAAAGAGCTGGGAGCAGAGCCAAAGGTAGATTATTTCTACACACCATGTATAGTGGTTTCTACATACCGAACTGCTATGTCATGAAAACTGTTTGCGTATTTTTGAAAAAAAAAAAAAGATTTTCTGCTTCGCATTAAATATAAAAAAAATTTCTGCAGGAAATAAAAGTTATTTTTGAAATATTTACCAAGGGTCTTCTTATTTGTATTTGTGTGTTTGGGGCTTTAACAAACACCCTCTTTGTAGAGTAATAACTTACCCTATTTTTATTCAGTTCTATTTTAAAACTCTTTTAAGATTAATGTAACTTACTATATTTGCAAAACATGGATTTTGTTAGTACAAGGCAATATCAAAATCTGAAAAAATATTTAAAACAAGGCAAAACAAAATGGCAGCTATTAGCAGTGGATGAAGCATACATTTCAGGGAGTCGAGGATTATGGACTACTGTTCTCACCTCCCCAACCCCCCCCCCACCCCCCAACCCCCCACAGACACACAGAGTTTGGTTAGGTACTCCGAAAGTCTTCCAGGAACTTTTCCCAAACGTATCTGTGAGTCTGAGTTTCATTATAAGTTCTTTTCCTCGGACCCTGTATTTCCTAAAATACTATGAAAAACAGCATCACATAGAGTTGACCTGGATGGGACCCAACTTCAGCACGCTCTCAGCTATGTGTGCCCCCTGCCCCGAAACTCCCTGATGTGATGAGAGCGGTGGGTGGGACCTTTGGCAGGTGCTTCTGCCATTAGGGGGCAGCTTTCATGGGTGGGATTAGTGCCCTTATCAAAGGGACCCCAGAGAGGTCTTGTCCCTTCCACCGCGTGAGACACAAGGAGAGACAGCCAGCCACTCTGTCATCGCCTTGATCCCGGACTTACTAGTTTCCAGAACCGAGAAGTAAGTTCCTGCTGTGTGTCCGCCACCTCGTCTACGGTGCTTTGTTACGGCGGCAGAGATGGGCAAGGAGAGTTTCCTTTCCTGGAGTCGGGGGCCCTCCCGCTGTCTTTCCACCCTGCCCTTCCTGCTACTCGCTTCTATTTCCTTGGATGACTCTCTTTTCTCTTTGGCCTCTGACCTCCAGAACCACGGCTCTAGCCCCCGGGCCTGACTCTGCCTACAATCTCCCGAAACAATCTCCTTCATTCTCAAGGCCGGAAATGCTTTCTCTATGCGGACAACTTTGAAGTTCATGGGAGTTATTCATGATTAAATTGATCCATGTAACAATTTTAAAAAATAGCCTTTGAAGTATCGTTCCCGGGGAGCTCCTTTTATAAACTTAAAAGCTATAGACTGGGTGTGGTGCATGAGCAATCAATCTTGTAACACTGAAAAATTAAAATAAACATATTTGGGGAGAAAGAGAAAAAAAAAGACTAAATGGACTAAAGCAGAAGGAGGATACAGGGGATTAAAAAATATTGAACAAAGTGTTAATAAAAGCTGGCACAACGAAAAAAAAAAAGCTATAGACAGACATTGATCAAATAACACTGAATTAGATGGAGAATTGGAGTGGGAAGCGCTGCGACAGGAGGTTCCTGAAACCACGCGAGCTGGGCATTTGATTCTCGAGAGTAGGTCGGGGAGGGCTTTCCTGAGGTTCTGATGATGAAGTTGGAATCAGAAAGATGAGGCTGAATTAGCTAGCAGGACTGGGGCCGAGTGGCCCCCTCTGACGGCGGGGGAAGTGTCCCGTGTGGATGGGAACCCTGAAGAAGGCTGGCGGGCGGGAGGGTGTGGCGTCGGTCTCCCTGGAGAGGAATTTGAGGCTGGCCCTGCACCATCTGGTTGCCTGTGGCCGTGTTACCTTCCGCTGAGATCCACAGCAATCAGGAGCCATGGGTATTTCGAGGCGAACGGCAGGAGGGCATGGAAACTGGCGGAGCAGTGTTTGCACGCCAGAAAGCTCAGCGGGAAGGACACAGTAAACGTGAGTAGTAACACCTCGCGGGGGACCCGTTGGTTGGGCCAGGAGAGAAGTGACGCACGGTGAACGTGAAGGGCTCTCGCACGTCCCTGCGCCTCTGCCTGGGGGTCCCAGCCAGGCCACCGTGTGCGCATCTGTCCCCAGCGCTCAAGCCTTAGTGCCAATATTCGCACCTCAGAAAAACCCCCCGTGACCCCCTATACATCGCTGTTTCCTCTTTATCGCAGTTGCGTGACCCCCGGTTCCGAATGTGTTCCTCGGAACGCTTACCGTGATCTGAAATGGCAATGTGTTAGAAGTCTTCCTCCCTAAAACACCATCGTGGGGGGGGGGGGGGAGGGGGAACAGGCCTGTTCGTTCTCACGCCTCACAGCGTCCCCAAGCACCGGGACATCTGGGACCTGTGGACGCTCGAAGATCTGTTTGTTTCGTGGATGAGCAGAGACGGTAAACGCCTTCTGGAGACATCGGAGAGCTTGAGCAAGCAGAGACCAGGCACAGGTTCGCTGCGGTGGCGGAAGAAGGGGTCAGGGTCACCTCCCCGGTCCTGGGTCCCAATGCAGCAGAAAGGAAATGAAGATCATTTTGGGCGTAAAAGACAGGAAGGGTCTGGACAAATGCATGGATGAGCGAGGGAATAAGCGAATTAATTTTTGTTCCTTATGGCAAAACACGGGAGAGTTAACGTGTGTCTAGACCAACAGGCCGGGGTTTGGGCATCGGTGTTCCAGTTTCCATCCACTCGCCAGCAGGACAAACAGAAAGGAGCTAAGGCCCGCGTGCCCGCCTCCCCGCTGGGTCTGCGGCAGTCTTGCCAGGTGCCCGCTGCAGAGGATCTGCACCGAGCACTCCCTGTCCTCGGGAGGCCGGGCGTCAGAAGCCACCGGATTCTGGAACGCGTCACTCTGGCTGATTGAATCGTGCGGCCTGCCGAGAGCCCGGTTGTCGCTGGCCCAGGGCCTCCTGCAGATAAAACAGGGAAGAAGGGCTCAAGCAGAGCTCGCGGGAAGGAAAGCGTTTTGCTGTCCTGGACCGCGAGGGAGAGAAAACACTGCTGGGTCCCTGCTCAATGAAAAGACAGGGTTGTTTTGATTTTCCCTCCAGGAGTATTCACCAGATGAGTGCCTGACTTTTCCTCTCCTAAGCAGCCAGGCTGCCTGGAGGGAAGCTGGAAGTCTTGCTCCCTTCCGCCAAACCTGCCTGGGTGACAAGCTGCTCTGTTCTCAAGCACATCGAGGACGGGGGCCGTTCCTGGAGGCATTTGCCAGGCTGTCTGTAGAAATTATGCACAAATGTGAAAAAATAATGCATTATCCAGTGGGATACTGACGTTTTGCTGGTTTAAAAGCAAGGGCTCTAAAATTCCATGTATACAACCGCAGGAGAAAGAGGAAGAGGAGCGGATCGATAAGCAAAGCTAATCCGTGAAAGCAGGGGAGGGGACCTCCCGGTGGGGGTGGGCGTTCCTGGAGGGCACAAAGGAACCTTCTGGAAGGATGCAAGTTCCGGATGCGGCTGGGGATTTGGGTTATATAGGTATATGCGTTTGTCGAAACATGAAACGGCCTCAAGATTTGTGCTCTTTGTCCTACATAACTCTTACTACAAGAAAACAGAGCCGACAGCAAATAGGGCCAAAGTATTTAGGGGTGACGGGAGCGATGCCTGCAACTTATTCTGGAATGCATCAAAAAAATGTGGTGAGCAGACGGCTGGACAGATGGAAGGATGGACGAACAGGTACTCTGGAACGCAAGTCTAGGGGAATGCTAACAGCTGGATGGGGGTCCGTAGGTGGTCACCATAGGAGGCAACTCTTTTAATTTCTCTGTGTTTGGGTATTTTCAAACTAAGGCGATGGGGGAAAATGCACTGTTTTGGCTTGCACCGAATGACCATTTCCTGTTCATGTTAAATCTCTCTTCCCTTCTCAGAAGTGTAGGACTGTGATCACAAGAAGTCTTCCTTTTTAGGGGGCTGACGTACATGATGCCCATGTCCCCAGCAAGCCCGGTGGCACGCTGCCAACGGCAGGGGCAGGCTCTTGTTGGGAAGGTCCTGAGCAGCTGTCTGCACCTTTTCAGTCCCGTCCTGGACCCCAACGGTTTACTGCCCCCCTCAAATCCAACTGCATGAAGCGGGCCCAAATGGCCTGACCCAAGGCTTCATTTTAGTGAAGATGCACTCCAGAGACTCGTGAGCATATCCGGCAGTTCGAAGAAATTCTTTTGAATGCCTTCAGTTTTCTAGAGTCATTTACAGAATGCAGCAGTAATCACGTTTACAATTAAGGGTAATGGAACTTTCCAACAGTAGAGCATGGATTACGAAGATGGGTAAATATAATTGCTGTGGAGACGTTCAGAGGCATAAATAGAATCCATGCATCTAATTTTACGTTTGCAACCCCGACTGGCCCTGAAGAACCCTAAGGAGTCAAACTTTGCCCCTCGCCCTCCTCCCTACGATGGTATTCTTTTAGGTCAAGTATCTCCCTGCCAGAAACCCAGGTTCTCAGCCACCATGTGTGCAAAATGACTGCGTAGGAACAGCAATTACACTGAGCAGTGATGGAGAGAATGTCTTTGCCGACGTTTGGGCCAAGGTGTCTGAGATGAGGAAACTAGTAATGATCCCGCCAGCCGGTGGGACGAAGCCCAGCCTTCCATCACTTGGTTGCTGGTGCTGGGGGTGGACCTCGGGTCGCAGCCCTTTCATGCGGGACCCCAGGAATGTCCCCAGCCAGCCATGGGCTTTGGATCCTGCCCCTCTTTATAATACATGGCAGGGGTTCTCAAAGTGGGGTGCCAGGCCAGCAGCCGTGGCCTCGCCTGGAACTTGTTAGAGAGAGAAGCAGACCCTTGGGCTCTCCCGCGGCTCTGCTGACCCAGAGATGCCCGGGTTGCCGGCGGCCTGGCAAGCGTGCTCTAGTTCTGATACACCCAGTGAAGTTTGAGAAACACCGATGCACAGAGTGCGCGCCCGGCTCACGACCCCGGCGGTCGGGCTGTGGCCGGAGCCTCCAGTGAGGTGAAGCTTCATTCAGTAGGGGGTTGGGCCCTCACCCCGATGGGGTCCAGCATTCCCGAATTTCAAGCCAGGCGGAGTCATGCCATTGAGGAGGGGCACCCAGGGCCGGAGGGGGGAAACTGGGGAACCTTGGGGTCCGCAGCCTCTGGAACATTCCCCTGCCCCCAACCCAGCCTCCGTGGTCATTTCCGCCCCGCGGACCACAGCACGGGCGTACCCAGGGCATGCCCCGGGTCCACAGCGCTAGTATCGACGGCGGCCTCCATGCGCAAGTGAACCAGAGGCAGGGCAAATCCTGTTGGCCTCGAGGAACACGCGTGCAAGGCCACTCGGTAGAAATCAATCCACGCAGGCTTGGGCCCTACTCCGGGGTTGGGAGTCCTCCCCCGGCCGGGCCTCCGGCTGCCCGGTGGCCAAGAACCCCAGCAAACGGGTGTTTCGCCCTGGCCAGGAGCGCACGTGCCGCAGGGCTCTGGAGAATGAGCCTTACTCCCCAGCCCCTGCTCAGCTCCCCTCCGGCTTCTTGTCCTCCCCTGACCCCGAGCGCAGCCCACAGAGCCAGCCCACGCCTGTCCTGCTTGGGGGCCCGGAGCGAGGCCGCCTCCCCGGGCTGGCCCCTGACCGCAGCTACCCCAGGTCCCAGGGGCCCGGGGCCCTCTGTGGGCCGTGCATGCAGGTCTCCTCCAGGGCTGTCTTCCCTGGAGGCAGCGGTGGGATTTCAAACCATCCCCTACACACATGCTGGTGAAATCTCACCCAGAATGTGGCCCAGTCAGCTCACATCCCACGGCGTCCCGGTCCCTCGCTCAGCTGCGAACACGTCTTCTCTCGTGTCGGACTCCCCGGTACCCCCGGCAGGGACCCACCGGTCCTCGGGTCGTTCCCCCGCCCCCACTCCGCCACCAGGGGACAGCAAGCCTCATGACTGCCCTCAGGCGACGTTGCTGCTCCCCCACCCCCCGCGACATAACCATCACCCCAGCAAGGAGCTCGGGGTCTGCCGGGGTCCACGGGGTGCCCCGCGGGCTGGTCAGCCTCTGACACGGTCCCCAGTTAGTCTTTGCTTTAGTGCCTTTTGTTCATCACGGGTCCGAGAGCGGGTCTCTGGCTTGAGCTTGAGGGCCGGAGAAGCCCTCTTGTTACTGGACCTCTGATGTGCGCAGGGCGCTGGGGGCCTCTCTGCCCCACGGACAAGGGACATGTTTCACAGAGGGAGACAGATGCCTGGTGGGAAGGCCATAAAGATAATGACGCCCCCCAGGCCGGGGGTGGCCCCGATTCCAGAGCAACCTGGGAGTGTCCTCAGTCACAGCCTCTCTGCTCCCGAGAAGCCGCAGACTCTGCTCCCCTCTGGCAGGCGGTGACGAAGGGTGAGGGGCCCGATCGGAACGCCGGGGTCAGCACCGCTCAGCTTCCTCTGATTAACGGGCCCCTTCAGTCTAATAAATAACCAGAAAAGCACTTCCAGTGATAGTTACGGGGGAGGAATTTTAACCCATTACCGATGGGAGAGTCGAAAGGCTAGAGCAGGGCTCGCTGAGTCCCGGGGTGGGGTGGGGTAGGGGTAGGGTGAGGGGATGCAGGTACGGACCCCAGGAGGCAGGGGGAGGAAGGGCGCTCCCTGCAGAAAGTATGGCATCAGCGCAGCTCTTTCTGCCCACGCGTCCAGTCCCCGGGCTATGATACAAGACATCTCAAGAAGTCTTTCTTGGCCTCGGGCTCCGACCTTACCCACATTGCAAACCTACCTCAGCGGCAATCCCAGCCCAAAGGAACCAGGGCTTCGGGAGCCTCGGCCGATGCCAGGACTAGGGCGGGAGACATGGACCACTCTGTCCCATGGGAGTGCCAGGAGGCTGCCAGACATTCCTAAGATCACGTCTGATGGGCTCCGAGGGCGACTCCTGTGGCCCACGGGCCATTGGGTATCGCGTGACCAAAATGGCAGTTGCTGGATAATCCGAAGCCGCAGTGTTCTTTGTTTCCATTTTAAGGAGATCCTGCGTGTTCTGTCTCCCAGGTCTTGGGGCCAGGTGCTCGCTACTTTATAGGCTCTTTCCTGCTGTCAGTGGTCCTGAAATCCCGGAGGACAGCGTGTTTATGGGGGTGCTTAGTTTCAGGCAGGTGGAGAGGGGTCCCTGAGCCGGCATCCCCCGCGGCCAAGAGGCCCCAGGCCCAGCAGAAGCAGGAAATCATACAAATGATTTCCTCCTCCACTTTCGTTTCATAAAAAATGTATATGGACAGAGGTGGTTTTCAGCAGTTTTGTGACAATGTGTTGAACGCCTCAAGCCGACCTTAGAAATCCTCAAACATGCTATTGTCGCTGCGTACGTTGCAAATAGATTAGTCAGGTCTTTGCGCTAAGACTCAGGCTGACGAGGGGATTGGTTATCACTAGGCACTCCATTGGGAAGTCAGACGTTCGCACAAAGCCTAGGACTGGAGTTTTGGGGGAAGATGAATCACTTTATGTGTGTTCCTTCATTCGTTATTTTCCCCCGATTAGAACAATTTCTTCACTCATCGTTCCTACTATCCTTGCATGTCTATGAGTTCTTCCTCAGCGGGTTGTGCATTTTGCTAAGAGCGGGTAGCATATAAGGATATTCTACGGAGACGAAGGATGGTACCAGCTTCGTCCGTAAAACCCCCGGGCCTTTCAGCTGCTCTCTAGCCTCAGATGTCGAGCTGTGCGCAGCCCCACTCTGGGTCCGTTCCCGGTGCGGGGCTACGGTGCCAAGCTCTGCACGGGCCTTTCAGAGCGACACCACCCATGTATTGTGGCAACGGAATGGCTAATGACCAATGCAAGGGAAAACAGCCTCGGATTCGCCAGAGGTGACGCACAGGCACCTATTTTGCTCTTTTGTGGTGATTTGGTAGCAAGAGACTGACCAGTAATCACCAGACACAAGCTAGTGAGTAATCAGGAGTCTGGGGAGGGCGGGGAATGACCCTTGGGTTTTCCTTTCCTAAAGGACGTGTGCTTTGGGCGTTGGTAGTGAGAGAGAGAGAGAGAGAGAGAGAGAGAGAGGGGAGATTTCCTGTAGGAGTTCCATCTGGGCTCAGTGTCCCCAACAACTTTAGAACCAGAAGCTCTTCGTGACCTGAGCCGAAACCAAGAGTCAGATGCCCCGGGTAGCCCTCTTTGGGCTTACGGTCATTCTTAAATCATTGACTCGTATGGCTTTTAGAATACAGATTCTTCATGAGATTCTAGATCTTGTAGTTCCTTGTTTTTCCCACAATGCTTAGCCTTTGGCTAGTCACAGAATTTCTATTTGTATTCCTTCAGTAAATACATCAACGTCTAAAATTAACGATTTTAGAATTTCATTTATTATTTACATTTGGTGGCACTCATCTATTACGTCTCAAAATCATTTTGATCTTGGCTTTTAGGTTTTCTTTAATTTTTTTTTTCAGACTACGGATAAGATCATTTCAACTAAAGTCTTGCTGCCGTGAGATTTTTTTGGTGCAAATAATATATTCGACATATCTTAAAAATATTTTAACGGCATAACCTTTGGTTTATTTCTATGAATTTACCTGTATGATCATGCTGGGAAATAGGGAACATTAAATACGTCTCTTTACTCATTTATTTATTTATTTTTAAAATTTAATTTAATTTGTTTTTTTTTCTTTTTACTCATTTAAAAACAAAAAAACAAAAAATCCGAGGCTCTTGCTGACCGAGTGTGGTTCTGGTCACAGACGTCTCCATACGGCTCCACCAGGACGAGACACATGTCCTGGGTCTGTGCTGTTCAGTGAGTGTGTTTGCACGCCTTTGAATCGTGCCTGTGCAAATCGGAGCCTGACGTCCTCTTTCATAGCTACCTGCCCCGGCCCGTGGCCCGCGTCTCTACTGCGAGCATCGCACAGACAACTTGCTTACAGGGAAGACTGTTCGGGGCAGCCCCCCGAATCCACCCCGTCTGCTGCGCCCTCCGCGGATAAAAATCTTAAACCTTCAGGTGGAGAGTTCATATGGACGGAGTCTTCGGTCTCAAGATAGAAATGATCCCATTGCGTCTCTTTCTTGATAACAGAGCTCCTGAACCCAGAAGGGAGCTTGCACTAGCATCTCCTGGGGACGGAGGCAGAGAGAGTAAAGCCCAAAGTGAGGACCCGGGCCAGAAGCTTACGCTTATCCAGGCCGTGGGAATAAATAGCAGGGAGTGTTTGCTCAAAGCCAGGCGGTTTTTTAATTAAAAAATTCAGCTTGAATTCAGCAGCACATAGGATTGTTGGATGCGCTGTGGCTACACTCCCAGGTTCTGTGATTTTAGCTTTTATGGCAAGATCACCATATGCCCGACGAGTCACGTGGTGAGACTTGCAGCCAACGTGCATGTGGCAACACGGTCCAGACCCGCGGTCGTTGGTGGTGATGACGGTGATCAGTGTACTGATGCGGGCTCAGACTCAACACTCGACCGAGGGCTTTCAGCTTTTCCAGTTACAGCCTGGAAAGATGAAAGTCCCAGCTTTTCTGGAAACACAGTCACTTTTCACTGCTATGAACTCTGGAGCCCTGATTTCCTTCCGGGCGGGAGAGGGTTAGAGATGGAAACCCAGGCTCACGAGGGTGGGAGTTAGGACAAGACCTCTGGTCGCTGCAGCCCTTCTGTCTGGGCTCCTTTTCTGGTCACCGAGTTGGAAACGGTGCATGTTGGTTTTCTCATCTTACACAGTACAGCTTATTTATGCGACAGAATCAATGTTTTCGTCTATGGCTAAGACTGTGCTCTCTCTCCCCTCTTCTCTGTTTAAGTAGAGAAGGAAAACAGAGAGACACCCCCAAACGCAGGCACATCACTCCATGTACCCGTTGGAGGAGGTTTTGCTCATCCCTGCTGTGGCCCAGGCCCTGCTTTAGGGGTTGGGGGGGCGGGTAGAGCAGTTCATAAAGGAGCCGTGAGTGGGGTGAGTCCCGAAATAGGCCACCGTGAGCTTCTAGAGGGCGCTACGTATACAATTTCGCATTTCCTCCTCTCCCACGGGAGGGATGACTTATTACCCTCGAAGGTAAGCGGCTACGTTGGGGAAGCGAAGGAGACGTGGTGGGTTTCTAAACCCAGCCAGAGGGATACACTCTGTTTAGGGTCAAAGGCTATTTGCTGTTCAAACCTGCTCCGAAGGTCTACACTTTGCCGAAACAGGAAAATCAAAGAGAACCGTTTCCAGCAGGGACGTCACATGACTTAGGATTGTGCCTTCCGATCGTTTGCGTTTTGTTCTCAGCTTTATGGAGCTATGGCGGGCAGACAAAAATCGCATGTAGTTAAGCAGTGAGTACAACGTGATGCTCGGACATATTCTCTTTTCTAGGACTTTGGCTTTTTTTGATCCCGCACGGAAGTGAGATCAAATGCAGGGTCTGTCTGTCTCCACCTGGCTTATTTCACTCCGCAGAATGTCTTCCAGGTTCGAGCCTGTGGTCACAAGGCAGGCAGGCCTTCCTTTTTAAGGCTGGCTCACAGTCGTCACATTTTCTCGCGGATTCAATATATATCTCACGTAGTCAGTGAACACGGGGGTGCAGACACCTCCTTAGACAGGGATTTTATTTCCTTTGGATAAATACCCGGAAGTGGGATGGGTGGCTCACATGGTCAGTCTAGTTTTAATTTTTGGAGGAGCCCCCAGTTTGTCCACATCCCTGCTAGCCCTTGTTTTCTTGACTTTTTGATACTAGCTATTGGATCAGGTGCAAGGTGACACCTTACTGCAGTTCTGATTTGTTTTAACAGCTGCTAGGGTGAGATTAGCCCAGTAGGGAGTGGGGAAACCCGTTGGGACCTCATTACCTTATCCCAGATCAGGGATGATGGCGTCTTCCGGCTTTTCTAGCATTTCTGTGAAATTGGCCATGCGACTTAAGATCTTTGGGCCTCAGTGTCCTTCTCTGTAGATATGAGTAGCTACACCGTAGGGCTGCGAGGTGTAATACATAAAGAATTTGAAGTGACTCCCATTTCATAATCTTGCATCTAATATAGACTGTTGCTATTCTTATCCACTTATAGTGATCACGACTACCACCGTCGTTTCTTTTCGGAAAATGGTCCACATGAAAAACCCTCGAGTTGAAAGTTAATAGCTAGCCTAGTAACTCGAGCATTGTATTAAACAATACTAGAGCTACGCATAATTACCTGCTCAATCTTACCCATAATTTCGACACTCAAAATATTGAAATTCTTAAATCTTTGTAAAGAGTAACTTAAGCAATTTTTTTTGCAAAGATAATTTTATTTTTCCTGGAATAATGTTAAAGAAAGATGAATAAAAGTGATACACTCATAAAAAAAAAAAACCCATTTCTTTTGTATTTCTATGATTTAAAATACATGAGATTTTACAGGCTTCCATAACATAGTGGAGTAGAAATGACTTGTCCAGCCTACATTTGGAAAGCAACAAAGCACAACCAAACAAGACGATGGAGGGAAGCTACGTATTCGAGAAACTTTCAGTTGTGCGAGGTGAACAGCAAGCCCTAGAGGTCTGCTGTCTGACCCCATACGGTGCCTGTGGTTGACAGGGCCGTTCTGGAGGCTGAAAAGTTTATTAAGAGAGCAGGTTTCAAGTTAAATGTTCTCACCGCCCCCCCCCCCCAATAAAAATAAAAAGCAGGGGAAGCAGGAGGAAACTTTTGGAGGTATATTTCTCACTTTGATTGCGGTAATAGTTTTGTGGGTATATATATATACTTCCCAGTACAACAGATTGAATACCTTAACTGAGTGTTTAATATGTTTAAAATATATCAATTTTATATATATCAGTTATACTTGATATGCATATATCAATTATATATATATTAATTACATGTATTATATATCAATTATACTTTGATAAAGCTATTGCTTTTCTCAAATAAATACTTCAAAACAAACCAAACAAAAACCCCAATAAGGGGAAACAGGTAAAAAATAGGAAATGGGTAAAACTCAAGCCCCAGATGATGAAGGGCAGAGAATGCTTGCCAAACATAGGAACCTCGGATGAAATTTCTAACCGAATGGAGGCTCCAGTCCACAGCGTGCCCTGGACCCTCTGGGGCACCCCGGGTGCCCACTCCCCGGACCCCGCTTTACTGCCGGAGATGCAGTCTTGGCAGCTTCCCACTTGGCTTGTGAGGGCCCAGGGCAAAAACCACCCCAGGCCGGAGGCCGTCATTATCCCTCCAGACCCACGGGTTTCTGGAATCTGCTAACAAGTGTATGCCCTTTGAGAGACAGTTACCGGCCTATCAGGTCTTTAGTAAACACCAAGCATGGATCCAGGCTTACAAAACAGCCGATAAAAGAAGACCCCAAATGCAATTCTGATGTGAGTCTGAACGGACGTCTCAGATGGCTGAGTGGAGACAGCTCAGGAGTACTTTGCCAGGAAGTGGTAAAAATGGTGCTTCTAGCAGCAGGAAAGACCCAACCTGGGTGGGCAGGGTCTCAGGGATCCCTGAGGCCTCCCTGGCATCTTGCCCAGGGAGCTGCAGCAACCCCCCCCCCCCCCCGGTGCAGTGGGGGCTGGGACACAGCCAGGCCTGGTTCCCCGACGGCTCCCCCTGTTACCTTCTGCCGTCCCCCGCGACAGCATCCTGTCTGGGACTCAGGGCGGTAAGGGGCTGCCCGGGCCCTACAAAACCACATTTGTTTCCTGTTCCAGTTTCCTGAACACACAACGTCTGATAACAGCACCGTTTCGCTCCATATCACCGGTGAGCAGCTGGGGCCATTGTGTGTTTTCATAAACAATGACACGTTCTTGAGTAGGCGATGAAATAACCCCAACCCAGACTGCACATCTCCGGTGACCAGGCTGGGGACTCAGCACGACAGTTCCCCCAAAGGGGACTTCCTGTTTGCGCCGTGTGCTTGCTTAAACTGCTCCCCCCACAGTGGCATGCCCTTCATTCCCCGTTCTCGGGATGGGGGAGGGGTGCTGCGATGGCCTTCGAGCCCCTTCCAGGCCTTTCTAAGGACTCAAATAGATGGGACACCCAATGGCCATGAAACAAGAAAATCTGACAGTTGGAGGAAACCCATTTTAAGATCTTTTCAGCATTCAAAATGTTGTGCTAAGCAATTATTAAATATGAGGCTTTTTTCCAGTTAACTTATATAAGCATGTTTTTCTATAAAAATGCTTCTGTCCTGAGACACGTGGGTGGCTCAGTAGGTTAAGCATCTGCCTTCGGCTCAGGTCATGATCCCCAGGTGCTGGGATCGAGTCCTGCATCGGGCTCCCTGCTCGGTGGGGAGCCTGCTTCTCCCTCTGCCTGCTGCTCCCCCTGCGTGTGAGCCCTCTCTCTCTCTAATAAATAAGTAAAATCTTTAAAAAAAATATTTTTGTCCTTCTTGCATACAACCCTTCCAGACAAGATGTTTTATGGCCACTTTAGAGTGGGTTGCTCAGTCGGTAGGGCATACAACTCTTGATCTCACGGTTGTGAGTCTGAGCCCCACATTGGGCACAGAATTTATGTTAAAAAAAAAAGTCACCCATTGCCATCTGTGAAGTGGGGCAAAAAAAAAAAAAAAAAAAGAAAAAAAAAAGTCACCCAATGTTAGACAAAGGAGCAAATGCTATACAATAGAACAAAGATTCTGGGTTCTTTTTTAAGCTTTTGTTTATTTATTTGAGAGTGAGAGAAGGAACACAAGCAGGGGGAGTGGGAGAGGGAGAAGCAGGCTCCCCGCTGAGCAGGGAGCCTGATGCGGGGCTCGATCCTGGGACCCTGGGATCATGACCTGAGCTGAAGGCAGATGCTTAACCGACTGAGCCCCCCAGGTGCCCCAAAGTTTCTTTTAAAAAATAAATCAGGAGTAGTATTCTTCCTGAAAAGCCATTAAGCTCTTTGGAAATTTTAATCTGCTTTATTTAAACCACCCTAATAAATACGAATTTTCCGCTTTGACCTTTATAAACACCTGGCACGAAGTATATTTTAAAACTCCCTTAGGAATCCATGTCCTTGGCGAGACCCAGCAAGTACAATAAATGTCCATGATCTCAATAAAAAATAGAGGCCCTGGACGGCCTCGTTTTTCTTCTATTGAGCTATAGCGTAAATTTAACTGCTTAAACACAAATGTCTTTTTTCTACCAAATAGCAAATAAGCATTTTATGTAATTAAAAACTAACTCCTTCGATTCCACCCATGTAAAAAAGAAAACCAGTTGCAAATATCCACAACACAAAGGGTGACGGTGAAGACAAAAGGTTAGTACTTCACAAATTGATTAAAACCGCGGTCTGAGCATGCCGGTCCAGCTTTATAAATACGAAGACAAACGAACTTAGTCTTTACTTATCACCTATAACTTGAGCATAAGCACCAACTAGGTTCAAGTGTGGCCAGCCCATAGGTCAAGAATAAAAGCACAGATCCCAGTGAAATCAAGCCGGGAAAATCGAATTCCCTGAGCCTGTGGTCAACCCTTCCGAGCCCTTCAGCGGCTCATACTATGGGAGGATATCCCTGTCCTTACCCCACTCCATTTTCCGCTGACAAGGGTCGCCATGAGTAGACAATTGGTCAATCTATTTTGTCCAGAATCTATAGACATAACCTGATTTATCCTATATTCGTCTTAAGAGAGTGCTTCTATAAATTACTCCTTGAGGACATCGAAGGGATGCTTGCGTATATTCTTGTTTAACACTCAAGAGGTTTAGATGGCATTTTAGAAGGTCGCCTCCAGTACAAGTAGGATTGATACATCTGGGTTAAAGACTGATAGTTTTATAATTGTATCTAAGGGTTAGAGTGTCAGACTCGGGACTGATCCATATTAAGGCAGGTGATGGTATCTTTAGATTCTGCATAATAAATGCACTCTTCCGTGGCTGCGAAATCCTAAATTCTGGAAGCGTCTGCTGCCACATGCTGAGGTTTTTCAAGGCCCTCTTGGCTACATAAACTATTTCTCCTCTCAGGCTGAATCCTAGAGAAATATTTACAAAGCCTATGCTGGCTTTTTTTTTTTTTAAGATTTTATTTATTTATTTGAGAGAGAGAGATCACAAGTAGGCAGAGAGGCAGGCAGAGAGAGAGGGGGAAGCAGGCTCCCTGTTGAGTAGAGAGCCTGATGCAGGGCTCGACCCCAGGACCCTGAGATTATGACCTGAGCTGAAGGCAGAGGCTTTAATCCACTGAACCACCCAGGTGCCCCCCCCGCTTTTTTTAAGTTTAAGATTGGGTCCATTCTAAGTATGAATAAGACCTAGGCTTTATAACATAAAAGAAAATAAGTTTGACTACATTATATTCAAAAATTTCCCCATAGCCAAATCCAGCATGTGCTAAGATGTAAAGCCAAAATGTAAATAAACAGAAAAAGAATGTGTATGACTTACGGACCCAGCTAAGAGCGTGGTATGCTTCCTGGGGTCCCTGCTCTGATATTTCCTCTTCCCAACGTGATCCTGTTAGATTGCTTTTGTTTGTCTTTTTGCCTCTTGCTCTGTGTGTCCCTTCTCACCCCCATGAGGTGCACGTCCCTCGGACAATTGTCCCTGGGACAACGGCAGGCAGGCGTTTGCCACAGAGCTTTCCCTGAACTGCGGATGAAACAGCCTCCTTCCATCTACGCGGCATCTGGAGGAATGTGAAATGACGGGGAAAATTATGCTTCCCCGTTCCCAAAAGTATTACTGACGAATACACCACACCTCCTCATCCCTATGAGTGGGACGCCAGGGGAATAGGTTAACCCCGACGAATGCTCTATGCGTACAATAATCCATACTCAAAGATGTTTCAAGCAAATGGATTTTATCGAAGGCTGTATGGACAGGTGGTGCAGTCAAATGAACTCTTTGGTATTGGCTTAAATATGACTACTGAAGGTGTCATTTGAAAAAAAAAAAAAAAAACTAAGGCCAATAGTAGTAAGCTACTCCCATAGGAAGTATTTTCCAGTGGGTAGATATATGTGTTTAAAAGAGCGATGAACTTGAAAAAAATGGTAATTATCTTGAATATAATATTTCTTTCCTGGAAGGTTAAAATCAATCACCTGAATGCTAGTTTGAAATCCCATTGAAGATTGGAACCGGAACCTAAAACGTTGTGGGAAATTATCTCGGGTAAGGAGTGTGGGATGTCCCAGCTATGCTAGTAGTTTGAGCAGGATTAGGCAAAGACGAAATCATGTTTCCAATCACTAAGCCTTACTTTTATCTGTTATAGAACCTCACGTTTCAGGAAGGAATAAAGATAATGAAATCAGGTAACTTCAAAGTTATCTGATTCCCCATGTTACCAAACGTTGCTTTTCATCGACCCTGTGTCCTTGTAATAGTTTTCTATTTTAACGGTCTCGTAAAAACCAAATAGGGCAATCCTGGAGTCACTTGCAGTCGGTCAACAAACACTCCTGCTGAGACCGACTGGATAGGCTCTGTGAACATTCACAGATCATGGGTGTGAGGCCGCCGGCCCCTGGGAGGCTACGTTCAGAGGGGCAGACAGATGACAAGTCTGAAGGTCAAGGTGGGCCAAGAACAGCGGTGAAGAAGCTTCAGGGGGATTTCTCCCCTCCTGTCCCAGGGAGAGTCTAGAAGCGGAATTAACCATTTCCTTCCCTGCTGGGTGTTGGAGGAAACACTGGGAGGGATTTCCAGATCTCTCCTATTGCAGTTAATTGTACGATAATGGGCCAAGTGTTTAGTCTTGCTTTCAAAGATTAAAAAAAAGAGGACTTGCAGCTATGTAATAGTTTACTAAGAACAATACTCCCATCGAAACAGCCCCCAGGCACCACAGGGAATGAATGGGCTGATCGGATCAGTGCCAGATGCCCACTGGGGAAAGTTAGAAAGCACGTTCAGCGACATGTGCTTCCTAAACCAAGAGGATGCACTTCGATGGGGATCCGTTTAACGCTCGGGCTGACTATAGCCCCTGTTTGAGGGGTGCACACCGGCCGACGCGCCGTCAGGAAGCACACTGATAAGCACACTGATAAGGGGTTTGGGGCCTCCAGTGGGACGTGCGTGCGGCTGTCCCCGCCTCTCTGGGAGACGCTGCTTCTCTGGATCCGTCTTCATTCTGCTGCTTCTCTTCGGTCTTTAGTTCTGTCTCGTCAGTCTGTCTGGAAGTTCTTGTACTAGTACACCAGCTTCATCTCACATTTTATTCTTTGGTAAAGAAGTTCTCTTCGTTTGCAAGATTTTTCTGTTTCTTCCCCGCCTTTTCCTGCCTCCGACCCGGGCTGGTTTATTCAGGTTAATTTCAGAATCTAGGTTCTCCGTGGGGCAGATGAATCCCTGTGGGACTTTGATTGGAATGATATTGGAGTTTCAGACTGATTTAGGGAGCAGTAGGATCACTGGCACAATAAGTCTCCCCATCAGAAGGGAACCGACCGTCATTCATTTCTCACGTATTTTACACGTCTTCCTTTACCTGAATAGTCACAGTTAATCATTTCTGCACAGAGTCGAATTCCTTTCTACATGCTTTCTTAAGTTCTCTTGTTACCGTCACTGAATCTTGTTTCCTTTTCTGAGTATGGCGATATACAAGACACTTTGAGTTTTCCATGTAAATGTTGTCACGTTATAGAGTGTCACTGCCCCCGACGATTCGTCCTTGGATTGTCTCCCCAGGCCTCCCATCCTGCCATTTGCAAAAATGGCCGCCCTACTACCGCCTTGCTTTTTTTCTTCTGCTACCTTCTTTCTCCATCTTATTTTAATCTCGGTAGATTCCACTGACACGTGGCTGGGGAGCCCACAGGGCTGCCGATGACTGCGGAGGGACATGTGAATGCTGCCTCGTTAATTAAGCACGGTGCAGGCTGGCTGTTTGTTCCAATAAGCTTTAAAAATCTTGGGACGAGGGCGGTGTTGTCTTCCTCTTTCTGCGCCATCACAGAGATCACCTGCGCTCTGTGCCGCAGTTCCTCTTCTGCAAGATGGGGGCGATGCCATTTATCTGCGAGGGTCCTCGTAAATCAGGATTTGTAAAAGCCACCAACAGTCCGTGGGACACAGCAGGTGTAAGATAGGTGTGTGCTGTTATTCTAACATTCTAGCTTTGTACGTGTAATCTGTATTTCATTCTGATTGGTGTGGCTATTTGTTTACTGGTATTACAAAGTTTTCAGGAAAAGGTCTCACGTGTATTTATCGGCCTTCTTTTTTCTACTGTTTAATTAATTTCTGCTCAGTTTCTTCTTACTCTTTATGATATGCAGTCTGTGTGTATATATATAAATATATGTCAATATATTCATCATTATATTAAAATAACATATTAATTGATATACAATTATTAATTATAATCAATAATTATTAATCAATCTAGTTTTATTAATATAATCATTATTGTATATTAATACATTCGTTGATATATTATATATATCAATGAATGAATCAATATCAATATATTATATATATCAATCAATGATATATATATATCAATATTATATATATCAATGAATGCATTCAAATTCTATAGAACAAGTTAACCAGCCAACAGAACCCAGAAGAAAGATGCTAAAAAGGGGAAATTGCCCCTTCAGCTCCCACTCTCACTGGCCGGGGTTCTCACAGCCCTGGATTCGGTCGGCACGCCTCCCGTCCCTGTTGACACGTGCACACACGCGGACATGTTTATACAGGAATGGATGCACAATTCTGAATCTTACTAATTCTGTTTTACAGAAATAGTCCAGTACAAAACCGCCCAGTCTTCTCTCAGCCCCTGGGACCAGACTCCGCAGACATCGGTAGGTCTGAGCATCTTTTTATAGACTCATTTGCATTCGGATGTGGGTTGTCTTTTGTCCCCCATTTCCAGTTGAGCGGATCGCGTTGGGAAAATGTGGTTCTGAGCAACGGCGGACAGTCCCCGGGAGTTCTGCTTACTGGGTCACCGAGTGCTGGTTTCCCCGGGGCTGCCTCTGGTCAGCAGCTGGCTTGTTGGCTTGACTCCAACCTCTCTCTCTCTCTCCTTCTTTAAATCTCGGGAGATAGAGCAGACTCGAAGTAGCTCCTTGCCTGGCCTCTCCCCTGAGCCGGTCCTTGGCGGTCAGAACGGAGGGGGATCCCTTAGTCGGTGCCTGCTCTCTTCTCACGTGGGGTGTCTGTGCGCCCACGGCCGGGGCGGTGGACGAGATCCCTCAGGCTTGTTCCTGCCATGCCACATCCTGCTCGGCATCACACGGACTTAATCAGCGCTGAGCGGTTTCTTCCAGTTTGTTCCAGAATGTCACCGTAGCAGGTGCGGTGCCCTCTGGAGATGTCAGTAGGAGTTTAGGGGCATTTCCTAGTGAAAAGAGAGGAGGCTGTCTCCTCCAAAATTCATCTAAGGAAATTTGTAAGTGGATATCAGTGCTCCTAGCCTTCTTGGAAGTCTGAGGTCAATTCTTTATCACTGGCCATCGTGACCATCTTCACCGTAGGTGAATGGACTTTCCAGTAGTGTTACCATGTGTCAGTTCTGGGCTTACCGGTTGGTTAC
Organism: Nasua narica; assembly: GCA_028533885.1. Taxonomy (NCBI): domain Eukaryota; kingdom Metazoa; phylum Chordata; class Mammalia; order Carnivora; family Procyonidae; genus Nasua; species Nasua narica. Next base: position 1,692,700 of record CM052813.1, read on the forward strand.
TGTTGGCCAAAATCAGACCTAAAATGGGGACAGATTGTCTCGTATCCTATGGCTAACGGAGGAATCTGTAAATTTGAGAGGTTCTATGTTATTGAGAGGGTTCTGTGAATCGCCCGAGTGCCTTAAGCCATCAGACATCTGAGTGAATCCAGTCTGGGCCAGAGATCCAAGAGAGTGTGTGCATGCCTGCAGGCCAAGCTAGGGACAGCCCAGGAGTTTGGGGAGGGGGGAGGCAGGAGCAGGAAGAAGAGTCACAGACAGGGATGAAGGAGACCGGGAGGAGTCCACAGTGACGAGATCAAAGCAGCCAGGGGAAGAAGGACAGGGAGACAAGGGACAAGAACAAGGGATTTAGCGAGGGAGAGGGTGTTCGATCGGGACGTGGGGTGGGAGCAGAGGGAATTTGGGCGGCCGCTCGAATATCCTCTTCAACCACACCGCTAAGGGGCAACTTCTCACCTTTTCAGGGCATACTGAGCCTGCATTATAACTTGATGTCGGTCCTGGGTCAGTGAATAGGCTGACCCCCAAAATGCCCTAAACCAGGAGGGGTAATGCATACTAAGAGTGAGCACTGAGTGAGTTGGGTGAAGCAAAACAAAAACAAAGACAAAAAACCCCAAAAAACAAATGTACTGTGGTCGGTCTTACATTTTTAAACTAGCTTATCATAAGGAATATGTAAGTGTAACCTACATAATTAATAAAGTAGTACTTTGGTCAGTTTTCCTAAAATGTTACTAAGAAACCTAAGCGCCTGGGCCGCTCAGCCACCCACTGGGAGGGCCTTGTCCCAGCACAGGAGAGGGTCAGCTGGGGTGGGGGGGTAGCGGTGCGGTGGAAGATTCTGGAACCAGGTCTCTTGGGCACCTGCATAGATACAGTGAGTCTAAGAAAAGTGATTTAAAACTTGAACCTCAGATAAAACTGTGAGGGGCGGGTCTCTCCATCCCACCTGGAGGCAGGGGTTACCTAGGGAGTGGGCTTCGGTCACCGCTAGTGGCTGGCCCCCGACGTCACAAAGCCACTGTCCTCTTGCACATTTCTGAGCCCTGGAGAGACACGTGGTCTGTCTGGTGGAGATCATAACCCCCAGGAACACAGGTTTATTGACCGGTAGGGTGTTAGCCAATTTTATATCTATCTCAGTGTCTCAGACCGACTACCTTTGCCCAATTGTCTCTGAAAAGCCTGCTCTTCAAAGGGGAAGCTAGGTCTTCGAACCCGAACCGGCTTGCAATCTTATCAGCTCCCTCATTAGCAGGTGGAATAAAGTCTTTGATTTGCATTCATCTTATATTTTCACGATGGTCAGTTCTGTTTTCGCTTTTGCAGCTTCCTCTTGAACATAAACGAGGGATCTAATTGAGCCCGGATAGTTCTGATCTTCTGAATCTCCTTGAAAACTCCACTTATGTACGCTTTTGCCAGTGCTCAGATAATTGTTCATTATTTTAGTAATTTAATCTTTCAGCTGACGCATACGAATTGACCTAAAAAAACACACAAGTCTCCTTTATTCGATTGCTCCTAGGAGCAACCTGGTTGTCGACAGTGTGGTTATATGGACACATCTAAGAGAAAATTAGGGGTAGTTTTTAATAGACGGCCTTATAAACTTCACAAGAGACAGCAAAACACCCGTCGGTGGGAATCCTCATAGATACACTAAAAAGTGAAGGGCATAGGGTTTTTTAAGAAAATTAAAATGTTTTAGTTCCAGAAACGCATTCGTCGTGCCTCTGGAGTGAGCTGTCTTTTGTCCTTGCCTCCCCGATGGCAGTGAACGTTCAACGTGCCCTTGAACTTAGAGCTCTGCCCTGCGTGGTGGGTCTCAGCCTCTGGGAGACGCTGGACTTGCAGGGAGGACTTTGGAAATGCTGATTGCTGGGTCCCCTTTCCTGAAATTCTAGTTTATCTGGTCTGGTGTGTGGGCTGACCATGGGTCTCTCTAAGCACTAGCTGATAAACACCAAGGCGGAGGACTGCTGCCTGACCTTCACCATCATCCATCATCCAGACCTCATTCACAGTAAAAAGTCCCGGTTCCCGCCACTCAGAGGTTCTGGCGCAGATGGTCTGAAGGGGGGACAGAGCCCTGAGTGAACGCCGACCTCGACCAGGCCTGGGAACCACTGACTAAAAGCATTTATTGTAGTAATAATTGGTAATACAACTGCATCGATCAGAAACTCTAGCCATTATCCGGAGCTGGCTTTACGCCTTCACATGTTTGTGATTTAGGTCTTTTGTTTTTTTACGATTTATTTATATATTTATCTGAGAGAGAGAGAGAGAGCGAGAGAGCAGAGGGAGAAGCAGGCTCCCTGACGTGGGGCTCGATCCCAGGACCCCGGGATCATGACCTGAGCCGAAGGCAGACGCTTCACCGATGGAGCCCCCCCAGGCGCCCCTAGTTTTTAACATGTAGTGGGGAAATACAAATCGTTCTGTGACCAGAGTGGGAAAGCCGTGTGTTATTAAACCGTGATATTCACTGACAGGTAATTGTCAATTAGGGACACATTTAATCGCAAGTGGATAAAAATCATTTCTCAGTGTTCTAAATTGAAACCTGCCCAAAATACCGAAGCCTGAGAAAACCTTGGCCCCCCACGCTATCACGATGCAGCACAGAGCTGCTGCCCTAACTCGGGAAAATTATAAATATCTCCCTGAAATGCACATACAGCTCTCAACAAAGGCACCTGCTGCTGCCCTAAATCGGGTGCTAGAGAGAGACACTCCAGCTGGCGAGAGGTGAGCCCCGTCCGGCTCTCTCCCCACCCGCGCCCCCATTGATCTGCAAGAGGGTGAACATCAAGCGTTGCCTCCAGAGGCAGTAAACACTGATTGAACTTGGTCCCCCTTTTAATTTTACACTCTCGTAAGGAATTCAAAGAACCTCGAGTTTGAATATACCAACAGAGATGCTGGTTGGGAAATCAATATTACCACTGAAATCCAGGCGGAGGAAATAGACTTTTCCAAGCTGATGGGACTTGTCTTTCTTTAGTTCTGGAACCTTTTCTGACACTATTGCTTGAAATGTTGCTTTGTCCCAGCTGGAGCGAGGTTGCGCCTTTCGCCTCCTGACTTCTCTCGTTTGTAATTCGTCCCTGTGATGAGTCCTGAGCAGTTTTTACAGATCTATTTGTCATTCCACGAATTCTTCCTTTGGGGACGTGTACGCGGCTATCTGGTGTATCTATTTCCTATTTAAACTTCATTATTTGCATTTTTCTGGCCGGAAATGGTCTCCAGGCTCTAATTTTTCTCCCACTGGCCTCGTCCAGTGTGACGGGGCCATGGGGCTGAGAGAGTGGGGGGACACTGGCTGGTGGTCCCCACACCAGGGCCAGTGAGGGGAGGGCCTGCTGGAGAGGGGACACCTCGAGCCCTGCGGCTGGGTCACACCAGATGAGCCCAGTGACAGGAAATCAGGAAAGTAAAATAAACAGAAAAAAGAAGAAATACTTAATACAGACGAAGGCCCACAATAATGAAATAGTAGGGAAAAGGAGGATAGTTCTATTTAAAAATATAAAGTTTATTTGTTTGAAATAGTCAATTACAAAGAGGAAACCTTTGACAAGCCATTTAAAAATGAAAGAAGAAAACTTCAGAAATAATAAAGGCCGTGATTGATGGTGTAGCAAAATGATCGATCGTTTGATAATTGTAGGAATAAACTTGCAGATCTACGTGAAATTGATGTTTTGTAACCTGGCATCCTGTCCAAATTAACTCGAAGACAGAAAGGATAATGCAATTTATGTTACTAGAAACTGGCTAATGAGGTTAAAGTCCATGATGCAAGAAAGGGGAAAGGACGGTTGGGGAGGGGACCCCTGTGGAGACAGAGGGGCCAGCAACGGGGTTGGCTAAGTGACGTCACCAGCCATAATTGTATGGTGTCTAAGGGAAAGTGTGGGGGAGAAACAAGACAGCTCGGGCAGTTCCGACTCTGGGAGGGCTGGGGCTACCGACATCTGTGTCATCGTCCCTGTAAGTCCCCTCAGCCCTAGCCCCATGCAGAGTTCAAAAGAAGCCATGTGAAGTTTCTATAAAGATGTGAAAACCATTTGGGAAAATCCAGCATCCCTTCGTGACAAGCCCTCATTCACTGGGCGACAGAAAGAGATCTTCTAAAGAAGCATACGACAGCTTTGTCTTCCGAGGCACACCCTAGAAATAGTCCCAGCAAAATAGGAAACAGGATGTCTCATGTCACCATTTCGATGTTGGCTTTTACTTATTTCTCAGAAAGGCTCAAGGGCCCTGCAGATTCGCAAGAATTCTGCTACAACTTTCCTTAAGATGATTTTACCGAAACCGGTCCGAACCTACACAGCGCAAGAACAGTGATTTTTAAGCCCATCTGGGGATGCAAGACCATGCTGTTCTCTCCCTCCTCCTGCGTACTTTTTTCTTCCTGATAGTTCCGGATCCCTCTGTCGTGCAGCCTGGTTACACAGTGAAGTCGACGGTAAAGAAAAATGGTTACCACAAGGCTGAGTTGTTAATAGCAGCTGTAAATCAGGGGTAAGAATACTACTCAGGACAATGAGAGCTTCCAATGGGGACAAGGTTCACAAGCTCTGCATGGATGAATTAGCTGTCATTGTTATGACTCTGGTAATTAAGAGTTACGGAGTAATTTGATGTTAACAAACTGGTGAATGAAGAAAGTCAGTGAATATTTGGGGATCGTGCGTCTAGAGATTTGTCAAGGATTTCACAGCAGAAAAAAAAAAAAAGAAGAAGAAGAAGAAGAAAAGAAAAGCAGCAAAAGCAGTAGGCAATACTCCCATTACCTAACACGGGAGGCGGGCAGCCTGTGGCGGTTTCTGATTCTCCCAAATGATATGCAAAAGTGTTCTTTTATTATTCCCATTCTCCAGATGAAACTGTTGAGGCACAGGGAGATTGTAGTTGGTCCAAGTTCTCCCAGGTATTAAGTAGCAGATCTTGGATTCAGCTCCAGAGATACACTGTTGTTAGATCTGGACTGTCATGAAACAGATACTATTTCAATGAACATCACCGTGGGGACTCAGAATGCCGGTCCCCACCCAAGACACCCATCAGAAGCAGGGCGCAGCCTCGCTTGCGGGAAGGGAGCGAGTCGGGTCTGCTCCTGAAGCCGACTTCTGAGTTCATGCACCGTGCCTGCAGGCAGGGAGGACTTTGCAAAACCCACAGCCTGTGCGTCAGGGGGTTGGAGAGCCATCTGTTTGAAAGAGCGTTTCTTTGGTCTACAGCCAGCGGTATTTCTGCTCGGCCCTGAACTTGAGAACGGCCGGCTCCTCCTGAGTCTGACTTCCTAGGGAAGGGAACTGTGTGCACGTGAGACGCTGCGTCTATGTAATTAGTGATCAGCTCGGATACAAAATGGAAATGCTGGGTCTGTGCTAGGATAGAACAGAAAATTCTGTTATCTTCCCCATTCCGGGTCCAAAAATAACTCTTCAGGTGGGAGCTGATGCTGAAGGGGACTCGGACAGAACTCCCCACTGCGAAGGCCGAATACCATTGCAAGAGTTTTCTAGACAACCTCTACTTGTCCCGCGGCGCCCAAGACGCTTGAGAAGTTCTAGGACATGTGTTGGGGTTCCTCGCTCACTCCTCCCCCCAGATTCTCACGAGTGAACAAACGTGCAAATGTCAAGCATTAAAATATCCGCTTCACTGCTGGTCACGTGGAGCTGGAGAACTCACTGTGGAGCCAATAAAAAAAAAAAATTGAGATTCTTTCTATTTTCCACCTGCGTCGGCCCTTGCAGGGCCGAGACTGAGGTCCCGCTGGGCAAGCCGGTCACGCGCAGCCTGGGGAGACGGGGCTGGGGAGGCCAGGGAGAGTGACCCGCTTACCTCACGTCAACCCCCCCCCAGGAAGCGAAACTCCACAGAAGGAGTGGCAGACGTTGCTTCCCCTGCGTCATGGCTGGGTGCGAATTCCAATGTCGCGGGAGGAAAAACTTCTCCTGTAGAACACGAAACTCCAGTCCTAAAGCCAACAGATCGGCGGGTGGGGCAGAGTATTAGATGCCATCTGCCTGTGTCCTCCCCGAGTGTCGTCCCACAGGCGTGGCCTCATCGTGGGCGACGGGCAACCGAAAACACGGCCCTTCTTCCGAGACCTTTGTCTCTCAGACAGGGAAACGCTGACGCAAACGCACACGTTGGATTCCACACTCGAATAACAACACAATGAGCCGAGCTACACTACGCCGGGAAAGCAGACAGGGTCCCCACGTCTGAATGGGTGAGAAGCCGATGGACCTTAAGGAAGACGAGACCATCGGTGAGGATGGAGGGGTCAGGCCGACCTTCATGGGGCAAGCGCTTCCCAGAGAAACCTGTTCTCGAAGGGTAGGCGAGGATGTAATGAGAGGCAGTGGGACTGGCAGAGAGGAAGGGGCTGGAGGGCCGCGCACGTGTGCGTGCGTGTGTGTGTGTGTGTGTGTGTGTGTGTGTGTGTATGGGGTGGTGGGTGGTCCAAGCAGAGAAAGACCAAGGAGCTGGCTAGGACTGGGTTTTATGGAGTCTTTCTGGAAAACTGATAAGAACAGAGCATTTTAAACCAATACCTGAGGCCTCGGGGAGGTTTTTTTAAACCTGCGCTTCGTGAGTTGGGAGAGAGCGCGCGAACCAAAGGGTCGAGAGACGGCCCACGCGGGAGGGGACCCAACGCTGAACTACAGCAGAAGCAGCAAGACTAGAGCCCAAGGAGCAGAGGTGAGAAGTGTCACACCGGAGGCTCCTACGAGCTTCCGTTCCCTTCAGGTTTGGACCCAGAAGGAGATGAATCACAATATGGGAAAGTGGCAAAGGGGGCCTACGGGCGCCGCCTCTCTGCCCCGGAGAGGACCTCGCCCTGGGGCCTCCAAGTTCATGCCCAAGCCCACTGCTGCCTGTGTTGGCTAGACTTTGGCCTGCGAACTCATGCAGGACAAGGGAAACTAACCTGGACGACCCCTGGGAGTTCGAGCAGTGGCCCCAGGAAAGGCCACGGCGTACACAGCTGTGTATGTCCCGCAGAAAGGGAACTCCGCGGTTCTGGCCTAATGAAGACGTGCGATGGTGGGGAGGGATCTCCACGTCAGAGAATTCGGGGGTCAAGTCTTGGCTTCGACAACTCGCAACGAGGTCCCCGTAAATAGACAAATACTGTTTCCGTGAGTCGGGGCAACGGGGAACATCATTCTCTCGCTGAGTAGTTTTGAAAAGCAAATCATGTCACGTCAGGGGCCTGGAATGAAGTGTTGCTCAGTTATTACTCAGAAAGAAGGGGCGACTCCTGACTAGCTTCTCCCCAGGTTCCGCAAGTGGATGCTGCTTTTGGTCCCTAGGACCTTGAGCATCTCATCTGTGAAATCTCTTCATTCCTGGGCATTTCTGTTCAGCCTAGGTAATCGCACGTGTACTGAACTCGCAGCAGAGGTCATGGAGCAGACGACAATATGGAGAGAGAGGGAGGGAGGTGCTCGGGAGAAGAGGGGGGGACGACTGTACCTGTTCCAGGCAGAGAAGCAGGGCGGAGGGGCGTTCCCTGACCTCCGCCACTTTGTTTCTGTGCTCGGTGCCCTCCAAAGATAAGCTTGGTTGTAAAAGTAAAAACAAAGAGTATTCGTAGTGAGCCCTGGGTCGGGCACTGTTTTGGATGCGCGATGCATAATTTTATCTAATTTTCACTGGAAGAAAGGAAAACTGATTCAGGGAGGTGAAGTGAGTTAGCCAATGTCATGGAAAGAGTAAATACTAGAACAAGTGTTTTAGTTCATGCCTTAGGAGTGTGCGTCCAGAATTCTTTCCACAGTATTAGATCATATGGAGTAGGAGGTTCCGATGAGGAAATTTCTCTAAGTGGGTCTTACTTGTGCTTGTAATAGGTGGGTTTTATGTTAATTTCATTTTGAAACTTAAGCAGTGTGCGTCCCGTTCTGTGTTCTTCCATATGATGGGGACTCCGGGGCCGCCATGAGGGGAGACACAGGACAGACTCAGGAAAACCCAGCTGATGATACCCCCAGGTCCTCGAGACAGGAGGCAAGGCACACAGGGCCCCAGGGAGGCACCCAGCCTCCGTCCGTCAGGAGGCCGAGAGGGCAGGACTGAGGAGAGAGCCCAGACCGTGGCTTTTACGGAATTTCCATGGGAGACGCAAGGTGGGCAGGATGAACGGTTTAGGACTAGTTAGTCTGAATAACTGTGGCGGGATCTAAGCCATAGGGGTGTCCCTGGCTGCCTGGTGCCTCGCCCTGGCATGACCGAGGCAGAGGACCATTGCCTCCGGGGTGCAAAGTGCTGGGCCCTTCGGTGCCTCTAAGAATTAGCTAGCTCAGCCTGGGGCAATCTCTCTGGAGCAAAAAGGTTTTGGTTTCCGTCGTTAGACATCAAACATCATAATACACAATAAATTTTAAAAAATATATAAATAGTACGTATACCCCAGCATCCACCCCTATGGTCTTCCTTATTCTAGGTGCTGTAGTCAACATCACAATCCAGTTTTAGACACGTCAATGTCTACAATGTTCCCCACACCCATTTCGGTCCATCTCTGCTCCCACCTTCAATCCAAGTAACCATGGGTCTCCTTTCCATTTCTGTAAACTTGCTTTTTATAGAGATTTCATAAAAACGGGACCATAGAGATGTACAGCTTCTGACTGAGGTTTGCTCAGAGTCCCATGAGTCCAGATTAATGCAATCATTGAAACCAAGAAGTGGTCAGTCATTGTGTCTTCAAATGCTATTTTATTTTATTTATTTTATTTTATTTTATTTTATATTTTATTTTATGTATACCTTTTGTCTCTCCGTCTGGGATTCTCAGTACACTTAAGTTGGTATAGTTGACATGCTCCTCGAGGTCACTGACATGATGCTCATTATTTGCCAATCTCTTTTCTCTCTGATCTTCATATTGAATACTTTTGACTAATCTGACTCTACTTACTCATTATTTCTGCTATCTCAAATCTTCTATTCTGGGCTCCTCCAGGATAGTGAATTTTTCATTTCAGGTTATCTTGTTTTTTGACTCCAGAGTTTCCATTCGATTCTTTTTAAATAATTCCTTTAGCTTCACGAGATCTCTGTTTGGTTGATTCATTGTTGTTATACTTTCCTTTAATTCTGTAAAGCTGATTTCCTGTACTCCACGAATATATTTATGATAGCTACCTCGAGATCTTTGCTTACCGGCTCTAACGATGGCTTGTTGTTCCGAGACCGATTCCTTTGACTCTTCTCCCCACCCCCCACCACCACCCTGGTTAAACATCTCAATTTCTTTTCGTGTCTTGCAACTTCCTGTTGAAAAGTAGACATTTTAGATAACGTCTTGTACCAGTTCTGGATTTTCCTGAAGGTCGTTTCTGATACTGTTTATTTGTTTAATAACTTTCCTGGGTCATCGTAATCGGTGTCTCCTGGGAGTGTGGACAGAAAGCACATGCAAAGTTCAGGCCGTTTTCACGTCGACTAGGTTTTTACTTCCCATGAGGCCCCATGGGATCTCCTACGTCCAAGTGTGTAGCCCCAGGGTCAGCCAGGAGTGTGTGACTACCTTGGGGCCCCTGGTCTCCAAGACATAAATATGCAATCTGAACCAGAAATCTGTGTTTCCCAACATGAATGCGACCTCAGGTTCAGAGGGAAAACAGTTGGCCGTCCTCCACTCATCCACCTCCGAAAGGTTATTTCCACCGCAGTGTGGGATCTTCCGCTCGCATGGTAGAAAAGATGTGGACCCTTATGGACAGTCCTGTCCTAGCAGAACCCCATGATCTGGATTTGAGAGATCAGAGCACCTGCAGGCCAAAATGCCCCTGATTACCCCCATTCTTACTCAAAAATCAAGCACTTTGTCAATTTCCAGAACACCAAAAATGGTGGTATGTGAGGATTTTTTCTTTAACCTTACATTTGCTTTTGGAGGAGAGAACTTACTGATCGTCACACTGGGCTGTGACCGATCCCTACTGTCTTTATAAATGATCTGTAAGTCTAAAATTATCTCAAGATAAAGATTCCTTAATTATAGCATTCTTTCTTACTTTTTTTTTTGCCGAGGGGCGGGGAGGTGGGGCGGTCATGAAATCCTTGAACTGAGAGCCATTGGGTGAATAACTATAATATCATCCTCTGCAGGTGTGAGTCGTGTCTAATTTTAATATATCCATCAATCCGGGAATAATAATACTCAGGTATTATTCTAACAAAGTTCTTATTTTGGAGGTTTTAAGGGTAGGTGTGAGGAGGCCTGCCACGTTCTGAAGATAAATGTCCAGTTTCGGGGGCGTGCTGGTACCCCGGAACTCAACCCTGTGCTTGAGAGAAGGGTCGCAGTGTAGACAGCATTGGCGAAAGAACGACCGCACAGAACGACCTCCCGTCTCCTAGGAGATGGGTCCCTTCTCTAGCCTCTAATGAGATGGAGATAAGGGGAGCTGCTGAATAATGAAGGAACACTAAAATGAGGCAGATTCAGATGATGGGAACAGGCCAGCGACCGTGGGGACACAGAGGGCTGTGGGCAGGGATGACGTGTCACAGGATCAAGCCCTTCAAGTGCAAAAGCTCTGGAATCTTCGTTTACTGGCTCCAAAAAAGCTTTGCCTTTTCAGTAGGTATGTGATTCTGAGAAAATTCCTTACGTTCTCAATGTAAGTTTCTGCATCCCGAAAATGGGAATAAAAATGCTACTTTTGTCATGAGGTTGTTCTGCTGATTAATAACTTAATACACATAATGCCCTTAGAGGTAGGTCCTATCACATAGTAAATGCTCAAGAATGCTGGCCATTATTTTTTTTAAGACTTATTTCTTTGAGAGAGAGAGGGAGAGCGAGCATGTGTGAGCATGTGTAAGTAGGAGGAGGGGAAGAGAGAGAGAGAGAGAATCTCAAGCAGACTCTTTGCTGAGCATGGAGCCCAACTTGGGACTCAATCCCATGACCCTGAGATCACAACTTGAGCTGAAACCAAGAGTTGAATGTTTAACCAACTGAGCCGCCCAGCACCCAACGCGGGCCATCATGACTGTGAAGCCAGCCCCCTTGTATGTGGTGCCCATACCCTCAACCAGAACTTATATTCAGGTCATGGAGAGAGCTAGCAGACACGCCTGGGGCATAAGCTCAGGCGGTGGTATGCAGCATGACTTAGTTTCCCAGAGTTTCCATAACAAACTACCGCAAGACTCAGTGGCTTAAAATAGAAATTTATCCTCTTACAATTCTGGAGGCTAGAAGGTTAAAAGCAACGCATTTTTATTACTACCCACGGGGTTCCGGGGCAACGAGAAAGTCCCCTGCTCTCCGCTGGGCTCACTGCGGTTAGCGGAGGGTGTGGTAATTCTGCTGAAACCGGCTGGACTTTCTGATGTGTCTGGAGGTCCGCTGTCGGTGGGCGGGGCCCCTTGATTGTTGCTCTTTTCCTATCCTCCTGTAGGCTGGCCCAGGGTCGCCCTTACGGGTTCCAAGAGGGGAGACGATGTGCCTCTTGAATTATAGGCTCAGAATAGACATCCCACCACTTCCCCACATTCTAGGGCCAAAACAACACGGGGCCAGCCCAGACTTAAAGGGGTGGGGAAGAGACCCCACTTCTTGATGGGAGAGTCACAAATGCACGCTGAAATGGCAAGAGTGTAGGAGAAAAATTGGAGCAACCTTAGTAATTATTCCCTACCAACCTTTTACTGCTTGAAGTGTGCATTACGGGTGAACAAGTGTTTTCTGTAAAGGTCCAGTTAGTAAAAATTTAAGGTTTTGTGGGTCACATACATTTCCTATTATTTCTTCCTTTTTTCCCTGAACAATTCTATACATTATTCTGTGCTCACCACAAGTCACCACGCGAACCGATTACAATACCATCGACTATATTCCCCATGCCGTACCTTTTATTCCTGACTTACTCAGTCCATAGCTGGACCCTGTATCTCCCACTGCCTTTCACCCATTTTGCCCATCCTCCCACCCTCTTCTGGCAGCCATCAGTTTGTTATCTGTATTTCTAGGTCTGTTTCTGCTTTTTGATTTTTGTTCCTTTATCTGGTTTTTAGATTCCACATAGAAATGAGATCATATGGTTATTTCTCTTTCTCTGTCCCTCTGACTTACTTCACTTAGCATTATACTCTCTAGGTCCATCCATGTCATTGCAAATGGCAAGATTTCATTCTTTTTAATGGCCGAGTAATACTCCATTGCATATATATACCACATCTTCTTCATCCATTCGTCTATCGATGGCCACTTGGGCTGCTCCACATTTGGCTATTTTAAATAATGCTGTAATAAATATAGGGGGGCCTGTGTCTTTTCTAGTTAGTGGTTTTTTCTTATAATTATCCTCATCCACATCATCATCTTCTTTTCAATCCTTTAAACATCTCAAAGCTTTCTTTGCCCAGTGGCTCTTCAAATACAGGCTACATGCCAAGTTTGGCCATTAGGCCCTAGCTTGTCAACTCTTGTAAATTGTCAAAAAGGCAACTGGCAAGACAAAGGAAGCTAGTTCTTTATATATTTAATAATTGTGTGGTGATATTGGTACACAGTAAAGCAAGAATATTCTGTTATTTTTTCTCTAAGTATGTGTTTATATTCAGCTGAGGGGGAATCCTTATATATATAAAGATATACCATGTAATTTTAATATCTAACATGCGTATTTATAAAACTTCAATGAAGAATTATCACATAGATAACACCTGAAGAAGGTCACTGAAAGTTCCTTGTTCTGAAAAGAATTAGTGTCATTTAAATAAGATTTTTGATTTCTGTAGCTCTTTTGCAAGTCTAGAAATCTGGAGATGTGAGTCTTCCAAGTTTTTTTCTTTTTTCAGGATTATATTGGCTGCTCTGGGTCCTTTGAACTTCCATATGAATTTTAGGATCATCTTGTTAATTTTTGTAGCGCCCAGCTTATATTTTGTTAGGGATTTTTGTCAAGTGTGTCTATCTGTTGAAAAGTATTACCTTTTTAGCAATATTTTCTTGCAATCCATGAACATAGGATGTCTTTCCATTTATTAAGATATTCTTGAATTTCTTTAAATAATGTTTTATAGTCTTCAGAATTTTCTTGGTTTCCTGCCCTTCTGTTGTTAAATTTACTCCTAAATATTTTATTCTTTTTGATACTACTATAAATGGAATTTTTCTCTTACTTTTATATTCAGAGGGTTTATTGCTAGTATATAGCAATAAAATTGATTTTTGCATATCACCATTTTATACTTCAACCTTGCTTGAGCTTGTTTACTATTTCTAATAACTTTTCAGTGGATTCCCCTGGATTTTCCATATTTAATATATATCATCTATAAAGAATGATAGCTTCTTTTTTTTCATCTGGGTTGATTTAATATTCTTGCCCAATTACTCTGACTAGAACACTCATTACAATACTGAATAGAAATGGCAAGAGTAGACATCTATGTCTTGTTCCCGATTGTAGGATAAATTATTCAGTCTCTCACTATTAAGTATAATGTTAGTTGTAGATTTTTGGTCGATACTCTTTCTAAGGGTGAGAATGTTCTCTTTAACTCCTATTTCCTAAGTGTCTTTGTCATGAGAGGGGTTGGATATTCTAAAATACTGTTTCTATGTCCACTGAGATAATTATGTAGCTTTTGTCTTTTATTCAATTATTAGGGTGTATTATACTGATTTTTAAATGTTGAACTGATCCTGCATTCCTGGGATATAGCCTACACAGCCATGGTTTATGTTGCTTGATTCTGTTTATTAGTATTTTGTTGTGGATTTTGGGATTTGTGCATCTTTAAAAAATATTTCTCTGTAATTTTTTGTGTGACTTCTCTTTTTTTGTTTTTTCTAATCTGGATAATACTGGCCTTACAGAATGAATTAGGACATGATCGCACCTCGTTTTGGGGAAGCATTTATGAAGAACTAGTATTTTTAAAATACTTTTAAATTTAAAAGAAAAAACATTTCTTTTAAAAATGTCTTTAATATTTTATAGTAGTTTTAGGTTCACAGCAAAAAATCGAGAGGAACTTATGGATATATTTTTAATATCTTGTCCTCCTCCCCAATCTATGCATACCCTCCCCCATTACCACACTCCCATCAGAGTGGTACATTTGTTACAATTGTTGAACCTACACTTTCACAAAATCAGTAGTTTACATTAGGTTTCCCTCTTGATATTGCATATTCTTTGAGTTTAGAGCAATGTATAAGGACATGTCCCCATTATTATAGTATTATACAGTGGAGTTTTACTACCTTAAAAATTCGCTGGGTCCTGCCTATTTAACCCTCCTCCCAATTCTTGGCAACTAGTGTCTTTTTTTTTACTGACCCCTAGTTATGCCGTTTCCAGAATTTCATATACTTGGACTCATACAATATGTAGACTTTTTCAACTGGGTTTGTTTACTCAGTAATACGCATTTCGGTTTTCTCCATATCTTTCAATGGCTCATTTCTTTTTAGTGCTAAATAATATTTCATTGTCTGGATGGGCCAAAGTTTATCTCTTCAGCTACTGAAGGACATCCTGACTGCCTGCAAGTTTTGGCAGTTAGGAGTAAAGATGCTAAAAGCATTGGTATGTATGTTTTTGTGTGGATATAAATTTCCAGCTCTCTTTTTTAAAAGCTTTATTTATTTATTTTATTTGACAGAAAGAGAGAGCACAAGTAGGGAGAGTGAGAGAAGGAGAAGCAGGCTTCCCGCTGAGCAGGGAGCCTGACACGGGAGTTGATCCCATGGCCCTGGGACCATGACCTGAGCCAAAGGCAGAGGCTTAACAACGGAGCCCCCCGGCGCCTCCGTCCATAAACATTTTAAAACTGCAGAGCGTAGGGGAGAACCACAGTTTGCCATTCACTTGCTCATCCATACGGTCGTCTCGGCACTAAACGTGATGAGGGAATTTTTGTAACTGACCCTGCGCGGAACAAGGACTCAGGGATTGACACGCTGCCTCTTAGGGGACACAGATGTCTGCATGTGTGTAGGTGAAGAGTGACAGGGAAGCTCTGGGAACAGCTGGAGGGGATTATTTCGCCAGAATTTGCAGGTTTTGTAAAAGCCTGAGGTTGGCAGAGAAGCATTCTTGAAAGAAAGGTAGGACCAGGAATTCCAGGAGGGGCGAGCAAAGATATGGAGAACCTTGTAAGAGAGAAGCCAGGCTGCATATTTACATTTTAATGATGTCAGTTCCCTGGCTCACATTCCTGTTTTATACACAGGGGCCCATTTCTTTTTAATATTCACATTTTTTATTCACACTTCCCGGTGATCTTTGATTTGGAACGTTTCCTTAGAAACATCTTAATATAGATGAAAGTATGGAGACTATTATAACAGTCATCCTTATGCTTACCACCCAGGATTATGCGTCGTAGACCGTTCTTATTTTATTTTAGTGACTCGTCTTAGGTGGTTACTTTATTAAAAGAATGTGTGATAATAAATACACTTTCAAATGCTTTTTTGGAGACGCCTGAGGTCTCAGTCGGTTAAGAGGCTACCTTTGACCCAGGTCATGATTCCAGGGTCCTGGGATCGAGCCCCGCATCAGGCTCCCTGCTCAGCGGGGAGCCTGCTTCTCCCTCTGCCTGCCCCTCCCCCTGCTGGTGCTCCCTCACTCTCTCTGACAAATAAATAGGCAAAATCTTAAAAAAAAATAAAATAAAATGTTTTTGTTTTTTTCTGCCATCCGATTTCTCTCCCTACGGAGAAAAGTTAGCATCATAAGTTTAATACGTGTCCTTTCTTTCTCTGTACATGTGCGTACACACACACACACAAGTACACACATATACACACAAGTACATATACACGCACGAGTGTATATATGTTTATTTATAAATATAACATACTTATACTTATATTTATAATATAAATATTTATTTATATAATAACTTATTTACCTGTTCACAGTATGCCTTTTTCTCTTCTTGAATGAATGAAATGTCAAGGACCGTTCCCAGAAACCAGCACGGGTCGTAGTTCGAGGGCAATGCCGCCACCACAGGTGGATAGTGTGATGGGAAGAGACTTTTGGAAGGAAGATACTGGGCCCTGTCTCTGAGGTTTTAATGCTCCTAAGGATTCAGTGGGTAACAATCTATGTGCACTACTCACATCTAAATCTGGGGAAAGAGGCTTGTCGCCTGAGCTTCAATGCTAGAGACAAAAGAATGAGTGATTATAGAAATAATCAGAAAGAATGAAAACAGCAATGGAAATTTCCTAAATCTCAAAAATGTTTATACTAGATGTTTATAGCAAATAAAGTGTGAACAGGAAAGGATGAAAAGCATTCCTAATAAAAAGAAACATTATATAATTAATATTATATGATATGCTATGGCATGACATAACATAATAAAAAGGAATCTTTTAGTTAAAGAATGACCCTAATTCAGCCAATAAT
This sequence comes from Nasua narica, assembly GCA_028533885.1. Classification (NCBI taxonomy): domain Eukaryota; kingdom Metazoa; phylum Chordata; class Mammalia; order Carnivora; family Procyonidae; genus Nasua; species Nasua narica. The sequence goes on from CM052813.1 coordinate 1,709,139, forward strand.
AGAAATACAATGCAAGTATGAGGGTCGATATTGGAAAGGAATATAATATAATATAAATAATATAGATAATATAATATAATATAATATAATATATAACTGCCATTACTTACAGAGAATATGATGTTCTATGAGGAGCAACTGAGAAAGAACCAGTCCCATAAGGTGACCAGATATACATGAAATATGCAATATTCTATGACTTTTCTGTAACTCAAGAATCACAAATTTGAAAATGTACCATGGGACAAATGGTTCATACTTAAAATAACAACAATAAATCTAAAATGCCTAGGAATTAACTTTTTTTAAAGATTGCATGGAGAAAATGATGAAATTATACTGAAATACCCATAATAGAATTTATTTTTTTTAAGATTTTATTTATTTTTTTGACAGAGAGAGAGAGAGATCACAAGTAGGCAGAGAGGCAGGCAGAGAGAGAGGAGGGGAAGCAGGCTCCCTGCCGAGCAGAGAGCCTGATGCGGGGCTCGATCCCAGGACCCTGAGATCATGACCCAAGCCGAAGGCAGAGACTTTAACCCACTGAGCCACCCAGGCGCCCCCCATAATAGGATTTAAATCAATGTAGAAACATACCATACATTTGTTTTGGAACTTTAGTGCTTTCCTCAAACTGATCTATTAAGTTAATGCCATTCCAATGAAAATCCCAACAGACCATTTTCATGGCCCTTAAAAATCGGTTGGAAGTTAGGTGGAAAAAGAAATGCACACATATTTAAGAAAATCTTATCAAAGAAAATAATGAGGCAAATAAATTTGCTTTTCCAGCAGAAAAATATACTAAGAAGCAATTATAGTTGAAACGGTAGTTATTGGCTGCAGATGAATACAACACTCTTCTAGAACACAGCGTGTAGAAACATATATAACATATAAAAGAGATTTAGTTTATCATTTAATTGATACTGGAAACAGTGAGGGAGGTAGATGGACCATTTAATAAAATATGTTGGAGTAACTCAATGTACAACTGCCCAAGAAAAATACAACTGGATCCCTACCTTAAATTATGCATATATATATATATATATATATATATATGTATATATAATAGATTTTATTTATTTGACAGAAAGATCACAAGTAGGCAGAGAGGCAGGCAGAGAGAGAGAGGGGGAAGCAGGCTCTCCGCTGAGCAGAGAGCCCGATGTGGGGCTGGATCCCAGGACCCTGAGATCATGACCTGAGCCGAAGGCAGAGGCTTTAACCCACTGAACCACCCAGGTGCCCCTGCATACATATATTTTTAAAAATCCTTTAAGTCTTCACAAATATGACAAAATCTCAACAGAAATCCAAACTCTGTGAGCAGATCATTTATTGAAGGAATAGAAATGCCAACTAAACACACGCAAAGATAACTTATAAGAGAATAAATTTTAAAACAGAAATTAGTTAATTTTGCCCCCCCCCCACATCATTGTGAACATATCACAATACGAATACGAACTGATTGTCACTGTCGCAACCCCTTCTAAGGGGTGGCCAGCTGGGCCAGGAGCCGCACGCCCCTCGGGGACATGAAAACTGGGGTTATCATACCAAGCTTTTCTCCAGACATCCCATTTATGTTTGCCTTGTGTGTTGCACGCCCTGCGGGTGTCCAAGGCTCCTCCTACAACACACATGCATCGCGGTGAGATGACCCAGCTTCATGACACACCGCGGACTCTGAGGGGCAGGAGGTGCTCGTTTAGGCCATGTCCGTGTTTTCATTAAGCACATGCCTTTAGCAAGTAGGGCTGGTAACCAAGATTTCCCCAGGTTCTTCTGTTTCTCCGTTGTTGCCCTCCCCTCCTTTGGCTGAGGGCAGAGAACTACCATAAAATGAGTCGAATGCACATTTATGATGAAGCTCCGCTATTCAAGTATGCTTACAAAAGCCCAATTTGCAATTTAAAAAATTTCAATCTAAAGGTCTATCCATCCGTAGAATGTGTTCAAGTCCTATTAAATACATATTATGAAATATTGATGTTGTCATTAAAAGAAAGTGATGGCCAGGATGTGATTTGGTATGTTCCTAAGACACGGTGTCATTAAAAAAAAAAGAAAAAAAAAGCAGATCTTGGGGAAAAAATGTATAGTGTGACCCATCTGTGTTTAACCACATTGAGCGTACATTGATATTACATACATATTTGCAGAAGGCACTGAGAGGAGTATCATTCCCTGTGAGTGGTGTGACCAGGGAGAAATTATAGCACCTGCGTCATTTTGCATTGTTTGCCTCTTCTAATTAGAATATACTCAAGCATTCACTACCTAAACATTTGCATAAATAAGTGGAAACTAAGCAAAACACTTTTAAATAATGCATGGGCTAAGAGCCAAGTCTCAAGGGAATGAAAATACATAGAATGGTCTGAAGATAAGAATACAATATATAAAAGTATACAGCATGTGCATAAAGCAACGCTGAGGGGAAATTTATAGCGATATGTGCTTATATTAGGAAAAAAACCAAATTAACAATCTTGGTTCCTACCTCAATAAACTAAAAAGAGAACAAAAGAAGCCCAAGCTAGCAGAAGTAAAGATATACTAAAGATAAAAGCAGAAATTAATGAAATTGAAAATGCAATATAGAAAAAAATCAATGAAACGAAGCTGTTTTTAAAAAATCAATAAAACTGGTAAACCTCTAGCAAGACTGACAAAAACCAAAAGAGCAAAAATACATCATCAATATCAGGAATGAAATAGGGAATATCACCAAAGAATCTGCATTTGAAAAGGTCAGAAGAGAACTATACGAACAAATCTACACTTATATTCTACAGTTTCAAAGAAATAGACTAATGCCTCGAAATCCCACAAATTCCAAAATCCAACCAAGATGAAATATAGAACCGAAATAGTCCTATAACCATACAAGGCATTGAAATTCTAGTATAAAACTCTGCCCTCTCCCCCAACAAAAAACTCTCTAGACTCCAGGGACTTCCTTGGAAAATTATGCTAAATATCTAAAGAAGAATTAACACCAGATCTACATAATCTATTCCACAAAATGGAAGAGGTTACCCTTCCCAATTGACGCTATGAAGTCGGAATGCCCAGTACCCAAACCAGAGGAAGACAGAGAGAGACAGAGAAGTTACATACCATGGCCAAGTGAGATTTATTCTAGATATACAAGGCTGGTTCTACATTTGAAAACCAATCAATGTAGTCTATCACGTTAACAGGCTAAAGAAGAAAAATCCTATCATTATATCCATTGACACACCAAAAACATTAGACAAAATCCAACACTCATTCATGAGAAAGATTCTCAGCGGGTTACCAACAAAGGAAGCCAACTCAAATGGATAATTACTATCTACAAAACCCTCGTATTTAATGGTGAAAAACAACTACATGGTTTCCCCTTAATAGCAAGAACAAGGTAGAAGTCCATGCACAACACTATTATTCAGTACTACTGGAAGATGTAGCCATTACAATCAAACATTCATATTCCAAGAAGTAAAACTGACTTTTTTTTCAATTGGCATGATTGTATATATATATATATAAAATCTTGAATCTATAAAAAATAAACATATCTAGAGCTAATATACTTATCAGCAAGATTGCAGGATATAAGACCAACCACAAAAATCAGTCTCGTTTTTATATACTAATAATGGACGTGTGAAAACTTATTTTAATAACATTGTATTATGTGTAATTCAAAGGAACAATACGTAGGCATGCACACAGCAAGGCCTGTGCAACATCTGTCCCCTGGAAATGACAAAATGGAGAGAAATACAGTGTTGTTGGATTGGAAAAATCCATACAGTAAAGGTACCAATTTTTCCCAAATTGATCTATGATGCAAATTCTATCAAATTTCAGCAAGGTTTCTGACAGACATGAACAAGCTTTTTCTATAATTTATTGGGAAAGGGACAGGCCCTAAGATAACTAAAACAATCTTCAAAATAAAGAATGATGTGGGGATAACTCCAGCAGGATTAAGGCTTACCGTATGACTCTAGTAATTAAAACAGTGTGGTGTGGTAGGATGATGGACACATGTCAATGGAGCAGAACATAGAATCTGGACGCAGGTTCAAACAAACATGCTCCACTGGTTTCTGACAATGGAACCAAAGCTTTTCAATGTTGGAAATACAGTCTTTTCAATACGCGGAGCTGGATCAATTGGATTTCCATTAGCGAAAGAAGGAATCACAACCAATCTGCATACAATATGTAGAAAGGAACTGAAGTCCATCAAGCACTTAAACTTAAAACATGGAAGTGTAAATTTTTTTTAAGAAAAAGTATAGAAAATCTTTGGGATATTGGGTTAGGCAATGAGTTCTCAGACTTGACACACACACTTAGAAAATCCATTCGCGGAAGAGTTGATACATTGAACCTCACCAAGTCTAAAGGTCTTGTGCTCAGCAAAGGCCTTTGTGAGAGGTCTGGCAAGATAAGCTACAGATGGTGAGAAACCAAACGTCATGTTGCAGACCTCACATGGGACAAAGGACCAGTAACCAGAAGATCGAAAGGACTCTCAAAACCCAACCAAGAAAAATCCAGTCCATCGGATTAGAGCGCGTACAGAAGACTTCGACATTTCACTAAACAGGATCCTCAGATGGCAAATGAGCACGTAGAGAGATGTTCATCGTCACTAGCCACAAGGAAATACAAATTAAAGCCACAACAAGATAGCACCGCACAGCTACCAGAATGGTTCAAATAAATAATTCGAACACTGCCAAATGTTGGCTAGGAGGCCAAGAACCCAGATCATTCACACGTGTTGGTGGCACGTAACATGGGACATAACATGGGACGTAACATGGGACAGCCACTCTGGAAATAGGTTGGCAATTTTTTATACAATGAAACATGCATGTGTCACACAACCCAGCAGCTGCATTCTTGGGAGTTTATCCCAGAGACATGGAAACATACGTTCACACACACACAAAAAAATCGACACGTGAATGTTCATAGCACTTTTATTTGTAACGGCCCACTGAGAAGCCCCCCAAACGTTTTTCACCAGGTGGACAGTTATCAGACTGTCACCCGTCCCTGTTTAGGGTTGCCACCCAACGATTAGAAGGAACAGACTCTTGATCCATACAACAACCGGGATGGCTCTCCGGGGAGTAGAGTGCGTGAAAAAGGCCCTTCAGGAAGACTTCTCATGGTAGGATTTCATTTCTATCACAATTTTGGGATAAAATTATTTGATATGTGCGTTGGTGTGGTCATAAAAGAGCCACAGGAAAGACGCTTGCGGGGACGGGACAGCTGGGGCTGTGACTCTTCATGGCGGCTACACTAGCAGACTTTATGATATTCAGGAAAAGTAATAAAGTCTGCTCGACCCTCATATAAGCACTTGTACATCTGCTCTACTTTGTCCCTAGATAACAAATGGGACACATCAAAACCCTTGAGTCTCGCTGTTTTTGGATCGGGAAATTTTTAGGTCATCGAGAGGTAATAGGGAGCATATAACATTCACTGAGTGTCACCCCCATGAAGACTGGGCCAGCACCGGAGAGAAACCACAGTGGTATTTCAGCACATAATGTACAGACATTGTCACTAAGGGCAATAAATAAATGATAAACCGTCTCGTGTAAGTTCATCATGCTTTTTCTGCCCAGAATTTTGGTTTTCATAGTGTTGAGATTTCAGAACTGGCCAAAAGCCATGAGGGACCCGTGTCTCTAGTTTCCACCTGCGGGATGGGAGCGAGGACATTTGGGAAGCTAGGGACGAGGGGCATCTGCAGCAGGGGACAGGCAGCAGGCTCAGCATGACAAATGGGACCAGAGCCGAAGAGAAACACACAGCACGACTCTCTCAAAGATGTGTTTACTTCTGCGTTCACACCGAGCTTTCTCGCTGAACGGCCGCAGTTCCTCTGAAACAAGGAAGACGGATTCATACAAAAAGTTTTCGAGCCTTACCCAACCATGAGAAGTTTAGCAAACCTTCCTCCAGGATATACGCATAAGAATCCCATCCCGCAGGGAAGGATTCTGGTCCTGCGATCGCGGGATTTTAGCACAGGGGAATGGAGCCTTGCACGGCCAGTGCTGGTCCTGGACCGGAGGACCTCCCTCAACCCCAGCACCAACCAGAAGCCCACACGAAGGAGGCTGCAGCCCCACACATGTCCTCTACCTGCTGTGGCTGTCCCCCAAGAATGCTGCACCAGCTTCACCCTGCTCTCCGTGTGCACACGAGCTCCTTTCCTTGCCTGCCTCTCACCCAGAGCCAGGCCAGGGAGGGGATCCTGGAAATCCTAGTCCTTTGTGCCACGGAGTCAGACTCTCATTTCTCGAACAAAGTTGCAGACGTGCAAAAGTCATCATTATGGATAAAACACTGAACAGCCGTCTGTGACTTCCTTCTCCCCTGACCTGCCATATTGTTTTTTATAATGGACATGACTATGGGATATGAGTGGCCCAAGCTCTTGTGGGACCACATGTCTGCTCATGAAAGAGATGTTGTCACAGACAGGTGACCAATGCCCTCCCTCCCCTGTGCAGACAGGACTGCCTACTGCCCCCCAGCCGCGTGCTTAAGGAGACCAAAGAGGTCTTTGAAACTCCGATGAGCCTGGGAAGGTTTACAGAAACTGGACTTTTCCTGACGCACCAACCACAGAGCAATTAATATTCAAGAAATAGAATGCTTCTCATAGTCCCAATGGGATGTCACAATGTTTACTCTATCACTGTCCTGGTTATGCTTTTCAACTCAAAATTAGTCAGCCTCACTTTGGAGCATGATATTATTTTTTACAGTGTGCATCGCTATTACGGAGTTGTTGGAAATTCTATTTCATGGAGCTCTCTAGGTTATTAAGATTCTCTATGGGTCATTATCCTCAGACTGCTTGTATTGCTTCTGCATTCTCCATGTTTTGTTTCTGGAAGTATCTAGAAAAACATGGATATAGATAAAAGAAAGGGGCGTGTGGGAAATACTGTGTTAAAGGGATGAAATCTGACAGTCATCTTCCAAATTTTTCTTCATTTTCATAGTGTTTATCCATTATATATTTTAAAAGAAGAATAAAGACATTTATATTATATTTGCATTAGGCAAGAAAGTGAAAAAAAATGCATTGGTTCAAAAAGAGACACGTTCTCCATCAGCAGTCTCGCTAATCATGTGTCCTTTGTTTTTCCTGCAAGAAGTGCTGATTGGAAAAAGAATCCCCCACCAACCGTTAGCCAACAAAAGCAGTCTTCCTCTTAAAAATCTGTAATACATCAGTGTGTATTGTCTCCGCACAGATGCAAGTTCTCCCCAATTTAGCAACGGTCTTGGACAGAGAACTAATGCGCTGAATTGGGAGAACGGTAACCAATACTTATGTCTTTCCTTTCTGAGTTTGGAGGCAATTGAAATGTGGAACACAGAGGGGAGACACCTTGAGATCAAAACGTCATTATTTGCAACAAGCACACTGTTGAAAGGAGAGCCTGGCTTTCTGTCTTTAAACAACCGGGCTTGAGCAAACGCACTTGATCCCAGGCACAGATGGAGAGCGGAGCCCTTGCCCCAGAGGGAAGGGGGAGAACAGTGGACTCTGACAGGGAACCCGCGGCGGGGGTGGGGGTTCCCTGAACCATAGG
>CM052813.1:1716884-1764632 GCA_028533885.1 Nasua narica
CCCCCCCCCCCCCCCCCCCCCCCCGTCTCTGCAACAGCATCTGCCCGCCCGCGGCTTATCCGCAGTGGAGACAGAGAGCTGTTAGAATAATGAGATGATGTAAGTCCTCGGGGCAGAATTGTTCAGGGGCTGTCAGTTACCCTCGAAGTAAAATCCAAGTCCCACGTTCTGGTTCCTTCATGGTCTCATGGTCTTCCTCTCTGTGAACTGGTACCTGACTTTTCTTCAAGCTTTTTACACATACCTCCCTTTTACCACAATACATAAGAAACTCCAAACTTCTTATCTCCCCCTAAGCACGCCAGGCTCATCCCTGTCTTGGGGGCTTTGTGTCAGCTCTCCTCTTTACGCTGGATGGCCTCCCAGGTAGAATGACCTTCTTAGCCATTCACATCTTACCTTGAATCACAATTCCTTAGAGAGGCCGTACCTGATCCCCAAATCAAAAGCAAACACCCACAAGGTCTCTAACATCCCACCCTATTTTATTTTATTATTTTTTAGGTATTTATTTTTTTTGAGAGAGAGAGAGAGAGAGAGAAAGCACAGGCAGAGGGAGGGACAGAAGGAGAGGGAGGGAGAGAGTCTTAAGGAGACTCCAGACTGAGCGCAGAGCCCGATGCGGGACTCCATCTCAGGACCCCGAGATCACTATCTGAACCAAAACCAAGAGTTGCATGCTTAACCGACTGCGCCGCTCAGATAACCCCGGACATTAGCCTATTTTAACACATTGCACACTTAGAGCTAGCTGAGAATTCCCTTGTTCGTTTGCTTTTTGCTTCTTTACTCTAATTAAATACAAGTTCTGTAAGAGCAGGAAGCCCTTCGTATTTTGTCCTTCGCCGAATCCCATAGCTCCTAGAATAGCACCAGGCACAAGGCAGATGCTCAAAGAGGTTAACAAATTGAGAACCCGATTCCCTTTGCTTCGACCTTGACCTGCACCACCGAGGTGGGTACGGTGGGAGCATTCGTCCCTGATTAGGTTTAAACCTCTGGGGAATTAGAGTAAAGGAAATCAAGAAAGGGATAGAAGAAGTATTCCAAATGCCCTAAATACTTGATCAAGAACAGAGAGAGCAGGAGAAAGTAAAAGGCCAATAATGGATAGAGATTTAAATTTGACCTTGAATAGCAGAATTAGCCTTGTTGATGGAAATATCGAGTGTATATTGTAGACAGCTTCAGCCATCGGCGAATCGCACTGTTTTGTGACTTGAGGCCATGCTCAGAATTCGGTAGTATCGTTCCTTCCTGCTCGTCACAGTGGCTGAAAGTATGTTTTAGTAACGTGTCCACCGAGGAAACGTGATCAAAACTGGAAAAGGTAGCAGTCACCTCCACTCTCGCCGTCATCTTTCCACGTTCTCTCGCATTCTGATGAGTGATCAGCCCCAGCGGTTAGCTAAGCATCGTTTTTCTTTTTCATGAGACTGAACCTTTAGTTGTGATGGATTCCTTTTCATCCTCGGGAAAACGAGAATGGCACAGCAGATAAGAAATGGCACAGCGGGTAAGAAGCGGTACTTCCTTTCTCACCAGATGGAGAAGGGAGGGTCCTCACAGCCCCTTCCTCCTCCAGCTGCAAGATCCTAGATTTAGCACAACAGGAAGCACGAGCAGACTCTGAGAGGTGCGGAGGAGAAGGTGGAAGCCGAGGAATTTCTGGACTTGAAGAAGAGCGCAGCGGTGAGTTCCTGCAGCTTCTCTGTTGCTTTCCGTGGGCCCCAGACACGGTTCTGCACAAAACTTGTCTGCAGTGCCCATCCGACGCCCGCTGAGAAAGGCCCCATAGCTCCGTGGTCCGGAGAATGGACCTTTCAGAGCGTTGACCCCGGCAGGGTCCCCTGGAAGCAGGTGGTGGGCTGGATCCTTGGCCAGGTGTCCCTTGCAGCAGAGACAGGTGGCGCTCACTTTCCCACAGCAGGTCCTTGTCCCAAGATGAGCCCCCTCCCCACCAACCGGCAAGGGGGTTTATGAAGGTAACAGGAGGCAGGATCACTCCCCGCTGGACGCACCCCTCCTCTTCCCCGTGGGTGACATTAGGGACCAGCGGAGGGCAGAGACTGATGAAGTGGTCCAAGTTGGGGCTGGGACATACTACAGTCTCCCCCATTGCCAGTGTGCGCAGGGCCCAGTGGGAGCAGAACCTCCCCGCACAAAGGGCAGGGACAGGACTGAACATGTGTGACAGGGCGTGTTTGCACGCCCCTTCTCCCCATCTGCTAAGCTTCCGCTCCAACCCTGAACCAAAGAGACAGGATAGGAAGCGCTGGGCCGGGGGGTCCTTGACATCCCTCTCCCTCTTGTCTCTGCGGTCAGTGGGCCCGATGAGAGAGGCTGAACTTCCGCCCCCCTGTCTGAACTAAGGCAGTGTAACTTGGTGCTTCTCTTCCACCGTGGTGCTTTCCACCAGGTTCCAGCAGGAAGCTGAAATTACACCATCCGTCCCAGGACTGCACCCTAATCAGATTGGCACCTGACACATTGGCTAATGGGATACAGTATTATACTTACTACACTTACTTACTGTATATGTAAGTGATATATATATGTGAGTAAGTAAGTAATATATGTAAGTAAGTAAGATACTTACTATAATGTCCAAAATGTGTAACGAGCAATTATGGGAAATCTTAGCAAAGAAATAGAAGCTGTGACGAAGAAGGAAACGTAATTACAGAACTGAAAAATACAAGCACCAAAACAAAACCCAATGGGATGGTCTCAAGAGTGGAGCAGAGATGACAGGGTAGAACGTGAGGACAGATCCATAAGATTTACCCAATCTGAACAGACAGGAAGTAGACTGAAAAGAAATGAACAAAGGGCCATGTATCTATGGCACAATAGCCAGAGTTAACATTTGTGTTATTAGAGGCCCAGAAAAAGAGAGGAGAGTGGAACTGAAAAAGTATCCTAGGAAATAATGGCTAAAATTTCCCTCAGTTTGGAGAGCCATAAATCTATAGACCCCAGAAACCGAGTAAACCCAGATGGGCTAGCTCCAAGATCCGCACGAAGAGACATAATAATTCTGATTCTGTAAGCTAAGGGCGCCTGGGGCTCACTTGGCTAAGCGGCTGCCTTCGGCTCAGGTCATGATCCCAGGGCCCTCTGTCAGGCTTCCTACTCAACGGGGAGTCTGCTTCTTCCTCTGCCTCTGCCTTTTCCCACCCCTGCTCATGCTTGCGCTCTCTCCCTCTTTCTCTCTCTTAAGTAAATAAATAAAATCTTTAAAAATAAAATCCTGGGAGTTAGAAGCAGAGAAAAATTCTTTTTAACAGGGAAAAATGAGCTTTTACCTATACTGGGGACACAAATGTCTACAAACGTCAGCAGATCTCTCATCTGAAATCGTGGATGCTGGAAGCAAATGGCACAGTTTTCAAGTCTTGAAGGAAAAGTACTGTTAATCATGCATCCTGTACCTGGTGAGAATATTGTTCAGGAATGGAAGGGAAATAAAGACATTTTCAGATGAGGGAAAATTAAGAGAGATTGTTGCTGGCCAATCTACCTATGAAAGATGGCTACAAAAGGTTCTCTAACTAGAATGATGCCATAACAGGAAAAAAAAACAAACAACCTATAACTTCAGAATTGAAAGAAGGACCTCAGCAAGGACAAAAATAGAGATCAATACAAAGAAAGTCCTTCTCATGAGTTTTTAAGTCATACAGACAGCTGAAGCAAAAAAAAATCAACAAAAAAACTCCATAAATACTCAAAAACTTGGAGTCAACAACGCATGTATAAATAAAACATGAGTCAAAAAAGAGGTCTTAAAGGAAATTTTAAAAATGGATCTGAAGGATAATGAAATACAAGATTTGAACTACGTGAGTGCAGTCAAGCAGAGGGTGAGAAACAAGCAGGACACTGTGTGTTTTCCTTGGAAAAAAACACTATCGACCTGAGTTCCTACTGCCAGACACTATAAAAGAAAGAACGAAGCAATTCCAAAGCATGCAGAAGGAAGATAAAAGATAAAAGACAGAAAGCAATGAAATTGAAAATAGGAAACAAGAGAGTAAATCAATGAAGTAAATAAAGGCTGGTTCTTTAAAAATATGCAGGAAATAGACAAATCTGCAGCAACACTGACAAAAGAGAAAGAAAGAGAGAAAAAAAAGAGAGAGTATAAATTACTGATTTCAGGGGAAACAACAAAAGGAAGGGAAACACCAAAAGGAAGAGAGCTACCCCTCAAACATAATGCACATAAATTCAACAATTTCGGGGAAATGGAACTCGTGACAAAGTACCACAACTCACCAACTATGAAAGAGATCATTTGAATGTGCTAACAACTAAGAATGAAATTAAATTCATAATGAAAATCCCTTGGAAACAAGAGCCCAGGTAGTTTCACTGAAGAATTCCACGAAAAATTGAAGAAGTTTCACATGAATTGTACACGATTCTGGCTCCAGAAGCCAGAAACAGGCCAGTGTTGCTCCCTAACAAAAAGAGGACCCCAAAGTAACAAATACACATTTCTCATGAATTTAGACACAGAAATCTTTACTACCATTGTTGGATCCACCAATGTGTATATAAAACAATTACACATCATAACCAAGTGGTATTTTGTTCCAGCTCTGCAAGGCTAGTTCAACATCCAAAAATGTAATCCACCCAGCCAGCAGATTAAATTAAAGAACAATGACATGATTGTATCAACTAACACATACACACACACACACACACACACACACACACACACAATATTCAACAAACTCCAATATTCCTTGAGATAAGAACTCAGAGTAACTAAGGAACAAAGGCAGGATTATCTTAAATTGATTAAAGACTATTAATAGTCTGCAGTAGCATCATAATTATTGATAAAAGATTGACGCTTACCCCCTAAGATCAAAACAAGGGGCACATTTTCACTCTCACTACTCTTATTAAAGATAGTATTAGAAATGCTAGAAAGCATAATAAGGCAAGAAAGGAAATAAAAGGAATGTAAATGAGGGGGGACAAACATATCTTCCCCTCTTTGTAGATGATATATTCATCTGTGTAGAAAATCCCTAGGAATCTACAAAAATTTTAAAAATCTCCTGAAACTGATACATGGATTTAGCAAGGTCACCATATAACAGAGCAACACATAAAAATAAACTGCATTTCTGTAGCGTAACAATGGGTATGTGAATACTGAGTTGAAAACACACCATTTATAATTACTTCAAAGCTAATGAATTAAGCATACACATAACAAAACAACCAGATCTGTATGCTAAATGTGGCAAAAATCTAATGAAAGGAACCAAAAGGCATCTAAATAAATGGAGAGACATACTATGTTAATGGATTGGAAGACTCAACAGAGTAAAATGTAAATTCTCTGGAAATCGATTTAGTACTAATCCGGTCCTATCAAAATCCCAGCAAGGATTTTTATAGACATAGACAAACTTATTATAACATTTATGTAGAGAAGCTAGAATAGCTAAAACAGTCTTGAAAATGAAGAATGAAGTGGGAGTCTATCCTCCGAAGAGGATACACAGATGGCGAATAGCATATAAAAAGATGTTTCACATCATTAGCCCTCGGAAAAATGCTAATTTAAATCACAATGAGATATTCTCATATAGCTGTAAGAATGGCTAAAATAATAATAATAAAAAAAAACCTGTGAAAATGTCCATTTCTGGCAAGGATACAAAGAAATTTGACCATTCCTACGTTGCTGGTGGGAAAGTAAAACAAGACAACCATTCTAGAAAAGTGTTTGACTTTTTCTTATAAAACTAAATATACAATTACCATATAACACCACAATTGCACCCTTGGGCGTTTCTCTTAGAAAAAGGAAGACTTTTATTCACATAAAAATCTGTACACAAATATTTATAGTAGCTTTATGCACAATGCTCAGAGACTGGAAATAGCCCAAATGTCCTTCAATGGATGAATGGTTAAATAAACCGTCTTAGATCTTTACCATGAAACACTACTCAGCATTAACAATGAATGAATTATTGATATGTGCAACAATTTGGATGAATCTCCAAGGAAATATGCTGAGAAAAAAAGAAAGCCATTTCAAAAAGTTACATAATGCATGGTTCTACTGATATAAAATTTTTGAAATGACAAAATACAGAAGCAGGGTCCAGATTAGTGGTTGTTGGGATGGTAACCATCCTAATCAAGGTTGGACTAGGGGGTAATTGGTTGTAAATGGGCAACAAGGGGTTCTTGTGGTTGTGCAAATGCTCTGAACATCTATATAAGTGCCAGTATCTGGGTTGTGATATTGTACCATAGTTTTTCAAAATGTTTTCATTCATGGAAACTGAGTAAACAGTACATAAGGCCACTTTGTATTAGTGTTTTATAACTGTATTCATGTTTTGTAGTGTTTTAGAGCTTTGCATTGTTTTACGGCAAAATCATTTATCTATATTTATCTACAACTAAAATAAATGTTCAAAAGGGAAAGAAACAACACAAACAAGACTTTCTTTCGTGGGGATGTTTCTGTCGACCAGCGGTGATGTTTTCCCCAGAATCCTCCTTTGATTCCAACACCCTGACCAGGTTCATCCTTGTGTCCTCTCTTCTGGGGTTTGACCTCAGGGGGCACAGGTGATGGGACACAGGGATGGAGACGGTAGCCAAGGAGAGGGCTTGGAACTAGAACCCAGGTCAGGAAGCTGAAAGCAATGTTCCTATCTCTAAGTATATATAATCCATTTTAATTTCTTTGCTTTCATTCTTTCTCATGGTGTCCACATTCTTATTTGGATAAGACATCTAAGGACCTGGAAAACGACCTCCTCCTCTCCACATACCTACTATTCTGCCTGTGTTTACAATCTGTGCAAATGCCCAATCTTATTCTCTCTGACACTTTACTTGGTCATCTTACTAGAAACTACCTTTGGTCCTTTCCACTGTCTCTTTTTTTATCAGTTATAAGAATCCATTTGTCACCTTCTTCATCATACATTTTATAGGTACTTTGAGAATGTAATCCTTCAACACCTAGCATACTACCTTCTAAACTGTTAAGAGACACAGAGAATACGTGTTTGTTGAATAATCGGATTATTGTCGAAAGAGCCTATACTCTGCTCCACTTCCTTGTTCTTTACTGTGTCTCTGGTTGCTTTTCTATTTTTTCAAGTTAAGTGAATGTTGCTATTTGTTGTGCTGCTATTTATCCCTGACTTTGAAGTCACCTAGGAATCAGTGGGATCTATGTTCTATCTAGTTCACGATCTAGGTCACCAGCAAGAAGGAACAGGAACCAATCCGTTGATTCACCGCTACGAATTCCTGGGGGTCACTCTGACCCAAGCTCTTTCTCGGATCATCCAGGATGCACTATTTTCAATCTGGAAGTTTCTTTCTTTCTTTCTTTCTTTCTTTTTTTTTTTTTTTAAGATTTTATTTATTTATTTGAGAGACAGAAAGTGAGAGAGAGCACGAGAAGAGAGAAGATTAGAGGAAGGAGCAGACTCCCCATGGAGCTGGGAGCCCGATATGGGACGGACTCGATCCCAGAACTCAAGGATCATGACCTGAGCCGAAGGCAGTTGCTCAACCAACTGAGCCACCCAGGCGCCCCTGGAAGTTTCTTTCTATGAGTTATTTTCTTTTTCTTTTTTTAAAGAAAAGAGTAAGGACTATTTCCTGGGTATATACAAGGAGGTGAGTTAAGGATTCTTTGTATGGAAATGTTTTTAGTAAAGACTGCTTAGCTATAAGTTCTGACTCTGATGAACTATAAAAAATGGCATCATGGGATACTAAAACAGGACAATTAATTTTATATCCGTGGTGTAATATTTTAACACCTCCATAAAAGTATGAATCCTAGCAGCTTTACTTTTTACTTCAGAAATAATTTAAGAGAGATTCTTGGGTTCACAGTGACAAAAATAGAAATGAAGAATGAAGATAAATGCATTATTATTTTTTAAAAAATCAATCTGGCAGATGGAGTGAAGAAGGGTGGGATTTCTCACTTTCTTACTTCCCTCCTTTGCCTTCACTCCTACATCTCATATATAGATATATGAATATATAGACATTTAGCAGAAAACTAACACACGTTCAGGGCTTTCTTCCTAATTCAAGTAATGCCATCTGTACGATACATGAGGAACGTAGGTATCTTCAAAATGAAATTTATTCTTACTTTCATGAGCCAGGGAGACATAGCTCTGTGTGGTTGCTTTAATATAATAGGACTTAGTTTGTTGAGAGCGAAGATGTTGTGGTCACGTGAATTCAAACAGGCAGACTTTTCTTGTGCCCCTTTTATGCAAGCTCTCACCCCGTGTCCTAGGGCTGTCAACAACTGTTCTGTCTTCCAGTCCTAGAATTTTGTCTTTTAAACAAGGTCGCATAAAGGCATCCCTATTCTATGTAGCTGTGGTGTAATGAACTTGAAATTCATCTGTGAAGTTGTGTGTATTGGCAGTTTATCCTTTTTAATGCTGAGTCAGAGCACTTGCTGTGTAGACAGACAGCTGTTCATTCACTTGTTCAAAGATGTTTCTAGTGCTTCTGGCTTTGGGCAGGATGGATCCAACTATCACACATGTTTGCATACAGGCTTTTGAGGAAACAGACGTTTTCATTTCTTGTGGGCAGGTACCTAGGAATGATACTGCTAGGTCATATGGTAAGTGTGCGTTTACCTTTATAAGAAAGGGCCAAACTGTTTTCCAAAGTGGCTGCCCCGTTTTGCAGCCCCGAGATGCTGTCTCTCTGTCTCCTCTCCATCAACAATTGTACTTTGTAGGGCTCGTTGCTTTTTTGCTTTGTTTCTGCTTCTTGCCATTCTAAAAAGTGTTTAATGGCATTTCATTGTTTTTAAATTGGCATACCTTTTTTTTAATAGTTTTTTTTTTTTTTTAAAGAATGAACCTTTATTTATTTATTTGACAGAGGGAGAGATATCACAAGTAGACAGAAAGGCAGGCAGAGAGAGAAGGGGAAGCAGGCTCCCTGCTAAGCAGAGAGCCCGATGCGGGGCTCGATCCCAGGACCCTGAGACCATGACCTGAGCTGAAGGCAGAGGCTTTAACCCACTGAACCACCCAGGCGCCCCAAAATTCGCATATCTTTTTAATGTATTTATTCAACATTCACAGATCTTCTTTCCTGAAGTGTCTGTCCAAATCTTTTGTATCTTTTAAAATTGGATTGTTTTCGTATTAAGTTTGAGTTAGTTGTTTATACCTTCTAGATAAAAGCCCTTTTTCAACATATATGTTGGAAATATTGTTGCGTGGGTTGTGACTTATTATTAATACTCTTAACCATGTGTTTTATACAAAGGTTTAAATTTTGACGACATCCTATTTGCCTTTTTCTTTTCTAAGTCCTAAGTCTTTTCTAAGTCACCCAAACCAAGATCGGAAGCATCTCATTTGTTTTCTTTTATAGTTTTAAATTTAGATTTAGATCTATGATCCACTTGGAGTTAATTTTTTAGATAGTGCGAGGCGTGGTTCAAGATTCTTTTTTAAAATAGTTTTATTAGGGGCACCTGGGGGGCTCAGTGGGTTAAACCCTCTGCCTTAGGCTCAGGTCATGATCTCAGGGTCCTGGGATTGAGCCCCGGACTCTCTGCTCAGCAGGGAGCCTGCTTCCACACCCCACCCCCCCATCTCCTTGTGATCTCTCTCCCTCTGCCAAATAAATAAATAAAATCTTAAAAAAATAATAATAAAATAGTTTTATCCAAGTTCACCATCAGAGCGTTTTGAAAATATTTTTTTCATTACATTCCCTTTGCAGTTTGTTAAATATATGCCCAGCACTCATTTCTGAATGTCACACCATCACCTAGTCGTTTTTAGAAAACTCCTCTGGAGCTGTGGTTATACATTGTTACTTCTCCCCTCCCTCCCCCGACCTGAGAGCTGGTGAATCAGACCACAGTAGACTTCAGAAAGTAGGAATTGCTTCTCCAATGTGGCTAGGAAAGCCCACTGAAGGAGGTCGTCTGTATCAATTTAAGTTTTCAAAAATTGCCTTCAAATCTGGAAGTTCAGCCTCCAGGATTTCCCGGAGCTGTCTCTATTTATGGGTCTTCCCTTTAGGGGTACAGGAGGAAGAGCAGCTGACAGAGCCCCGGGACACGCAGGCTTGAGGAGCAGCGTTTTGAGAAGGTTTCATGCGCGCTTTGCAAGAACTCGCAAGAACGCCTGCAGAAAAGCAAATTAAGAAATGAGTAAATGTCACATCCGTTTTTATGCCTCTCCCTTCATAGAAATGCTTTCCTGTAATATTTGTTTCACATCTTCATATGCAGAAGTGTAGGAATTATGTAACCGGAGCCTTGAAGCCCTCTATCTGGGTTTTGCAGCCGCTAGGAGAGATTCCGGGGATGTAAATGTACCGGGCTGGAAGCAGATCGGCGTGAGGTTCAGTGAGCATCGCAGGTGTCTGTGTTCCACGGAGAATAAGTGAAGGAATGACTGAACGCTGCCCCCTTGGGCGCACACCTGTCAACATCCTACAGCTGATATTTCTGAGTGAATTAAACCTTGAAGATGAAAACTCACCGGCCTTGAATACCACTTAACCTTCCAAAATGCTATTATTAGTATGCCCTTATATGCTTATAACTATTGCAGAATGGGGCATTCTCTTAATTTATGAAAGGACAAGAAGAACCGTGGCACCAGATGCTGTCGGTGCCCTGTCTGTAATTCCTTGGTGTCCCCGAGTGTCCCCTGTCTGAGTCGCCCACGCCCACCTTCCCAAATCGCCCTGCCTGGAGGTGCACTCCGACCACGGACGCACACCCGTCCTCTCTGCATGCAGGCTGGAAATGCCCGGAATGGCCAGCGACGACAGGGGTCAGCAGGCGAGTGCCCGATGTCCCCGGGCTCAGGCACAATTCTGATGTATGCTTCAAACAGTCATTTGAGGGTCATGAGAGGGGTGGCCCTTCTGCTTGTGAGGGTCACCCCCCACCTGCTTATAGCGCTTACGAGCAGAGCACCTTTCAAGCAAACCATTCACATCCAAAGCTCCTCTCCGAGAGAGGACCAACCGAAGACACAGGCGTGTCCATAATGGAGTTGTGAACAATAACGAAATGATGTGTGTAAAGGAACCAGCGTGGTGCCTTTCCGAAAGGAGCTGCCAATGAATATTAATGGTAATTACTGTCACAAATATTACACAAACTGATGTTGCAGTGGAGTTTCTAACATGAATAATTGCATGAAATATGCATTTATTATATCACAAATTTTAGTGTATTTACTAACAATGTGAAATGCAGACTTATTCAAATTCCCAAGTGGCTGTAGCTGAGCTATAATAAAAATACATTTATTCTTCAAATTCTCTTAAACTCTTAGGCGCCACGTTTTACAATGACGAAACTAATTCCTGGATCTCGAGCTTCAATTTCAGTCTACCGATCTGACAGATACAAATCCTGAGGCAGGGGCGCCTGGGGGGGTCAGTCGGTTAAGCCTCTGCCTTCGGCTCAGCTGGCGATCCCGGGGTCCTGGGATCGAGTCCCGCATTGGGCTCCCTGGTCAGCGGGGAGCCTGCTTCTCCCTCTCCCTCTGCCTGCTCCTGCTCTCTCTCTCCTTTCTCTCTCTGCCTTTCTCCGATAAATAAATAAAATTATAAAAACATCCCGAGGCAAAGAAAAGTTACATGACCTGCCTTGGGTCATGCTCCTGACTAGGTTTTCCAACTTTGGGCTCTTGGCCCCGTGTTCTTGCCATGATGCTTCCTTTGAAAGCTTTATTACAAGATCATCAAGAGAGAGAAAGACACCAAAAAGCCAGAAGGCGATGATCCTGACGGGGATCAAAGAGAGAGTTTAAGCTACAGACCACTGTGCACTTGTGACAGTAGCTAATGGTTTTGCCCAGTTCTTTGGGGACTTCAGAGTAGCAAGATTAGAATACTTATAACAAGAAAGTCTGGGGAAGAAATGTGTGAACCGGCTCTGGGAAGGGACGCGGATGTGCAGATGTCTATTTTAGGGGATGCTCGAGATATGAGGAGGCGCCGGGTGGAGAAAGTGGTCCTCTTGGGCTCATCGTCTGGCCGCTTCCTTTAGCCAGCCTGTTCAGTCCTTGAATAGCAGAGAGAGGCTATTCACGGAAACAACCACAGACCCCCTCCTAAGGGCCACCACTGCTCATGTGGTGAGCGCCTCCTGCCGAGAGTGGAGTTCGACTCTAAGCCCCTTTCCTGGTGCTGACCCTGGGGGCGGGGGGCCGCTAACCCGTGGGGGCCAGGTAGGTTATACATTTACCGTGGAAGGAACACCAGCTTGCCCTTATTAGTGTAACTGCATCCAGACTGTCATGCATCTGTCATTATAATCTCACGTGAAGTAGTTTTACCACCATCCAAAAAAAAAAAAAAATCCCCTGTGATTTACCAATTCCATCTTCTCACCCTGAACCTTCATCCCGGGACCTCAGGTGGCTGAGATCTGCTTTACTGACTGCTTCGCTTGCAGTACGGTTTACCTTCTTCAAAAGGTCATATAATCGGACTTACCTAGTGTACGTCCTCGTCAGACAAGCTTGTTTCGCTGGGCGCTGTGCCTTTACGATTCGTCTGGGTCTTTACGTAGCTTGAGACAGCTTCACTTTTCATTGCTGAGTGATTTTCCACTCTGTGAATATATGATAATTCATTTATCCCTCAGATTCATCAAAGGGCATCTTAGTTGCTCCCAGTTTTGGGCAATTGTGAATAAAACGTCCATAAACGTTTGTGTGCGTGTTTTTGTGTGGATGTGTTTTTAATTCCATTGGGTAAATACCAAGAAGCGCCATGGTTGGAACGTGTGGCAAGACTCTTGTGTGGCTCTATGAGAAAGTGCAGAGCTGTTTTCCAAAATGGCTGCACCATTGCGACCCCTGGTATCCCAGCAAGCCCCTGGGAGAGGCCCCTTTACTGCACGTCGTCACCAGCAACGATCACTGCCCGGACTTGGGGTTTAGGCATTTTGACCGGGACGTGGGTTCGCCTGGTTTCATCAGCTCCACGGTTCTTTTCAAAGAACCACCTTGTGGTTTTACCTTGGTTTTCTCTACTGTTTTCCTGGTTTTGATTGCAAGGATTTCTGTGTTACTTTATTATTGCTTTGGCTCATTCTTTAGGCTTACATTAAGCCCGTTCCTCTTGTTCACTAAGGTAAAAACCTAGGATAGGGTTTTTAGACTTGTATTGGTCTCTAACACGTATACTGTAAGGACTGCTTTCTCTGACACCCCATTTTGATTAATTGTAATTTCGTTTTCGTTTAGTTCAAAATATTTCCCAATTTATCTTCAGCCTCGTTCTTTGACATAGGTGTCATTCAGGCCATTTTAGAATTTCCGAATATTCATGGTCCCTCCAGCTATGTTGCCATTGTGTATTTTAACATTAATTCTGCAGTCGTCGGAGGACGTCCCTTCTATGATTTCAGTTATTTTTCATTCGTTATGATGTACTTTATGGCCCAGGATACCACTCGTGATGAATAGCCCATCTGAGCTTCAGATGAATGTGTTCTGCTGTCGTTGGATAGAACCTTCGGTAAATGTCCGTTTGATTGCGTTAATTGATACTGCCGTGCAGGTCCTCTCCATCCTGAGTGATTTCCTGCTTGCTTGATTTCTCAGTTACTGAAACAGGTATGCTGAAGTCTCCAGCCATGATAGACGTTTGTCCATTTCTATTTCAGTTTGATCAGTTTCTGCTGTGTGTATTTGGATGCTCTTTGTTAGGTCATACATGTACAGGATTGCTATGTGTTTTTGGAAAATTGATCCTTTTGTCAGTAGGCAGTACCTCTGATAACTTTCCTTGTTTGGGAGTCGTCTTCGTCTGATATTAATACAGCTTCTCCAGCTTTCTCTCGATCAGTTTTAGCATAGCAAAGTTCTCTCTATCACCTTTTTTTTAACCCATCTGAATTTTGTGTGTAAAATGAGCTTCTTATAGACTAGACAGTTTTGTCTTTTATCCACTGTGGCGATTTCTTTACTATCGCTGCTGGTTAATATGATTGGATTAATGCCTCTTAATCCAGTTAATTGACTTTTTTGCAGCTGCTTTCTACTTATTAGATTGGTTCTCTGTTTACTTCCTTCTATCTCCTTGCCATCGTTTCTCCTGTTAGCCTCCGGAATCCCCAAGTACACTCAGTTAGGGAGTCTCTTCTTGCAGCTCTGTCGGCTGGAACTCACTGAGGTGGTGAGGGGTGTGTGTTGGGGGGGTGTTTTCATCTTATGATTAGGTCTCACTATTTCAGTGGGCTTGTGTTTCTGGTCTGTGTCCTTCACACGTATTTCTGAGCATTTTCTTCCACCTTCAGGTGATGGCAGGATGGCTACAGGGTCTGGAATCGGCGTCTATCTCTTAGACGGAATAATTCTCTGGTTGTCTTTCCTTTATTATGGAGAAGGCTCACAGCGCATTGCACAATGGTTACTCTTCTCCCCCTGGAATCTAGGAAGAGCCTTTCTTTGTTTTTTTTCTATGCTGGAGAATTTTTTTGTTACACTTTATACAGTCTTTCTAGGTGTTCTGTAAAAAGATATATCCAAATAATCCAGTCTATAATCAAGTGGACCCCCTTTAATCTGTTATTTAACAAGTATGGACTGAGCATACACTCTGTCCCAGGCATTGTGTTAAGCCATAAGGAAACAATTGTAAATAATTTAGATCTACATTCTGCTTTCCCAAAACTTGCAGTCTTGTGGACAAGTTGGTTACTATACTAGGAATTATAATAGCATATATAAAGCACAAGAAAAGAGGTCTCATTAGAAGAATGCCCCTCTGCCCCTTCTTCTAATAGGTTCCTCAACTTTGATGAAATTCCTCCTTCCTCAGAATCTCTGATTTCTTTGTACATCCCAGGGTCATCCTCACTCTGCCCTATGAACTCAGAAATTCCCAAGTTTCCTTCTAGTTCTCAATGTCTTGACAGGCCTCCTCCATCTTCCAGATTCTGCTCGATCTTCCATCAAATCCTTAGTCCTTTTCATATGTATCATTTAAGGCTTTGGGTTATCTAAAAAATAAGCATCATGGGAAAACTGGATATTCACATGTGAAAGAATGAAGTAGGGCCCTTACCTTACATTGTATACAAAAATTAACTTAAAATGAATTAAAGACCTAAAGATAAGATCTGAAACTATAAAACTATTAGAAGAAAACATGCAATGATATCTTGGGTAAGACACCAAAACTACTGGCAGAAAGAAAGAAAAAAAATAAACGAGTGAGACTGTATCAAACTTTAAAATTTCTGCCTGGTGGAGGAAATAATCAGCAGAGTGAAAAGGCAAGTACGGAATGGGGGAAAATATTTGCAATTTATGCCTATCATAAGGGGTGAGTCACCAAAATATATAAAGAACTCCCAAAACTCAACAACAATACAAAAACCAAATAACACAAAATTTAAAAATGGGTAAAGGATATGAATATATAGTCTCCAAAGAAGGCATATAGATGACCAACAAGAATATGAAAAAATGGTCAACATTACTCATCACTGGGAAAATGCAAATCAAAACCACAATGAGCTATCATCGCACACCCTGTTAGGATGACCATTATCAAAACAGGGAGTATAACGAGTATTCAGGTGTTGGTGACAATGTGGAGAAATTGGAAGCCTTGTGCATTGTTTGTTGTGCACTGTAACATGGAGTAACCACTGTGGAAAACAATATAGAGAGTCTGGAAGAAAATTAAAAATTGGTAATCCAGGGGCGCCTGGGTGGCTCAGTTGGTTGAGCAGCTGCCTTTGGCTCAGGTCATGATCCCGGAGTTCCGGGATCGAGTCCCATATCGGACTCCCGGCTCTGCGGGAAGTCTGCTTCTCCCTCCGACCTTCTCCCCTCTCATTCTCAGTCTCTCGCTCTCTAATGAATAAATAAAAATCTTTAAAAAAAATGTTTAAAAAAATTGGTAATCCAATTTTGCCATTGGAATACCATGTGATCCAGCAATCCTACTCCTGAACATATATATACCCCAAAGAATTGAAAGCAAGATCTCAAAGATGTATTCGTATACACGTGTTCTTGCAGGATTTTTCCCAATAACCATGACGTCAAAGCAACTCAAGTGTTCATCAACAGATGAATAGATAAACAAAAATCATATATACATACAAAGGAATATTATTCAATCTTGAAAAAGCAAGAAATACTGGAGTGCCTGGATGGCTTAGTGCATTAAGGGTCTGACTTCAGCTCAGGTTATGATGTCAGGGTCCTGGGATAGATCCGCCCATTGGGGTCCCCACTCAGTGGGAAGTCTGCTTCTGCCTCTACCCCTCCCCCTGCTGTGTGTGCTCCTTCTCTCATCTAAATAAATAAAATCTTTTATTAAATTATGGAAATGTTGTCACTGCTACAAAATAAGTAAATCTTGAACGACACTGTGCTAAGTAAATCGCAGACAAAGACTATGATTGCACTTACATGAGATATCTAAAGTATTCAAATTCTTAGACCCAAAGTCACACATTGGTTGGAAGGGGCTGGAAGGGAGAGGAGAAGAAGCAGAGTTGTTTTTCAGTGAATAGAGAGTTCTATTTTGAAAGGTGAAAAAGTTCTGGAGATCAGTTGCACGCCAGTATGCATGCAGTTAAAAATATTGTGCTGCACGCTTAAGATGGTTAAGCTGGTAAAAAAAACATATACTTTGTAAACTTTACTTAATTCTTTCAGCTATTTGAGCTTTTATGTCTTTAACACATGACCTTCTACTCTTCAGAATTTTCATAGACACACGTACTTGTTTCTATGATAATGTAAATTTAAAAACAAAGTGCATACTTTTGTAGAAATGATAATCTCTCCACAAGTAAGAAAATAGAAAAGTTTATGCCACAAGTCTATTCGAAAACACTTTCTTTACAACTGTCTCAATAAATCTCCTGACAGCCGGAGCCGATTTAAACACCAAAGAGATTTTATTTTTTATAATTAAGTTCAGATACACCCACACAAAGATAATGAAGAATTATGAGGACATCTCTTTTATCCAAAAAAAAAAAAAAAAAGGTTCTACTTTTCAGCCTCCCTTTAGTTATAGGAAATTATACTCTTTCTGTTTTCTTAGTTTTACTAAATTAAGTGTGCAAAGTGCTAAAGAGAAGCCAACTAAAAGCTTTTGTTCCGGTTCATCAAATTTAATTTTAATTACCAGCAGTTAATCAAAATAAGGCCCCGGAAGGAAGGTTCAAGCAACGGGGATCGCTTAGACGAGAAAACGCAGAAGCCTCCGGAAGGTGTGCAAATAGAAGGCGATGATGAGAAATATTACAGAGCCAACCAGGAGGGAACGTGAATTTGGGCTGGAGCATCAGGGAATTTAGGTTAGATTTAGAAATGGTTTCTTAGGGGTTCTTACTGAATAATAACATGGACGTATTAGTCATGAGTTGAATTTTTGATTCTCCATCTTGACGTGAACTCTGTAAGGCGAGTGTTTTTAATCTCATAGAGGCAGGGAGAAGCTCAGAAACCTTCCTGAGAGGACACAGCTGCCCCACAACTGGGCCAGGACTTTGGCCCCGGATTCCCTGATTCCGAGCTGTGCCCGCTGCCACCAGCACATGTGCTGGGCAGTGGGCCCCGCTCACAAGCCTCTGTCTTCCCCTCCACTTGGCAGCCCGTGTGCTCCTTTTTCTACTGACCAGTTAAGGTCAGGACATTTTCATCCAGCACAGGAATGTCTTACACCTGTGGCCCAGTAACAACCAATAAAGCATCTCCTTTCTTCCCAGTTTGGATTCCATATGTAATGGTCACCGACTCTCATATGCACAGGGCAGCTCTAGTCAGAACACCGGGGAAAAGGAAAGGAAAGCCAGGGGAACCCACATCATCCATCTTGGAAGCCCGCTGAGAGGCCCCCTCGGGATCTCTACCAATCTCGCTCTGCTCCCGTAATCTCTGTGTGCTTGTCTTTAAGCAAGAGTAACCAGGGGAGGAGAATCTGTTTTATCATTTGATTTGCAAATGAATTAATGGTGTTTTGTTTTTTTGTCTTTTGTCTTTAATGCAAAATACGATATTCACCATCATTATGTAAAAGGCGGTGGTAGACAAGTCTGAACTTTCCAGACTTTGAAACATATACTGTCAGACGTGTGCGTTTAAATGGAGCAAAGAATTTCAATTTTAAGGAAAAAGTATTAAAATGCGTAAAGGTTTTTAAAGCAGTTTAAACCTTATCCAGTCCTAATATGTCCCCAGTTCCATAAAGGAGAATCAAAATGTTGGGTAGAGTGAGTTTGGACCTGACTCATTTGGAGTCCAAGACTCCTTAGTTTGAATGCGTATTGAGCATTGGTTGGCTGAGGTCCTCTGGAGAGCTCTAGCTGTGTGACTCCAGGAGAGGCTGTTTGGTTGTTTTAAGCCTCTTTGGTAAAATGGGTATAAAAATACCTGCCTCGTATACGGCCGTGAGGGCTAGCTTATTGGCAGAGAGAGAAGAAAGCACTTGGGAGGTGCTCAAAAAATGGTAGCTCGTTATTTAAATGGAATGAGAGTGGAATTTTACATTTAAAAGCAAAAACACATTTCAACTTCGTAGCAAAACAGAACCGTGATCTTCCCAGCATCACCATCCAGGTGATGCAAGCAACAGGGCTCACTGTCTTCTCGCTATGCTTCCCATCAAAGCAGAACAACTGGTTGAGGTAGGCAAGAGTTCACCCCAACGACCTCTCTGCACATGGCTTCCTTTATATTGTTCATGGTCCTGTGGCACTCCCGGGCAATTTCAATCATTTTCCTTGCCCTCATATGCCTGCAACAAGATAAAAACTTGAGGCCATGTTTTTCCAGAAACAGTAGAATCTCAACTCCAGTGTATCCTTGGATAATATTTTTGGACTGAGCACGAATGAGGTATAGTAGTTCTATTGTGTCAATCCTCAAAACGTCATTTTTAATACATTTATGAGATTTTCCCCCTGTGATATCTTTATCTGTCTGACAGTTAACTATTTCCTGGGTCTTGATAATAAATATTAAAGAATACATTTCAGGGCGATGATGTGTTTCCCCCAGCAGAAGACTTGGCTTCTTAAATCTCACGGAGAAAATAAGATGCGTGTGGCAAATGAGGGCTTTGTTTAGTTTTCTCGAGATATGTTTGGGCCATGTAGGCAATAAAGTGGGCGTTCTCCCTGTCGGTTTCACAGGGCATTGATTAATCCAGGACGGAATATGTGATCGTCCCAGGGATTATCAGAAAGAAGCACTGTGCCTTCCTGGAGGTCATGGTGAAAGGCAGGGTTGAGGGCACAAGCCTGTGACTGTTGCCAAGAGACCATTCTAACGCCAGTGGCTTGGGATCGGCCGTTCATTTGTGCATCCACTCAACAAATATTTGTTGAGGGCTTGTCATCTTCCAGGTATTGGGGTGCGGCAGCGGGCAACACAAAAGGTCATGTCTGCAGTGTAGCATGCGTCCTGGTATATGTGTGGGGCGGCGGGGGGGCGGGGGGGGCTCAGACAGAGCGGACTTAGGGAAACAGCGCAGATACCGTCGTACTCTAATGAAAATACAACAAAACAGTGATCTCCATGCTTGGGGATTGGGGAGAGCGTGTCTGAGGGGCTCATGTATGACAGAGTCCCGACTCTCGGGAAGAAGTCCTGGGGATCTCAGGAAGAGCCGTGGGACCGAGGGCACGGCCCTGGTGAAGGGCTGGGAAGAAACAACGGGATCAGTGGAGTGCTGTGGCAACGAAAGAGGGTCTGAGTGTGGGGAGACGGGGCTGGAGGAGCAGACCGTGTCCTCTCCAGATGGAGCTTTCCAACAGTGGTGAGGAGTTTAGGGAGGCCATCGCAGGACTTGAAGCAGGAAAACCACTTTACTTCTCAGTAAGGCTATACCGGTGGGGCCGTTCGGAGGAGATTGTGGGTGAGGAAAGGTGGAAATGGGGACACTAGAGTGAGATTTGTTTCAAAAGACCAAGCCACGGTTCAGATGGCTGGGCAGGGAGGGGTCTAGAACACAGGGGTCTCCCAGCTCTTTGTGCAAGTGCCTTGGCTGGGACGAAGGGTAAAATGTACTTGTTCCGCGTTCCCTCAACCCTGAACCCTGATCAACCATTGCATGTTCTCCATAATTTACCTTTGGCTTCTGAGGTTATTTGGCAAGAGACAAGGGGCAAATATCATCACTGTTAGTGCAGGTGGGAGCAAAAAAGCTCCCACAGCTTTTTTGAGAGGGAGAGTTCAGGATAACAGACTATCCAATATTCCCAGTAAAGCCTTAAGGGTTATTTCTGCCTAAATATTTGCATTCTGTTCATGTCCTTGTGTGTGAAATCTGTAGATACTATTGGTATTTGACACCTGCCCCTGGGAACGGAAATTAAATCCAGATTTTAAAGAGCAGATTTACAAATGTAATCTGAAATACACTACTTTTTCATGCTAGGAAATGCCTATCCTTAGAATATAGGCACACCATGGGGCCCCTGGGTGGCTCAGTCGGTTAAGTGTATGACTCTTGATTTTGGCTCAGGCCACGATCTTGGGGTCATGAGATCGAGTCCCGCGTTGGGGTCTGTCCTGGGCTTTGGAACCTGCTTCAGACTCTCTCTTTGGCTCTCCCTCTGCCCCTTCACCCCCGACTCCATGCGCACATGCGTGCTCTCTCCCTCTCTCAAAACAAAACAAAAAACAATACAGGCGTGTTGGTTTATGTTCTTACTTTCTCGATTGCTACAAATTAGATATTTCTCTTTAAAATGTCAATACATCGAGTGAAAGAAGACAGTCTGAAAAGGCTACATAGCGTAGGATTCCAATTATATGTATTTCAGAAAAAGCAGAGACAGGAAAAAAGATCAGCGGTTGCCAGGGGTTCATAAGAGGGGAAAGAAGGTTGACCAGGTGAAACCCAGAGAGTTTTCAGGGGTCAAAACTGTTCTGTATGATACCATAAGGGCAAGCACATGGCATTTAACATTGGTCAAAACCCACAGAACTTTACAGGACAAAGAGTGAACCTGAACTTATGGAAACTTAAACTTCATTTAGGAAGCTAAGGATCTCAGGGTGGAATGCAGATCATGCATGACAAATGTATGAAACAACCTCACCGATGGGACTCAGGGAGAGAAATGAAGTCCTTAGCTTTGGGAATGAGCACTCTGCGAGACTAGACCCGAAGTACCACCTGTAATCACTGCGCTCTGTGGATAACTTGGTTTCCCACAAGGGTCTGGGCTGACAGTGCCGTGCCGATGCTCTTCTGTGTTGGTCTTGGGTTTGAACACTCAAGTGAATGCCCGAGACATAGTGGGAGCCAGGTTTCTCTCCGTTGGAGGTAGAGTTTACAGATTAGCAAAGGGAAGAGGCTAGAATGATCCGCGTCGTAACAGATGGCATTGGAAACCAATAGAACTCATGTTCTTAATGTGAATCCAGAGGTTTACCTATGGGAATATCAATAGATCGTGTGTTAGTCCACACATTAATATGCATGTATGTATTTACTCGCTCTTCTGATAGAGCCTAAAAGAAATAATACCCTGGTAAGTACATGCATCTACACCACTCTCCACTAACATGAACCAGGGATCCCCATGGCACAGAGGTCAGCTGGAGGGACTGCCGGGGGCCAAGGCTGGCCTGGTTTGAGCATCCAAGACAATTACGAAGCTTTAGATTATAAAAATATATATAAAAATAAATATCTGTGACTGTGACTTCATACTGATATAAATAAATGCAGGGAATAGACCGATCCCATATGAAGAAGAATTTCAAATAACGTGGGTTTTTCCTGTCCACTCAATGGAAGGAGGTGTAATTCCCAGCTCCTTAAGTAGGGACTATGTGGAGTGATTTCTTTCCAAAGAGTCGGGTAGGGGAAGGTTGGGGGGTAACTTTCAGTGGAGAAGCCTGACAGCACGATGTCAGCCAGTGACCAAGGTCAGCATCAGGAACACTAAACCATGTGATGGCATAAACCTTGATACAAGACATCAATGATACTTTATTCTGTGATCATCTTCCTCCAGTATGACCTCAAGAAAATCATCCGAGGAATTCCAACAGAGGCATGGTCTACAAAGCACCTGACTAGTCTTCCTCAATGCTGTCAAGGTCATCAAAGACATAAATTGTTGGAGAAACTGTCACAGCCAAGAGGAGCCTAGATCAATGTAACAGTTGTTCATGGCATGGGTCCTGGAACAGAAGAAGGACATGGGTGAAAACCAAGAAGTCTGAATGAAGTGTGAACTTTAGTTAATAATGTATCGGTATTGGTTCTCTCATGGTAATATGTGTAACTCTATAACAAATTATAACAAATGGATGGTAATGGAGAGTGTTAACAGAAGATAAGTGGGATATATTGGAACTCTATGTACTACCATCTTAATTTTTCTATAAATCTATAATTCTAAAAATTAAAGTCTATTTAAAGAATGTCATGGAGGAAGACTTCTAGATAGAGGTGAGATGGAGAAGTGAATTTCGTTCTATTCCTGCTGCCACGAAGAGCTCATGCCCTGGATGTCATGTATAAAATGAATGTGAACATGGCGAGGGACCTTGGGACTTAAGGAAGAACAGGGTGATGAGTTCTTTTGACTCGCTTCTCCTTCAAATATCCCAGTCTGCATCTTAGAGAAGTCTACAACTCAGAAATGCCAATGGGTGCAGACAAGAAAGACAATACTTCTTTCTACCCAAAGGACTGAGATAGGGGCAATCTAGCAAGACAGAAACCCTGTTGGCACTAACCCTTCTTTTCCAGTCAAACACAACAGCAAAAAATGTGACCTCTCCACCCCCCTGAGCAAATCCGAGTAGGAAACCAGGAATTGCACCTCGTCCAACAGGGAGGTTTTTCTTCCTCTCCCCACTCGGTAGTCAAAGGAGAGGTCAAGAGGAAGCCTGAGAGTAACTGGCCCAGAGCAGGTGACAGGGTAATCTTCCTTGTCCCATCACCCCTGCAGAAACCCAAGCGAGGTCTACAATTCCACCCTGACCTGGAAGTCTGTGGTGGGAACTGTTGAGGCTGTGGACAATGGGGACTTCCCCCGTGACCCCATGGTAATGAGACTTCCCCTCACCCCAGGGAGCCTGGACGTCCCATTTCGCCCAGCAGTAGGATGCCCGCACACTCTCCTCTGGGCTGGTGTCTGTGGAGATCTGTCGGAGAGCATGAACTCCCGTGTCGTCTGGCAGCAATGAGGCACCACTCCCCATCCCCACCAGAGTGCTGTTAGGAGAGACGATGCCCCCCAGGGTTTTCATCCTCCACCCGTTGATAATGAGACACCCCTTCTCCACCCAAGTGGGGCCTCTCTTCCAAAAACTATATGATGGGAAAGTACTTCTCACTTCATTCCATGAAGTCAGTATTACCCGGTAACAAAAACAAAGATTGTAAATAAGAAAACTGTAGACAAACATTTCTCATGAGTACAGATATACAGATGCAGAAATTCTTTAAAACATAAAGCAAATCCAATTAAACAATATACAAACTGAATTACACAGTATGATCAAGGTGATTTATTCCAAGGATACAGGCCATTTCCGTACTCAAGTATCAATAAATGTAATTCATCATATTTTTAAAAAATGTGTAGATGTGTCAATTGATGCAGAAAAAGCACTTGATTAAATTCAAACAACCACTCATGGCAAACTAGCTCAGCAAAAGTAAATAAAGAGAAAATTCTTCAACCTGGTAAAGAATATCAAAATGAGACCTATAGATAACAGCATTTTATAGTGAAGACTGCTTTCCCATTAAATGAAGGAATAAGGCAAGGATGCCCACTCTAAATACTGCTATTAAATATAGCACTGGAGGTTCTAGCCAGTTCAATAAGGCAAAAAATAAATAAATAAATAAATAAAATGCATGCACATCAGGAAGGAGGAAAGAAAAATCACTGCAGAAGACATTACAACCTGGGGCACCTGGGACCCACTCCAGTCTGGCCAAGTGATTTTTGACAAAGGTGAAAAAGTCATGCATTGAGAGAAAAATCATCTTTTCAGTAAATGCTATGGAAACAACTGAGTATCTGTTGTTTTAAAGAAAGTGAGGTCTCAATCTAAACTTTACGATGCATGCAGTGTAAGTCAGATAGGTCACATTTTCAATGTAAAACATGAAAACATTAAACTTTTAGAAGAATACACAGAAAAAAAATCTTCAGGGCCTGTTGGATAGGTGAAGAGCTCTTAGATATGATGCCAAGAGTAAAATCTATAAAAGAATAAAGAATTAATACATGAAACTTCATCAAATTAAAGCATTTTGGTGTGCAATATTTGTTAAGAGGATGAAAAGAAAATCTACAGATTAGAGAATGTTAATTGCAAGCAACACATATAACAAAGGACTCATATGTAGACTATATTAAAAAATTCTCGAAATACAATGGAAAAATATATGAAATTGGCAAAAGATGTGAGCAGATATTTTGCTGAAGATGGATGCCCGATAAACACATGAAAGATATTTGAACATATGAAACACTAAGAAGTGCAAATTGAAACCCCAACAAGATATGAATACATGCCTACGAGAATGGTTTAAAAAACAAAACAAAACAAAACACAGTGACACCAGGAAATGCTGGCAAGGATGCAGAAAAACTGGATCCTTCCTAATGTACCAATCTGGGAGAAACTTACTGTCTTTTAGAAACCAAACATAGACTTACCATATGATACAGTGATCACACTTCTGGGCATTTATCTCAGAGAGATGAAAACTTATGTCCACACAAGGAACTGTATACAAATGTTCATAGCAATTTTATACTTAATAGCCAAAAACTGGAGAAAAGGCAAATGTCCTAGTGGGTGAATGGGTAAAAAACATCAGTGCAGAGAAACACACTGTTGCTACGGTCACCAAATTGTAAAGGCAGAGATTAGGTGAGTGGGGCCAGGGGTTAGCGGTAGCATGCAGGGACTTTTTGAAATTATGGAGCAGTTCTTTATCTTGAATATGGTGGTGGTTACACAAATGCACACAGGCGATAAAGTGGTACAGAACCCTCCCCACGCACACAAAACAACCCTACACACACACGTAACAATGGTAAAATCAGCATGATGTCTGGCATGGTACCAATGTCAATGTCCCAGCCTGATATTATACCCACTTGTGCAAGATGTTAATAGCGTGTTTCTCTGCACCTACTAGAAAAACCTGAACAAAGAGTACAAGGATTTTTGCAACGTCCTGTGATTGGTGATTATTTCAACATTACAATTGCTTAAAATGCTATGGAGGACATGAAACTTCTCTGGAGAAAATACAGCACGTTGTGTTTCTACTCATCTGCCTTTATTGAGGCTACCGGTTGAAAATACCTACATAAGGTGATCATATCATGAGATTGCTGCTAGTATACTGGATAGTTTCCTCTTGGCCTTAAGGGGTTTCTGGAATGGGGATGGGAAGTGGCAGTATTGGTAATGCTTGTGGAGGAATCCGTGGTTATGGGACTTGGGGGTGGGATCTGAGATCTGGGATGTCTCTGGGGAAAGCACCAAAGGTGAATGAAGACTTCAGATGGTGGTGTGATGAAGAAGGGCGAATGTGTCCTATAGAGGGGCATCTCTAGGGTTGGGCAAAGCCCAAGGACAAAGGAAGAGCCTCCAGGATATGGAGACTTGGGCACTGACTGTGGCAGAGAAGCAAGTGTTATTTAAGGAGGTGATTTTTGTCATTATGTCTTATGAAAAAAAATCCTTTCATGTAATGCAGGAAAAACAAAAAATTCTTACCCAGAACTTGATTAGCTGATGGAAAGCCAAAAATAACCAGAACCATATGTTAGGAGGAAGAAAACAGTTACATTTAAATCATGGTTCTTAGAAAATAAGGGAATTTTTAAAAAATGTGTGTGAAAAGAAAACCCAGAGAATGGGAGAGATACTTGCAAGTCATATTTCTGATAAGGGCTTTGTGTCCAGAATATATAAAGAGCTCTTACAATTTAACAGTAAAAGACAAATGGCCCAACTAAAAACATGGGCAAAGCATTTAAATAAATATTTCTCTGAAGAAGACATGCAAATGAGAAAAAATCCATGAAAAGGTGTTCCAAATCATAGTCCTCTGGGAAATGCAAACTGAAACCACAATGAGACGTCACCACATATCCACAAAATTAGGTAGAATAGTGAAAAAAAAAGAAAGAAGAAAGAAAAGAAAAAAAGAAACTTGCAGGTGTTGGTGAGGATGTTGACAAAAACGAGATTTTCATATGTTGGGAGTGGGGATGTAAAATGGCACAGTCACTGTGGAAAGTTCCTCAAAAAGTTAAATATACCATTACCATATGATCCAGCAATTCTACTTCTAGTTACGTGCCAAAGAAACTTGAAAACATATTCACAGAAAAATTTGTACATGAATATTCATAGCAACGTTATTGTAGCAGCTATAAAATAGAAATCATCAAAATGTCCATGAGTTGATGAATGAACAAACAAGAAATATGGCAGATGTCCATATGAAGAAACGTAACTCATCGTAAAGACAAATAACACATGGCCACATGCTGAACCTTGGCTGTAACATGGGAACTCAAAACAATACGTCAAATGAAGAAATCAAGACAAAAAAGCCGCCTATTTTATGATTCCATGTATATGCAAGGTCCAGAATAGTCAAATCCACAGGGACAGAAAGCAGATCGGTGGTTGTCAGAGGCTGGGGAGTTCGGGTATGTTTTGGGGGTGGCGAAATGGTCTGGAATTAGGTAGTGGTGCCAGAGGTTGAGCGAGCACACTGGGGACGCTGAGAAGTAGACGTTAAGTGGGGGAAACGATGGTATGTGACTTACGTCTCAATCAAGGAAACAGAGGGTTTCCTTTGTTCCCCTCACGTGGGTACTAACACTAGCAGTGAAGGCCATTAGGAAGGAGCTGAGTCAAATGTGGGCAGCCTTGTCTTTCTGAGAAGCAAGAAAGAAAAAGAGAAAATAAGACAATTTAGAATTCATGTATCCTCTGCTTCATTTTCTTTTTTAAGTCAAGCTGTGCATTTCTGAACAACACAAGCATACTTAATCATGTCATGGTTTATCCACTCTGGGGATTTTAAAAAACCTTTTATTTTTCTACCTGCAGAGTTGTAGAAGGAAGGAATTAAGCCAGAGGAGGGGCAGCAGACCATGAATATCGAGTACATTAATTTGGCTTTTAACTGTTGTCGGAAAAAGTTCAGTAACAGGAGCTTAAGTTGGCTTATATTTTGGATAAATTTGGACTTTTCCACTCTTGCAAGCTTCAGCCATTGTCTTAAAAGATCCATGCTTATATTTGCTGTTCGGAATCTTGTCTAGCGGGTGGGTTACAGCGTGAATTCCCCAGCATCGCAGAGACCATGAAATAAAACACCGACCCATCCCAAATGTACCGAGTCACAGCTTTGCTTACTTCTCCCCTGAAATGTAAGGACTTGTGGATTCAGACATTAGCACATCAGCTCTGTCAGAGAAGTCCATCGCAAGTTCCTTTTAAAACCTTCACAACTGCACTCAAAGAAGGAAAACTAAGAATCAAATGTCCCATTGTCTGTGTATGAGTTCCACGAAATTTAGCCACAAAAATAAAAAGGGTTGACGAGTGCCACCGTGGGCCACACCTATCCCCAAGGGAGCCCAAGCAAGCTTTGTGAGTTGACATTGTAAATAGGTAGACATGCTTGTGCCCTCTCTGGGAAGACATTGTATCCCCAATGTTCAACTTCTGTTGAAGGAATATTTTAATGAGACTATGTAGATCCTGTTAATGTTTTCATGTCGGTGGATTTTATTCAGGGGAAATAGGGCAATAAACAACCGAGGTTAGGGAATACAATAGAGCGGACATTTGGGATGTACCACGAAAAACAAAAGCTTCACCCAAAACAGAAACAAGATGGTGGGGGCGCCTAGGTGGCTCAGTGGGTTAAAGCCTCTGCCTTTGGCTCAGGTCATGATCTCAGGGTCCTGGGATCGAGCCCGGCATCAGGCTCTCTGCTCAGCAGGGAACCTGCTTCCCCCTCTCTCTGCCTGCCTCTCTGCCTACTTGTGATCTCTCTCTCTCTCTCTCTCTGTCAAATAAATAAATAAATCTTTGGGCGCCTGGGTGGCTCAGTTGGTTGGGCAACTGCCTTCGGCTCAGGTCATGATTCTTGAGTTCTGGGATCGAGTCCCATATCGGGGTCCCAGCTCCACGGGGAGTCTGCTTCTTCCTCTAACTTTCTCTCCTCTCATGCTCTCTCTCACTTTCTCTGTCTCTCAAATAAATAAATAAAATCTTAAAAAAAAAAAAAGAAATAAAAAAGCATCGAACACACGAGTTTATCCTCCACTCTGAATCTCATAGAAAAGACAGGAAATATCTAAGGTAGAAATAGACTCGTAATAACAACAAGGAAAATGTTTTCAAAATTAGCAGCAGCATTTCAAGGAAATTTTTAAAACATGGGATGGGAGAGAAAGCAGTGAAAATGAAAACGTTAATGAAAACAGGTAAGAACATTTTGTTGCTGTGTGTCAATATCAGTAAAGCCCAGAAAAATCTCCAAGAGAAAAGTCACCGATATTATGGAGAAATGATACTTTTTTTCCACAAATGATGTTGGGATCGTTGAACATACACCTGCAAAAAACATACATGTACATCTTCATTTCACACAAAAAGGAACTAAAAATTTTATCGTAGATCTAAACATAAAAGAGAAAGCTTTAAAACTTTTTCAGAAGAAAACAGAGTAGAAATCTTCGTGTCTTTATGTTAGGCAAGTATTTTCAGCTATGACACCAAAAAATAATCCATAGAGGAAAAAATAGGATCACGTGGTGGGCTTCGTCTGAATTGAAATCTGAGCGTATGCCGGTAACACAGCAGTGCCTTCTCGAAGATCACCAAGTCCTTTGCTGCTTGCCCTGTTTGGAGGCAGCATCTAACCCCACCCCTGACATCTGGGCAGCCTCTGTGACGGCTCTGGCCAACAGAATGCAGCAGAAATGACACCCTGGCAGTTTCCAGGCTGAGGCCCTAAGGGAGGGACAACTTCAACATTCTGTCTCCGGAAACGTGTGTTTGGCCCACGGCCGCCATGCCGTGAGGAAGCCCTAGCAGCCAAGGCCGACAGTTGGTGGCCATGGATGAGCGCCCAGACCGGGATCAGCACCGACTCCGCCTGCCAGGGGGATAGACCTTCCTAAAGTGGACCCAAAGTGGATCCCACTGGGGCTGAGCCTCCCGGAGCCTTCAAAGAACAGAGAGGAGCAGAGATAAGAACAAGTGTCTCACTTCAAAAGCTTACTTTTTTTTTTTTTAACAATTGCTTGTAAAATATTGAAAATACCAATTAAAAAAACTTAAATGTTCAAAAATTAAAATATCAATTGAACAAACTCTTGATAACAGAAGACTAGAAGGATAGAATTTAATTTATTTAAAAAAAGTGATTCTGTGGGTACCTGGGTGGCTCCGTGGGTCAAGCGTCCAACTCTTGATTTCAGCTCAGGTCATGACCTCGGGGTGGTGGGATGTAGCCCCGCATCGGGCTCCGTCCTGGGTGTAGAGCCTGTTTAAGATTCTCTCTTTCCTTGTCCCTCCATTCCTCCCCCCTGCTCATGCTCTCTCTCTCTCTCTCTCTCTCTCAAAATAAATACATAAAATCTTTAAAAAGCAATTCTGTGTCTGCTGGCATTTCGTTGAAACACACACGTCATCTCATTGAGTGAACTTGGCCACGCACTTCCCTTTCTGGGCCTTGGATTCTTCCTCTATGGGTTTCTCTCATTTTAGAAGCAAAATGTTATTCGAAATTATAAAAGAAATGTATAAGTTCTAAGGAAAACATAAAGCAAGTCAGGTTACGTCAGCGGCTGCTCTTAGTATAAACCAACCTCATAGAAGGATGTTTTGATCTATCGATTCCTGCATTTATTTATAAGTTTACATTTCCTCGGGTCTTTGTACGTAAGCTTATATTTGCAATGCATGGGAACAGCTAGCTGGTCAGTGACAGATCCCAGGGGCTATTTGCCAGGATAATGAAAACAGTCATTTGTGGTGGGAGCTGAAAAAGAGATTAAGCAGGGATTTTCAGGGTCATCCTATTCTTTTTCTGTTGAGGTTGAATCCCATTCTAATGCATCCTGCAGCTTTCGATGTGGCGATGGATTACACAGAGCAATGTCAGATTGCCGTGTGTGTGTCAGGACTCTTGCACAGAACGTTCTGGAACTGCCTGTGGAAACCACCTCTGGACCAGTGCGTCTTCACAGGGCATGCCTGCTTCATGCATATGAGTACTTCCTCTTTCGAGATGACTCTGAGTGTTTTCATGACAGAGTCATAAAAATAGCAGGGACCCAAGGCAGAACTAAACGGGCACGCGGCCAGCGCCCTGCTGACGGTGACGTTTTGTCCAGTCCAGATGGTGTGCTGATTTTCTCTCTGGCCTGGAGCGCAGTGCCCGGCAGTCCCTGAAGCTGCCCACCTGCTTCCTGACCTCGGACACAGAGGCTCCTGACTCTGAGTTTGATGGGGTGGACGGAGCCTGGCGTGAAAGCCATAGAGGGCAGCCTTCAGCTCCAGAAGGACTTTCTGAGCTCCTGCTCCATGCAGGCAACTCATGGAGCTTCATGGGTGTGTACACCTCGTGCCCGGCAGCCAGGAGTTCAGAGTCTAAAGGGGAAGAAGCAAGAGCCAAGATGTGTTAAGAGGCAGAGATGAGGGGCTGAAGCAATGCCCAGATGGTCCACGGGGCACTTATCAAGGGTGGCAGCGGAGGGCTGACGTTCTGGCAAGCCAACTTTGACCTGAGTCTCTATGCTGCTTCTTGACTGTGGTTTCTTTGCCTTTAATTTAGAGCAGTCTGGATTAAAGATAGTTTAATTTGCAACATGCCTCCCACTTCCTCAATTCCAATAGACCTCATTACCTTCCGATCACTGTGGGCGTCTTCAGCCAGAGGCTGTCTGGGATGTTCCCCAAGTCCCTGCAACTGAGAAACACAGTTTACGCTTCACACTGGCCAGTGAAGACTGGTCTTAGAAGTCCTGGCAGGTACATAGAGCTCTGCACCATGCCCTGAGCCCGACTACACAACTGTATCTGCTCAGAAAGAAGAAAGTGTTCTTACCCAGAAGATAAGGGCATCGCATTTTGCTCTCCCACTAGAAAAATAATTAACACTCAAATCAGTTATGCAATTTATTAAAATGTGCATTAAATATAACAGATAAAACAGATTACGCTTCCTTAAAAATTTTCAGCTGGCTCATTTTTTTTTTAAATTTTTTTTTTTAAAGATTTTATTTATTTATTAGAGAGAGAGAGACTGAGAATGAGAGGGGAGAAGGTGAGAGGGAGAAGCAGACTTCCCACAGAGCTGGGAGTCTGATATGGGACTCGATCCCGGGACTCCGGGATCATGACCTGGGCTGAAGGCAGTCGCTCAACCAACTGAGCCACCCAGGCGCCCCTCAGCTGGCTCATTTTTAATGCTAATAGGAAACTATGATATGATAGATCATTCCATTAATAGCCGAGTGAGTCTACTACTTGAATGGTCAATATCGTCCCTTCTTTTAGAACTGGTAGAACAGGAAATAGGCATGCTATCCATTTGTTAATGAAGCCTCTATTGTTCTAGCATCAAGACAACATGCAATGGGAATGTCTTTGTCTGACAGGTGGGGCCCTCCCATGTGTAGTCTGACCAGAAGCAAAAAAACAAACAAGTGGACGAACAAAAACAAAACCAAAAAAACCAAAAAACCTGCAGTATTCTGAGTCAGTTATTTCTTTAATTTCTACTAAATCATGACACTATGCTATGAGATTCATTTTCTTTGTGTGTATTTTGGCCGATCTTATCGCAGTATATGCAGTGCACTGGGGGATGTCTATGCATATCTCAGTCTGAGAGAAGGGATAGCCCGATGATGTTTCCTTCTGGTCACCAATCATTCTATTCTTGCCCAAGGGTGGCTGACCTAGGCACCACTTTTGGGTTTCCATGACGATATTGATACTGAAGAGAGTGAATGGTGGCCACACCATATATTAGGAGTTGTGTTAGAACCATTGACCATAAGAAATTTATATCTGAAATCAATGTGTTTGCATATTTTAAATAACTCGCTTAGCTTCCAGAAACATGGGAATATATGAAATTTGAGAACACCACACACCTGTGTGTGGTTTAAGTCACACAGAAAGAACTGTGTTGGGGTGGGGGGCTGCATCTTATCTGGGGACAGGAGCCCAGAGCAGAGGAAGGACACATAGTTGGTTGGCAGATTGAGGGGATACTTAGGACAATTTGGAATCCCACCTGCAGGTTTAGAAAAGAAACACAGTTAGTGGGTCTTTGATGAATTAGGAACTTTAAAAAACAAAAACTAAAAGAAAACAAACAGAGAGGTATGGAAAAGAAAGAGAATGTGTTAGAAGGGACCAGACCCCTCCTGGCTCCACATTTTCCTGTGTGATACAGGGCAGTGGTGGGGGGTTAGGGCCGCTGAGGTCCCACAACTGCGTCCAGCTGGCAGAGAGATCGACTGGCTCCTTTTTAGAGGAAAGAATTATGATTCAACAGCAGGATGGACAGTCTGTGGATAAAAGTCGCTCACCAATCAACCAGGCTGGCTGAGAAAAGAGAGATATCTCAGAATTGAAATCTGTCTTCAGTCATTTCATTATAAAACTGATAGGTAAGGTCAAAGTTCATGACGTATTATTACTCAGGGTATTTTTTAAATTTACCTCTGCAATTCCGACATTAATCTCTGATGGATTTTTTTGTTGTTCAGGATTAAAATAGTAGGAGTTTAAATTGCACAGAAGTAACAAGCAGACCCCTGTGGGGCAGAAGATTGAGTTGAGGAGTCCTCTGGGTCAACATGGCGGCCTGGACCCCTGGACCAACTCCTTATCTTCTCCATCTGCTCAGAGAAAGAAATGCACTTGAAGACCAAGAACTGCACACCACCCTGGGGAGTATTGGGAGATAGAAGTCGGAAGGGAGGACAGTGATTTCTACCTTAGCTGAGAGGAATCTTAAGCCTTTGCTTGCAGAAGAGAGTCTGTAGAAAGCCAACTAGGGATGCCTGGATGGTTCAGTCGGTTAAGCATCTGGCTCTTGTTTTCGGTGCAGGTCATGATCTCAGGGTCATGAGATCAAGTCCCGCATGGGGCTCTGCACTCAGGAGTCTGCTTGAGATTCCCTCTCTCCCTCTGCCTCTCTCCCCACTCTCTCTTTCTAAAAAAGAAATAAATCTTTAAAAAGAAATTTAAAAAGCCAACTGTAGCCCGGGCCCCAAGGAGCTCAGCAGTAGGGACAGGGGGGCCGAGGAGGACCGTGGTCGATCACCAGACCATACGCAGAGTGGAGACACTTGGAGAAACAAAACAGAGCAAAATGATTTTTTTTAAAACAAGAATAAATCTCAAAATGATAAGAACAGATTGAACTCATGAAGCAAGAACATGTGGTTCTAAAAGGAAACACTCAAAGAATAAAAATTAATTTTTAACAACCTGGAAGTCTAAAAAAAAATCAAATCGAATGGTTACAAGCTACAGTTAAAGAAATTTACCAGAAGTAAATTTACCAGAAGTCAAGGCTGCAGAAACTATGAGAAAGGTTATTTACTGGATCCTTCTAAAGAGTCCAAGCAGTTAATGTTTTATAAAGTTAAAATAACACAAAAGAAGAAAAATAAAACCCAGAAAGACAAAAGTCATAGAAAAAGTTTCATAATAGAAGCGTATGAGTTTCTAAATGTTTCCAAATTTTCTGCTATCAAACGCAGAATAAAGAGTTTAAAAACGACACACAGCCCCCCCTGCAAAAATTTGGGAATATTGACAGTAATGATAAGGTCATAAACTCTTCCAGAGAGAAGGAGAAAAGATGATGACATGAGTAATTATTTGAGAATCTGGACTTCACAACAGCAAGTCCAAAAACAAGGATTCAAGTCCAAAAACAAGGGTTCAGAGCGACTTTCTGTCACTCATTTCTCTGCTCGGCGCTGGGTAAGGTGCACAAGGTCTTCGTGCTACCCCCTGAATATTTGCCACCCCCAACCAAAGGTAGATGTAGTGTGTTGACCCCGTCTCAAGACTACAGTAGGAGGGGCCTTGGGGAAACAACTGTTTTTGGATGTTTTTGGAGGACTGCCAACAAGGTCTTCCCCTCCCCACCCTGATACAGTGACCCACTCTCCCCGATGGAGTCAACAACCCGGAAGTCCTGGGGTCCACTCGGAACCTCGTCTCATCCCACTGCGGGCTGGCTTGAGGGGAGCGGGCGAGGAGGAGGGAAGGACAAAGGGTCAGCCCCCCGCGCCTGCAAAGAGGTGCTAACACCCCAAGGGAATGGAGTTCTGCCTGCCTCACGGAACTAAGCCTTCAGCTGCGAGTTTTGCTTGGTGAGAAGGAGGAAGAGGGGTTGCT
Source organism: Nasua narica (assembly GCA_028533885.1). NCBI lineage: Eukaryota > Metazoa > Chordata > Mammalia > Carnivora > Procyonidae > Nasua > Nasua narica. Next base: position 1,751,366 of record CM052813.1, read on the forward strand.
TTCGTCGCCTACACGAGACATGGCCCGTGGTTCGCCCAGATGCAGCGAGGAGCCGCCTGGAGCTTCCTGCAGTTGGTGGGGAGGTGGGCTCTGCCAGAAGGGGTCCCCTCGCCCGCCGCACGGCCACACTGCACTCCACCCGTGGCGTCGGGGGAACACCGAGTCGCACACTTCGTTGGTGTTTTGCTCACACCGTTCCAGTCGGTGCCCGTCACAACACCGCCATGTCGGCTGGATGAATGTGTGGAAATTAAGGACGCGCCAAAGCCACACAATCAGGAAGGGGCAGAGGCAGCAGTGTCTACTGACCCCACATGAGGTCACCCGGACGTGGGACTTCCGCAGGATGCCCTGGAGCCTCTGGAAGCCATGGGCCCAGAGAACCCATTTCGCAGAACTCCCCGTGAATCCATGTTCCCACTGGGGGTCTGCCCTTGCACAAGGACATCAGGATAGGAGTATCGGAGTAGAAGGGGAAGAGACAAGCGTAGGTGAGCAGAGAAGAACACACTTGCACACATGCATGCTTCGAGCTCTGTGCGTCAGGCAGGGGCCACCCCCTAGCATATGCACATATGTACGTGCATGTACTTGATGAAACACAGGGAACTTACACAGAAGGGACTTATGAGCTCTGGCCTGTGAGTCTCAGCAGGAGGGGAAGGGCACTGGCTGCAAGGACCCCTCGGGCCTGGCCAACTCTGTCCAGAGTGGAAGGGGATTGCACACCCCATTGCTATTCCGAGTTTCTAGATCAGAGGACCGAGAAACTCTCCTTCACACTCCTTCCTACTGATTAAGCCAGGCCCACCAAGGATGCTCTCACTTTGGATGAATGCACAGTCAGGTGATGAGGGACCTCAATCTCATCGGCCCGCCCTTCACGGCAGCCCCTATGTTATTGTTTGGGGGAACGACCGCAAGGTGTGTGTCGGTCTCAGGCGCTGTCCCTTCCAGTTCAGCCTTGGAACAGCACTCCTAGGCTCTCTCCGGGACCACACCAGCGAGGTAACTGCGTCCCTGACTGGTGCACACAGGAGCTCGTGTTATCCTTGCCACCGCCCGGGAGGCAGACAGATCACACCAGGAGTGGCGTGGAACAAAGGACCTTGTGCCGAAGGAGCTGGCTGCCCAGGTCCCAGCTGGACTGACCACTGCTCTCTGCTCTCTCCGAATCGAATTCCTTTCGGGGCCAGACACAGGAATTCCCCGGCTTATACCCTCAGACCTGTGCTTATGAAGCAAGATCCACAGTCTTCATATAGAGACAATAACGTTTTCTAGGATTTATAGAGCGTGCAATTTTCAGATGCTCATATGGAAGTTTAAATGACTTTCATCTCACTATTTAAGGGAGCAGGGAAGAAGAAAAATGTTTTCACCCATTCCTATCCACGACTAGCCACCTTGCTTATCTGTTTCGGAGAAAAAAAAAATGTCTCCTCTGTGGACATGCTTCTGTTTCCAGTAAACATTATGTGTGGGAGTAAGGGCTTTGCAGAGGGAGACGTGCTTTTCAGATGTAATCCCCAGCCTATTCTCTGTTCAAGGTTCATTTTTAGTCTTTATCTATAGCAGCGATTTTGCTCCAGGTGTAGCGTCGAATGAGGGGCGAATCACACAGCCGCCCCGGAGTGCAAGCTGTCGGCCACCCGTCAGAAGATTACGACACTTATGTTTTTTATTAGCCAGCAGGTTACCTTTGAAAATTCCAGATGCGTATTTTTCCAAATTCCATAGATCGTCAGAGCCTGCGGCCATCCTCGGGGACAGCTCTGGGGGCTGTATTTTAACGTGGGACTCTGGGTCCTGCGCCCTGCTCGGAGACTCCTGGGAGAGGACCAGAGAGACCTGGTCTCCTGTGGCGATGTTAGAGGAATGTCTCTTCAGATGCTCCTTGGGTCCAGGGCTGAACCCCTGTCCCCAACGTCAGGGGGCTGCCCAGCACCGCCCAGCTTTCTGTCCTGGGGACCTGCCCCCTCCGGACTCTGTATTGATCACAGGAAGGACTCTTCTTTTTTCCTTTCTTTTTTTTAATTTAAATTCAATTACTTAACATGGAGTATGCCATTTGTTTCAGAGACAGAAGTCAGTGATTCATCAGTTACTTATAATACCCAGTGCTCATTACATCCCGTGGCCAGATTTATGTCCATCACCCAACTACCCTGCTGTGTGCCCTTTTCCCCTTCAGTAACCGTGTTTGTTTCCTATGGTTAAGAGGACTTCTTCTTCTTCTTCTTCTTCTTCTTCTTCTTCTTCTTCTTCTTCTTCTTCTTCTTCTTCTTCCTCTTCTTCTTCTTCTTCTTCTTCTTCTTCTTCTTCTTCTTCTTCTTCTTCTTCTTCTTCTTCTTCTTCCTCTTCTTCTTCTTCTTCTTCTTCTTCTTCTTCTTCTTCTGATGGTTATAAAGGACTTCTCAAACTTAACACCCAAGGAACAGATGATCCGGTCCCGGAAGGATTCTGACCTTAGCAGGAAAGCGGGGTCCTGGGAGGGGCGGGCTTCCCTGGAGCCACGCCCCACATCGCACCCCCGGGGCCTCCCGGAGTTGGGTCCGGAGCTCATGGCCCTGACCTTGCTGTGCGTGATTCCCAGTAGCCCCTGCACTTGCGGGAGGAAACACTACATGTGGAAATTTCTACCCCCAGACTGACCCCCGCATCTTGATGAGTGGCTCCTAAGGGCCGTCTCCCTGCTGCATGTCTGTGATGCCGTGTCACCTCATTGTCGACTGACGGCAGCTGTTTAAGGTCCCCAGGGGGGCTGTGGAGAAAGGGACGAGGGGGGCAACCAAACTCTGAAGCGGGAAGGCCAGGCTGAGGGGCACAGAGCAGCCCAGGATCTCCAGGGCCCTTGGCTCTGAGAAACCCTGACGTCCTCTAGGTGTCCCCGTTGGAAACGAGGGTCCCCAGGCAGTGCTGTCACTGGACACAAAGACTAGATTAGCAGGAATATGCGCTCGTTTCCAGCTGCTTTGCCCGTGATTTATTTGGGAAAAGTGCGGGATGCCCACTAACCGTCAGCCAGAGCGGGGACCTGAGGACAAATCGGGGAAGGGCCTGTGTGTTCCCTGCGCCCACAGCCCTTCCCGCGGCGTGTGGGAAGCCCAACTGCAAGCAAAAAGATAAATTAATTACCGCTTGGGAAAGGAGCTGCTGGGTAGAAACTGATGTTGTAGGTGGGGGCCCGGGGCTGCCCCCCCGAGGACAGGATCGCCTACGGTGTGCGCGGGCGCTGGCTGGCTGGAAGCTGGCAGGTGGTGCCCTTGCACAAGGACAGATAGACGCCAGCGCCCCCAGGGGACAAGGACGCCCTCAGAGCCCACCTTGCTGGGAACTGACAGGAGGCTGGGTTGTCAGACTAGGGGAGGGGGTGGGACGTGTGGATGGAGAGGCGGCCAGGGTCACTGCCAAGGGGGAGGGCACAGGCCCTGCGGGGACACGGAGTCACATCCTAGTCAGCACAAGGCTCTCGGGCTGGGATGGGGGTTCCCAAGCAAGGGCTGTGCTCAACCTGTTTGCCGAAACCTGCACGCTGCGGCACACCGAAATACAGAGTCAGCGAGGCTAGCACCAAGAAGGGGCACAGAACTTGTAAGATGGGTCACAGCCTCCAGGAGAGAGGCGACCGTGGCCAGGACCAACGTGGGGAGGGGAGGACTCGCCCCACGGTGCTTCCATAGCAGAAGAGGCAGGCTCCGGGCTTGGGCGATGGTCTGTGCTCTCGGCGCCTCTTCATCTCTTGCAGGAACTCCTGAGACTTTCCAAACTTGTTTTGCCTGCTTCCGTTTCTGCCCTTCTGGAGTTCAGTCCCCTCGGAGGCCGGAGGTAGCCGGTTACCACCCAGAAACCCCTCCTCTGGAGCATAGACTGTGCGGTGCGCACCTGCAGCCCAGCCTGAGGTCCTCCCCGTTCCCCCGCGGGGTCCTGGACTCGCGTCCCCGTCCTCCACGCTGTCCATGCTGCTGTCCGGGCACACGTTGCAGAAACCCAGCGTGGGTCCTCGGAAGGCGTTTACAAAGTGCAGCCTCCCGTAAGCTGCTAAGTTCATCCTTGCCTAAAACTCTAATGCCAAACTACACCTTGTAGAGAGGATTCCTTCAGTGTGATTTGTGTGCCAATGACATTAGATTCCCCCTGACTCCCAGACAGGCATCCAGAAAGAGGTCTAATTTCTCAAGAGCCGTGATGTCAAAATGTGGTTAAATGACTTGGTGGTGATTTGGAGGAATTCTGTGCCCTCAACACGGAGACACTCCCCATGAGTGTTTGGTGGGGAAGCACCGGCCCCACAGAGAATGCTCTAGCAGGATATCAAAAGGGCAGATAATTAACCCTTTGCCACTCCCCAAGTTTGAGCAAATCATTTTCTGTCAAATGTTGAGGAATCAATGTCGAGGTCCCACTAGTGTTGAAGACATATTCACCACCTCCCAGGGACTGCTGGCCTTGGCCTTCCCTGGAGACTGTGGGGCGGGGGGTTGGGGGGTGGACATGAACCACGATGGGAGACACGGGACGGTGCCAAGCAGCAAGCCCACACCTGGGGGGTGTGGAGGTCTTGCCCACGGAGAGGACGCTCGGCCCACTGAGGACCTTCTGGAAGGGGTTCTACTGGAGGCCTGGTTTTGCAGGGGTCCACGGTGGTCGACAGAAGCAAGTGCCTCAGCAAGAACTTGAAGGTCAGCCTTTCTTCTTGACATCCTTGGGGTGCGGTGTCTCGGGATCGGACCAGCAGCTGCGCCATTCCTCAGAAGATGCTGAAAAGGATCCAGACGGGAAGAAGGTACAAGAAACGTCCTGATGGGTAGCACCGCAGGCAGGGCTACAGTCTGGGAGGGAAAGAGGGAGGAGGAGGCAGCACGGCTTGAGCAATGCGAGAGCACGGGCAGCTCAAAACAACACTGTCAGCATCATTGTAGTGTTTCTGTTGGTCTTGGGGGGGCCTGAGTGCCCCCCTCCGCATAACCCGAATTCAGGCTCTGCCCTTAGCCTTGCTGACTCTTTCTTAATACCCTCTGCAAAAGCCATCTGCTAAATTTGGTAAAGCCCCAGGGGTGAAAAAAACAACAACAACCAAGAACCTAATTAAAAAATTTTCCTCCTCTCCCTTGAGAAACTATAGAAAAGTAACGTCGCACGCGTACTCAATTTCTGATTTTTCCAATTGCTGATACAAGGTCTTATCTGTTACCACGGCAACTAAGAGCTTTATGCATTTTTTCCTAACCTCTGATGTTTTCTAGAACATATCTGTATTTTGGTGCTTTTTAAAATAATTTCAACCTAACGTAAGTAACGCAATCCCGTTGGATTGCGTGTGTGTGTGTGTGTGTGTGTGTGTGTGTGTGTTGGAAGACATAATTGATCCCTTTGTTTTTCAGTGTGGGATGTTTGTAACAAATCCTTCCATTTAATGTGTGCATTCAGGGGGAGCCATTCACTCTGCCCCAAGTCGAGTTAGACCACTGCCTGCCTTCTCATCTTCCCTCCAAACTGTGGGGAAATCACTAAAGCGATAGCTCCTCGAGACGCTCATAAGAACCAGCTGGAATTCTCAAACTAGCTGGGTTAATTAAAACTTCCAGAAACAGTAAAAAAAAAGGGGGGGGCTTTACATGAAATTTATAGTTCTATAAATTTATATTAAGACATCGTAAAGCTGCAAATAATGAACAAAATGTCTAAATTAAGTAAATAGACATGAAAAATAAAATAAATCCCAGGAAAACAAAAAGGAGAGGCCGCATGAGGAAATGAAAAAGATCTAACAGAAAAGCAACAAAGAGAAAAGGTGCCTCTTTGAAAATATGCACAAAATTTGGGTAATTAGTTGCACGGTGTCCCTGGGACAGTCCCTTTCCCTCTGTTGTTTCATGTCACCTCCCATTTAAATGGTATCTCAGATTATTTATCATTAATGAAATATAATTATTAATAGTTGAATTCTGTTAACTCAGGATGAATTTGGTAAACCTCCACTTTGCATTTCTAGCCTCTTCTGTGGTCTTGACTACGAGAGCTCCATTGAACGGAATTCTTATCTTAAGATGTTTTTAAATCCAGACAATCACCTGCGATAGCTTGCTTCCCCATTTACAGTCTTTCCCAGATGGGATGTGACTAGGGTCTCCCTTGGAAAGACAGCGTGCCACCTGTTTCATAGCCCAGCTAGCTGTGACCTGGCCACCAGGCTCCCTGTTGGTGGGGCCAGTAACTGAACATGCAAAATTACAGTATAGGTACGTGTAGAGTATGTATGAGAAATGGAGGTAGACCAGTTCTTCCAAAGAACGTACATAGTCTGGACGCTCCTGTTACAACTTTTTCCTTACTGATCATATGCTAAAAGTCAAATAGTTGTAGATTTGATTGTAGTTGTAGTGTAGACACTTTAGTTTCACAATCAAGTGTTTTGTTTTGCAGTAATGTTATAGCAACGAGCTAAAAATATTTCATGTTTAATTGAAAATAATACACAGTAATTATATTTCTCAAGAAGATAGATGATGAGTGTTACCTCGCACAAGCCCTCAGCATTGACCATCCACCATGGGGACCATAGAGGCCCCCTGGAAATGAGCAGGGGTGACACGGAAATCAGAAGGTTAGGAGTTATTATAGAAAGACTATGCTTGAAAGAGACCATCTTCAGAAAAATGAGTGTATGTGGCATTCTGGGAAGGAAGACTTGGTTTAGATGGAATAACTATTTTCACTTTGAATTTCAAGTTTTCTTGGCATGTGTAGGAGGTGAGGCAAGAGCGATCCATGTTTGGCTTCAGTTCGCAGAAGAAAATGGTTGATAATTAAGTGATGCCAGATTTCTATCCATGCACTGAATGCTTCAAGCAGAAAATTATTTAATTCTAATACTGATGTCATCTTTTCATCTGATCGAGGCAGGGATCTGGAAGTTGATTGTGTTGAAAGTGAAGCATTTGATATTATGTGGGTGTTCCCAGATTTGAGTTGAAGAGGTCAGCCATGAGGATAAAACCATCCGGATTTGTGATGATAATAAAGAAAGATTTGGTGGTGACAAGTTTTGTGGTTAAAAATAATGTTTCTCCAGTTAAAAAACCTGTGAGCAGAAGTATACTAGAATATGACTGTAGGGCATGCATAAGTCATAATTTTGGAATAAAAATACAGTTCACTGGTCTATGTGTGTGTTTTTGTGCCAGTACCATGCTGTCTTGGTGATCACCGCTTTGTAGTAAAGTTTGAAATCAGGCAATGTGATGCCTCCAGCTTTGTTTTTCAACATTTCCTTAGCAATTCGGGGTCTTTTCTGATTCCGTACAAATTTTAGGATTGTTTGTTCCAGTCCTTTGAGAAATGCCGGTGGAATTTTGATCAGGTTGGCATTGAAAGTATAGATTGCTCTGGGCAGTATAGACATTTTAACAATGTTTATTCCTCCAACCCATGAGCATGGAATGCTTTTCCACCTTTTTGCGTCTTCTTCAATTTCCTTCATGAGCGTTCTGTAGTTCCTCAAGTACGGATCCTTTACCTCTTTGGTTAGGTTTATTCCCAGGTATCTTATGGTTTTGGTGCTACAGTAAATGGAATCGGTTCTCTAATTTCCCTTTCCATATTTTCATTGTTAGTGTATAGGAAAGCAACTGATTTCTGTGCATTGGCTTTGTATCCTGTCATGTTACTGAATTGCTGTATGAGTTCTAGTAGTTTGGGGGTGGAGTCTTTTGCGTTTTCCATATAAAGTATCATGTCTTTTATGAAGAGAGAGAGAGTTTGACTTCTTCTTCTCCAATTTGAATATCTTTTATTTCTTTTTGTTGTCTGATTGCTGTTACTAGGACTTCTAGTACTATGTTGAACAAGAGTGGCGGGAGTGGGCATCCAGATATGGACCCACAATACTATAATCTTTGTCAAATAATTTTTAACAAAGCAAGAAAAAATATCCAGTGGAAAAAAGATAGTCTCTTCAATAAAGAGTGCTGGGAAGATCGGACAGCTATATGTAGAAGAATGAAACTTGACCATTCTCTTACACCATACACGAAGATAAACTCGAAATGGATAAAAGACCTCAACGTGAGGCAGGAATCTATCAAAATCCTAGAGGAGAACATAGGCAGTAACCTCTTCAACATCAGCCACAGCAAATTCTTTCAGGACATGTCTCCAAAGGCAAAAAGGAACTTTTGGGACTTCATCAAGATAAAAAGCTTCTGCACAGCAAAGGAAACAGTCAACAAAACAAACAGGTAACTGATGGAATGGGAGAAAATATTCGCAAATGACACTACAGACAAAGGTCTGATATCTAAGGTCTATAAAAAAAACTCCTCAAACTCAACACCCAAAAGAGATAATCACGTCAAAAAATGGGCAAAAGACATGAGCAGACACTTCTCCAAAGAAGACATACAAATGGCTAACAGACACACGAAAAAATGTTCATCATCATTAGTCATCAGGGAGACTCAAATCCAAACCACACTGAGATACCACCTTACACCGGTTAGAATGGCCAAAATCAACAAGACAGTAAACAACAAATGCTGGGGAGGTTGTGGAGAAAGGGGAACCCTCCTCCACTGTTGGTGGGAATGCAAGTTGGTGCAGCCACTTTGGAAAACAATGTGGAGATTCCTCAAGAAATTAAAAATAGAGCTACCCTATGACCCTGCAATTGCACTACTAGGTATTTACCCCAAAGATGCAGATGTAGTGCAAAGAAGGGCCACATGTACCCCAATGTTCATAGCAGCAATGGCCACAATCGCCAAACTGTGGGAAGAGCCGAGATGCCCTTCAACAGACAAATGGATAAAGAAGATGTGGTCCATCTATGCAATGGAATATTATGCCTCCATCAGAAAGGATGAATATCCAACTTTTTATCAACATGGACGGGACTGGAAGAGATTATGCGGAGTGAATTAAGTCAAGTGGAGAGAGTCCATTATCTTATGGTCTCACTTATGTGTGGAGCATAAGGAAAAACATGGAGGGCATCGTGAGAAGGAAAGGAAGGGTGAATTGGGGGAAATGGGAGGGGGAGATGAACCATAGAGACTGTGGACTCTGAGCAACAAACTGAGGGTTTTGGAGGGGAGGGGGATGGGGGGTTGGGTGAGCCTGGTGGTGGGTATTGAGGAGGGCACGTACTGCATGGAGCACTGGGTGTGGTGCATGAACAATGAATCTTGGAATACTGAAAAAAATAAAAGTAATTGGAAAAATTTATATAGAGTTCACAAAATTTACAAATATTTCACACACACAGCTGAGTAAACAAACTACAAAGATTTTGCAAAGGACTGAGGCACCTAGTCAGTTCTCGGCACAAATCATGATCTCAGGGTCCTGGGATGGTGCCCTCTGTGCTCAGTGTGGAGTCCCCTTGAGATTCTTTCTCCCTCTCCCTCTGCGCCTCATGCTCGCTCTCTCTTGCTCTCACATAAATAAATAATTTTTTTAATTGCAAGGGATTTATTTAAATTTTTAAAATAGCTCAACGAAGTATATTTCATCCCTCTTCCCCCATCTCAGACCACATTTTAGATGCTGTGATAAGGAACCTATGTTCGACAATGATGTTGAAATTTTATGAGTCACTAAATTTAGCTTTGCAGTTTATTCTAAATAAATGAGAAGTCTTAGAAACACGGGACTATCTAAGAAAATGCTGGATGGAAAGGGATGACAATTTCGCAGCCTCTAAATTTGGCAAAACAGTCCCCAAATTAGAGACTGATTATTTGACAAGCTTCATCTAGTTAAAACATAACGACGACATACATTCTGAGCGAAGGCAAAAAGGTACCCGTGGAAACATTTTGGCGAAAAGACTTATGATTTCTATACACAAAAAAATTAAAATTGAGAATAGCTTCCATCAAGCTCTACACTTTCCGAGTACTGCAGGTCTATAGAAGTATTTTCACAATGAAAAATATGATGTTCCCAGGAGGTTCAAATTTATTAATCATAAAATGCAACTTGGAAGAAGACTGGGAATATTTTTTTTATGCACAGCATGGAGCCCAACTCAGGGCTTGAACTCATGACCCTAAGATCAAGACCTGAGCTGAGACCAAGAGTCAGATGCTTAATGACTGAGCCACTGGGAATTTTTGGAGATTGATTTCTAAGAAGTATTCTTGTTTCTAAATTTGCTTTAGCAATTGTGTATATTTTTAAGAAAAAAAATATTTTAAAGGTTTTTAACCAATTATCCCACTAAAAAACAAGATAATTAATTTTAAATGTTTTTCTCCTTGTATCTATCATGTTGATGATTTATTATACATTTTTTATCTCTCTATAACTGACTTTGGAGTATGAATTAGGCATTCCAACATCTGTGATAATTTATAGTCACAGATGCTCTGGGGGATTGATGTAATATCACGCTGTACATCAAGTTCCTTGGGGGGGAATCTTTTGAGAAATTGTTGATATCATTAATGGATAGATTTTGCAACTGGATCTAGCACACCGTTAGTGTATCAATAAATTATAAAAATAAAATGAATCCAACATATTTATGTTGCAAAAATGTTTGATTCATGCACTCTGTTTTTGACTCAGAGAACTACAAAGAAAGAGCTCATCACTGTTCACCCCACTGTGTGCATTCGGGCTGGCGGGGCGCCCTCCCACCAACTGCACTCCAGAACCACAGCACGGGGAGCTCTATTTGAGGAGCCATAATCTTCTCTTCATATCCCAGGTTTTGGAAACCTCATCATGAGCGCCTGGGTAGCTCGGCGGGTTAAAGCCTCTGCCTTTGGCGCCCCTAGATAGTGATCCAAGTAAGAACATTTTCAAATGGCAGAATTCCCATTAGCTTGTTTTGGAACATTCTTGCTCATGAGCTCTTTCTTTGCAGTTCTCTGAGTCAAAAACAGGGAAAGAAGGAAGGGTCATAAGCAAGTCCAAAACCTAGCACAGCAAATTTTATGAGAATTTTTCTTAAGATTTTATTTATTTGAGAAAAGAGCATGAGCAGGGGGAGGGACAGAGGGAGAAACAAACTCCCCACTGAGCAGGGGGCCCAATGTGGGGCTCGATCCCGGAACCCTGAGATCATGACCTGAGCGCCTCTTTCCTATTTCTCCCTTTTGGAAAGGGAATATCTAACCTGTATCTATCTACTATTTTGAAAAATTGAACAAAATGTTTGATTTCCCAAGTTCATAACTGGAGGCGAACAGTGCCTCAGGATGAATAGTATCTTGACTCTCACCCACACTTGATTTAGATGATATTTAGATGAGACTTTGGGCTTTAGAGTTGATGCTGGAATGAGTTAGGACTTTCGGAGTTGTTTGGATGAGTTTATTTTGCATGTGAAAAGGACATCGATTTGGGGGACCTGGGGGAAGAATGTTGTGGACTGAATGTTTATGTTCCCCCAAGTCCCCATGCTATGCTCTAGCCCCCAATGTGATGGTATTAGGGGAGGGCCTTGAGAAGTAATACAGCCTGGATGAGGTCGTAAGCCTAGAGCTCATACCATTAGGACCGAGTCACAAGAGGGACTGCTTCCTCTGTCTGCCCTCCCAAACAGGAGAACACAATGGGACGGATGCACTGTGCAGCTGGAGGAGGGCTCTTACCAGATGTCAACTGTGCCGACACCCTCGTCTCAAACCTCCAGCTTCCATAACCATGAGAAAGAGTATCATTGTTTTTAAGCCACACGGTCTACGGTATTTTTTTATCGCAGCCAAAAAAGACCAAGACCTTTACGCACCAACATTAGAATAGCAAAGAAATGTGTATTTGCCTGCATGTTGATTTTTTCCCGGGGAACTTTATGCTCGATATGCTTTCATGTTGCTTAGAAGCATCGTCTCCTTTCAAAGTGAATAACTCCTTCCAGCATTTCTTGTAAGACGAGTTTAGTAGTGATGAACTCCTCAGCTTTTGTTTGGGAAAGTGTTTGTTCCTCCTTTAGTTTCGAAGAATGGTTTTTACCCAATATAGTATTTTGGTTTGGGCATTTTTTTTATCGACACTGAAATATATCATCCTAATCGCTTCTGGCTAATGAAGTTTCCGCTGAGAAATTAACTCATGATCTTATTGTATTTGATGAACTGCTTTTCTTTCTTTCTTTCTTTCTTTCTTTCTTTCTTTCTTTCTTTCTTTCTTTCTATTTATTTATTTGTTTGTTTGTTTGTTTGTTTGTTTGTTTGGGGGCCGGGGAAGGCAGAGGGAGAGCAAGAATTTCAAGCAGACCCCTCACCAAGCATGGAGCCTGATGTAGGGCTCGATCTCATGACTGGGATCATGACCTGAGCTGAAATCAGGAGCTGGACATTTAACCAGCTGAGCTAGCCGGGTGCCCCTTGAACTGCTTTCACACGCTATGAAGATTTTCTCTTCGTGACTTTTGCCAGTTTGATTATGAAGTGCCTTGGTGTGGGTCTCCGAGGTCTCCTAGTGGAAGGACATTGTCCTTCTTAACTGTGCACATCTATTTCACTCCAGCAATTTCAGAAATTTATGGTCACTATTTCTTCAGATAGCTTCCCTGCCCATCCACCCCCTTCCCCACCCTCTTCTCCCTCTGAGATTTCCATAAAGTACTACTGATCTTTTTAATGGTGCTCCAGAAATCTAGTCGGTTTTCTGCACCTTTTTATTTGTTTGCTTCTCAGATTCGATTATTTCAGATGACCTGTCTTCTAGCTTTCTGATTGTTTCTTCTGATTGATCAAGTCTAGTGATGTATCTCTCCAGTGAATTCTTCAGTTCAGTTATTATGTTCTTTAATTATTGATTTTTTAAATATTTTCTGTCCTTTTGTTGATATTCTCATGTTGTTTGTACATTGTTTTCATGATTCCATTTAGTTATCTGTCTCTATTCTCTCTCTTTTTTTAGCTCATTGATCATCTTTAAGAATTCCTTATCAGGGAATCTATATACCTCCATTTCTTTAAATCAGTTGCTGGAGATTTATTTTGTCCCTTTATTTGGACCATGATTTTTTGTTTCTTTGTGTGCCTTGTGATCTTGTGTTGAGATTTGGGCATTTAAAAAAAAAAAGACAAACAGCCGCTTCTCTCTGTCCTTTCAGACTGGCTTCCTACACAGGAAACCTCCACCAATCAGCATGGCTAGAGATTCTGGGGTCCTCTGTAACCTTTTTTAGGGACTTGTCCCCTCTTGGTTAATGCATCTAAATCCCAGTTAGAGAGGTTGGCCCTCTTCTCAAGATCCCGTGATCTCTTGCTCCACCTGGTGTCTGTCTGTGGTACTGCAGCATCTGTGG
>CM052813.1:1765132-1797485 GCA_028533885.1 Nasua narica
CAGACTGGCTTCCTACACAGGAAACCTCCACCAATCAGCATGGCTAGAGATTCTGGGGTCCTCTGTAACCTTTTTTAGGGACTTGTCCCCTCTTGGTTAATGCATCTAAATCCCAGTTAGAGAGGTTGGCCCTCTTCTCAAGATCCCGTGATCTCTTGCTCCACCTGGTGTCTGTCTGTGGTACTGCAGCATCTGTGGTGCTTTGACAAGCGGTGGGACTATCCTTGTCCTTGGAGGTCCCCCAGCTGGCATCCCAATTCTACCTCTGTTCCCTTTGGCTCTGCAAGTCAAGTGGAGATGGACCCCAGTTCCTGTGCCAGGGCCCAAATAACCCCAAACACCGACGCACATTCTACTCTTCTCTCTTTCCCTCCCCAGGGAGAAGCTAGGGGTTGGGAGTTTTCTCCAGATTCATCAAGCTGGGTAAATACAATTAACTTTCTTACTTCACTGTGACTCTTCTCTGCCTTGTGCTGGCCCGAGGTGCTGCAACCTCTTATCAGGTGTCTGAAGCTCTCACAAAGGAAATTTAGTCCATGCTTGTTTTTAAAGTTGGTGTCTCCGTGGGGGAATGAGGGCCTGGGGGTTCCTATTCCAACATCTTGCTGATGTCAGACTGCACGGTTTTATCTAGTCAATGTCTTTATTACTTTATATTAATTATAATTATTCATTCTGAGGCATTTTTGCCATCTTTATGAGTTTTTTTAAGTTTATTTTTTTTCCCTTTCCTATTCTGCATTAGATTTATCCATTGTCCTACACTTATGAAAACTATACATCCTTGTTTTATTTTCCTGGTAATTATCTCTAACTTACTCAGACGGACTTATCTTTTTTCCAATAACTTCAAAAGCTAATCGATATCTATAGTTTCACCCTGAATGAAATGATTATTTCAATATGCCTGTCCATCTCCTCTCTCCTGTTACTACCAGACTACTATATTGCTATTTTTAAAAATTTTAGCTTTTGATTGTTACAGATGTATTTTTGACGTTAGGATGACCTTGCCATTTTAGAATAATCATCCAAAAACTTGTTTGATGATAAATACCTATCAATGTAAAAATCACATGCACTAATTTGAAACTGTATGCTACTGCTTTTAATAACATGTTATGTAATAATGCATCCACGCAAAAAGTAGAATAAAAATTAGATTATAATTATGAATTAAATATTTTTCTTTCTAAATTCTATGACTTCCTCTGTGCCACTGTAGGATGAACTGAATCCACTTTAGAAACCACAGTAAACTTGTTTTTTTTAAGTATCCTTACTCTTAATCATATTATTCATACCTTCTGTCTTTGAAAATGTATTTATCTTCTTCCTGGACTATTTCTCCCAAGAGTGTTTTCAATGACAGTCTGTGTTCTCTTTGTATGCCACGTTACTGTTGGAAATTCTGATAGCAATCTGGATCTTTCTGTTTATTCTTTTTCTTCATCTCAGGAAGCTTTCTGAATTCTATTCATATTTCTACTTTAAAATTGTCCTATGTATGTATTATTTTTATTCATCTTATGTTGTTTGTCTTAACAATAAGAGGTCTTATGAAAAGGAGAAACCACAGATGGAACAAAAATACTAATTTTCTGGTAGAAAAATAGGTAAAAACTATCAATACCTAATTCTCAGAAGTCTAAACGTAAATATAACAGTTGAAAATGTTTGATTCCTCTGCAATTAACAAAATGCAAATTAAAACTAGATAAACTTTCTTATTTGTCACATTGACAATAATCTTAAAGGGGGAAACTTCAAACTATTGGCCGGGATGTGGTGGAACTCTTGTTCTCATGCTTACGTTCCATGAGGATAAATTAATAAAATTACATTGGAGATTATTTAGCAGTACGTTTCAAAATGAAAAATAAAGCCACATGATCTTTGGGTGTGGGAGCGCAGAGTTTTCACTACAAAAAAAAAGGGAAAAAGTGGGAGGGCAGGTCGGCTTCCAAATCCTTTCTTTTCTTTCTCTTCACATTCCGTTCAATTATTTTCCTCTTCTCTTTCATTCTTTTTTTTTTTTGCACTTCATTTCCTCCTACCATTTTAATGATAATTTGTTTCTGTTGTTGCAATTCATTTCTATTTTTAACTGTGTATACCTATTGGTAAAGATCATATACCAGTGTGTGTTGACCGGGTTCCAGATTAGGGTCGAGCAGGTTTTTTTGTGAAGAGACGCTGTCTGGTAATATACAAGATGATTGTAGCTTGTCAGTGGGATGGCGCACCCATCCCACTGCGGGACCCTTAGCGGGACCAGGCGAGGAGCAGCTGAAATGATGCTGAGATCAGGGATGTCTCCTGGACGATCTCAGCCCTCCCAAGGTTACCTCCTCTGGTGAACACCAGTGTAGAAGACCCTGGCTGCCGTCTGCCCTCCCTCTGATCTCCTGCCACAGCCTCCTGCTAGAAAACCCACTGGGAAGCCCACAAACACGGGAGCCCCCTGGGGGAGCCTCTTAGGGCAGAGAGCCGATGGACAACAGCCTCGATCCGGAAAATGGAGTAAAGAGCAGGATAGAACACTTTGGACCTTATTTGTTTTTTTTTTTTTTTTTTTTTTTTAAAGATTTTATTTATTTATTTATTAGGGAAGAGAGAGAGTGAGAGAGAGCATGAGAAGGGAGAAGGTCAGAGTGAGAAGCAGACTCCCCATGGAGCTGGGAGCCCGATGTGGGACTCGATCCCGGGACTCCGGGATCATGACCTGAGCTGAAGGCAGTCGCTCAACCAACTGCGCCACCCAGGGGCCCTGGACCTTATTTGTTGTATCATGTGCTAAACTGTCATGTGAACCTGACTTTAATTTTTTTTTACAATTCTTCTGGTTTCTGACCTACTCGGGCATTTCATCATAAAATTTTTTTCTGATTTGTTGTTATTGAAATATCAAGAATAGCCTTAAAATGTGTTCAACACAGTTGCTCGACACCAGGGATCAGTGTCGCCAAGGTCCCTGGTGACTATAATTTGCACATCTCTCTCTTGTCCAAAATAGCTTTTGAGAGAACTCTTGCAGGCTTAATGCAACCCTTATCTCCATAGCCTTAGAAATGCACCACTCACAACTCAGTTTTAATTGCCCTCTAAAAAGCAATACTTGCCAATCTTCCCACAGAAAGAACCAACTTCTTTTCTTTCTGTTTTTTTTTTTAAATGGGAAAAATGGGGATGGATGAATCTGGGGGGTAGGGGGAAGTATACATCTTGGTTTTGCTCTCTGATCTTGAATATTCTGGGAGATGTGACTGTAGTTCTGCTTTTCCTAAACAAGCACGTTCTTCCTGGTTGCTGAACTGGGGCTGCCCTTTCTCCCACACAGAAAACAAACTTCATCTTCGCCGCCTCCCACACAAGCGATGTGAGAGCTGAGCATGATGCCTACTTCATGCCACTGTGAGGGTACCGAGTACAAGATCAGTCCCCATCTCGTTGGCATTTGGAAAACCGCCATGGCTGCACGCATTCGCCAACACCAAGCACACCTACGCAATGTGTATGAAGTTGCCCAACCCGAGAGAGAACTGGGGGAAAACGCTTATCTCTTTTGGAACCAGCACCTCGTTCTTCTGATCCAAACAGTGCTCGGCTGAGATTTGAGTTCCCGTGAGCCACACACACTATGCTTTTATGGTGCTGGGAACATTTAAATTTCCTTCCGAGTCCCTTAAGATGGTTTTCTTCTGAAGCGGAGTGTGTGTCAGAGCTACCCGAGACCCAGATTCGCTCCAGGATGACTGGATCAAATCGAATCCAGAAGCTCTCGTTCTAAAGATTCTGACGCCCAGCCATGCTGGAGTTCGCAGCACAGAGTGATTTGTTTATGTGTAATAATTTGTTTATGTATATTTTCTAAGTAGATAAGTACCAAGGAAGTGAGACTGTGTGTGTGTGTGTGTGTGTGTGTGTGTGTGTGTGTGTGTGTGTGTAGATACTTACATATATTATGTCGGGGCACTAGCTTGAGGAACTTCCATTAGGAACGTTTTCGAGGGTGATTTTCTAATTTTGGGGTGTGCACGGGATGGTGGTATCCTTTGTTATAGGATTACTTTTAATTTCAAGGAACTAAAGGAAATATGTGGGTCCTGTGGGAGTCATTAAAAGTTCTCTCCAGTAGCTACTTTTCATGGCTTCCAATCTGACTCGAAATCCATTTCCAACTTTCCCCAGGACGACGATGACCGTGCCCAGGGAATATAGAATGGGAACCGCAGGACAGCCGGTGACCTCCAAGTGTCACTAATAGCATTGGCTCTAAAGAGGGTAACCCATCACGAGAAAATGTAATAGTCCAGTTAAAACTCCAGGTAAAAGATCGTTAGTCCGGATTAAAAGTACCTAATTCTGTACAGCTTACGAAACACTTGCTTTAAATATCAGACGGCAATGCATATGCTAATGAGGATGCCACAGGCGTAGAATTAAAGGACCATCTCAACACTGGCAGAAAAACGATGACGTCAACATGCCTTAGTGACAAGGGCTCTCATGAACTAGAAGTCAGAGGGAACTTGGATGGTCTGATAAAGGGGTTCTGAATCGCAAACCAAATGTAAAGCAAGCATCATAGGCCGAGCTTGAATGAAAATGTTTCCTCTGAGATCAGAAACAGGAGGAGACAGTCTGTTCGGTCTGCTTGAATTCAGTTCTGTAGTAGAGATGCCAGTCGGCATGGTAGGACCTGGGACAAAAGAAAAGTTAAAAGGGAGGAACTGGAGCTTCTGTCTGTTATAATAAACACATTTGTCAAGGTGCTTGGGTTCGAAGACCAATAGATAAGAAGCAGCTGTATTTCTACGTCCTAGGGAAAAAAAGTCGGAAAAAATTAATGGACAGAGACCATTCCTGTGAGCATCGAAAACTCCAGATGTGGGAGGAAGTCTCAACAAAGCTGCGGTATGAACCCAGCCGGTGCTTCTAAGCCTTAGTCCTCACTGCCTCCGGAAATGGACGGCTGCATTCATGCCGGCCCCCTTTCTGCAGCGTCTTCCTCGCTAGAACGGGTTGGGGAAGCCGATGGTATTTGGAATAGAGCCCCGAGTCAGGCGAACCCATCTTCTTCCCACTGCAGTGCCTGAAACACCAGAGCCAATCGACTTCCGCCAAGCTGGGACAGCCGCTCGCCTTTCCCCTAGTGTCACCCATATGTGGACTGACATATGTGTGACCTTGACACCATCATCATTCCAGTCTATAGTGTGGATACCCTACACAGAGAGGACCCAGCGTGCAGAATCTTCCTGGGTTTTTTAAAAAAGATTTTTATTTATTTATTTGAGAGAGAGAGAGAGGGAACACAAGCAGGGAGAGTGGGAGAGGGGGAAGCAGGCTTCCCATCGAGGAGGGAGCCTGATGTGGGGCTCGATCCCAGGACCCTGGGATCATTGTTAGCAGACATTTAACAACTGAGCCACCCAGGCGCCCCTCTTCCTGGATTTTTAAAAGAGAGTGCTAACTCCCATGAAAAGAGTGAATCAACTTGAGCCCTACAGACTTAAAAGGACTTGATCTGCCAAGGTCAGCATCCCATGGACCCCTTACCGCTAACGCCAGGGGGGCTGCCCTGAATTTTGCGGCGGCATTTACCACATCCGCGTGTTCTGCCCTGACCTGAAAGGCTGATGACCTTGAGTGTGGCCTTGAGCATGAGGCAGCTCCCCAGCTCAGCTGCAGGGCCGCTCAGCTCTCTCGTGTGGTCTGCGCGAAGCCTCAGAGACATAGTTCCAGTCGATCGGAGCTCTGTCTGTCCATGACCAGGGCAAGGCCTGACGGGAAAATCACAGTCGAACCTGCCAGAATGCTTGAACAAAACCCATTCAGTTTTGAGTGTTCCCCTTTTGGGGAACAGGTCCTAGCTTATTAATCTGAAGGGGACGAAACACTTAGCTATGAGACGGGAGGTGACCGAGCGACCCGAGAGGCCCTGCACGTGTGGCTTTCTGTGTGAATAAGTCATGAAAACGTGAGCATGTCCAGTGGCTTTCCACCATCAGGTGTGGTGCTGGACACCTGTCTCGAGCTGACCTTGGAGCGCTAGCAAGATACCTGGCCAGGTGCCCTTCAAACCCCACTTCTGTGCCCCAGGGACTCCCCCATGGCCACGTGGTAGAGAAGGGTCATCTCCAAGTCCCTTTTGCAGATGGCTCTGGTCAGTACCCTGGGTGGGCGGCAGAAGGCGCCAGCTGTCCATCCACCCCATGGAAACCCTGCAGCACCTTCTCAGGGAGCCCTTCTTCCCTGAATCTTCTACCTCGTTCTATCATATCCCAGCGTTCCACTCTCCCCATACAACTTACCAGTAGACAAAATTGTCTTGGTTGTAAATTTCCCTTTGTTTTCATCTGGTTCTTTTGTCTAGGGTGTAAAATAACTAAGTGCAGGGAACTTACTTGTCCCAGGACATAGAAAAGTACTTGGACTTTCTTTCAAAGAACCAGCTCCTAGTTTTGTTGATTTGTTCTACTATTCTTTTGGTTTCTTTCATTGATTTGCTCCAATATACCTTCTGGCCCTCCCTTTCTTCTTCTTCTGGGATCCCAATTATTCTAATATTGTTGCATCTTATGGTATCACTTATCTCTCCATGGTCCAGTAGTTATTTATCTCTCTTTCTCTCAGCTTCTTTATTCTCCATCATTTGGTCTTCTATATCACTAATGCTCTCTTCTGCCTCACTTATCCTAGCAGTAAGAGCCTTCATTTTTGATTACAGCTCATTAATAGCTTTTTTAAATTTCAGCTTGGTTAGATTTTAGTTCTTGTATTTCTCCAGAAAGGAATTTTATTTTTCCATAAAGGGATTCTCTAGTATCTTCCATGCTTCTTTCAAGCCCAGCTAGCACCTTGATAATCATCATTCTGAACTCTACTTCTGATATCCAACTAATGTCCATATTAATTAGGTCCTTAGCTGCTGGTACTGCCTTTTGTTCTTTTTTTTTTTTTTTTTAGGTGAGTTTTTCTACCTTGTCATTTTATCCAGATAAGAATAGATGGATGAGAGGACAAAATACTATAAGGGTAGCAAGGACCCCAGAAAAATATACACTAACCAAATTGGAAGAGAACCAAAGCCAGTAGGAGAAGAAAGGAGGAAATATATATATATATATAATATTATATTTATTATATTATATTTATATAAATATATATTTTATATATATTAGACTGGTGAATAGAACAGAGCTACACACTTGATTTGGGTGTATTTTGGTCTGTTAGAAGAGACTGCTTCCCAAAATTTTAAAGAAAGAAAAACTTATATATATAGAAAAATAAGGGTAAACACGATGAAGGGATGGAATATGACTGTAAAGATCAAAATTTAAAAAGATTCTAAAAAAGTAATTGATACGATAAGAAGTTGGTCGAGAAAAGAAAAAAGAAAAAAGACAGTTTTTCCAGACTTGGAATTTCAGCTGGAAGCTTCTTCCACTCCAAATTTCAAAGATTTCCTTCCACTCTTTAGGCTCATATAGTTACTGAACAGGAGTCTGATATAATTCCTGTCCTTGTTCCTTTACAGGTAAGGCTCTTTTTCCCCCCCCTCCAGCTTTTTTCAAGGTTTTTTGTATGTGGTTGGGTTTTCTACAAACCAAATACTCTTACGTGTGGATTTTGGGGGATGCACCCTACTTGGTGTTCTCTGAACATGCGCAATCTGTGTTGTGGGATCTGTCATTGATTTTGGAAAATTCTCAGCCATTATCATTTTGAAAATTCTTCTGCTCCTTTCTTCTACGTCTGGTGTTCCCATTGTGTGTGCATTACACATTCCGTAATTGCCTCATGGTGCTTGGATATCCAGTTGTGACTGTATCCTTCACTTTCTGTATTATTGTATGTCAGTTCAGGAAGTTTCTGTCTGACTTATCTTCAAACTAATGGATTCTTCTTGGCCTTTCTGACTCATAATGAGTCCATCAAAGGCATTCTCCCTTTCTCCCACAGAATGTTTGGTTCCTCGTATTTCCTTTTGATTTCTTCCTAATGTGCCTCTCTCTCTTCTTACATTACCTATCTGTTCTTGCATGGTGCCTATTTCTTCCTTAGACTTCTTAGCATACTAACCACAGTTGTTTTATATTCCTAATCTTATTTCAGAATCTCTGTCATATTTGAGTTGGCTTTGCTGCTTCCTTTGTATCTTTACAGATTTTCTCCCCTGCCTCTTCTTGTGCCTTACCACTTTCTGTTGAAAGTTGTAATCTAGTAATCGGGGTGGCACACAGACTTTGAGCAGGAGGTTTTATTTCTGTAAGAGTTAGGCTGTGCTTAATGTTTGCTGTAGACGCAGGTGCGGGAGGCTTCTGTGTCCTCTGGCTTTGTTGCTTTGATCTTCCCAGAATTTAAAAATTCCACTCTATTTAAATGGAGTTGGAGGCTTGTAGCTCTGTCAGTTGGAAACCGCTATTATGATGGGGGACTTCTGCTGCGGTGGTGGTAAGGTATTAGAGAGGGGAAAGCAGGCTAAAACCTGATGAATAAATCTCTGTTTTCTTAGTGAGCCTGAGTCCCTCGGCTGTGACTTTTGGAGAGTTTCTTAACCTTTTATTTTCCTCCTTATGTGAGCTGGGAAGGCCAGGGGAGTGTTGAGCTAGCCAATTGCCCCTTCCCCGGGTCAGACAAGGTTTTTTTTTTTTTTTTTTTAAAGATTTTTATTTATTCATTTAACAGAGAGAGAACAGAAGCAGGCAGAGAGGCAGGCAGAGGCAGAGAGAGAGGAGCAGGCTCCCTGCCGAGTAAGGAGCCCGATGCGGGACTCGATCCCAGGATGCCGGGATCATGACCTGAGCCAAAGGCAGCTGCTCAACCAACTGAGCCACCCAGGCGTCCCCCGGGTCAGACAAGGTTTTAGCAAAGTGTGTCCTCCTGAGGACAAGCTCCTGCCAGGGAAAGCAGAATTTTCTGGCCATATTTCACAATGGATACTTTTCTGCTTCCCCTTCCAGAAGGACAAGGGGATTCCTGTGCAGACTTTGCCACGGGGACTCATTCATGTTTTTGAAAGTTGGGGCCTCCAGGGATTCTTAACTTCCAAGTCAGTTCAAAGAAGCCTCCCCTAATTTCAGTTGCCATTTAGGTGTTCCTTCCAGCTTCTGCCTCCAGTGGCAGCATCCGCTCCCTGTGTGTCCTTGTCCTTGGTTTTGCTGTCCTTTGTCTGTATGTTTGTTTGTTCATATTTGCATAGCAGTTTACCTTCTATCCTCTGGTTGGTCTAACAAGAGTTGTTGTTTTTCAGTTTGTGGAATGTTTTTCGTGTTGTGAGAATGATAGTGATGACTCCAAGCTCATGTTGGAGTGGGAGGAGGGTGGTCATGCTAGACAATTCTACTCCCTGATGTACTAAGGTGAACATATGGCAAAACTGTAACCGTTGTATTGATTATACATATAAGTAAATTTTAAATGATAGTTTTTTTAATAAAATATGCAAACTGCAAGTTATTTCTTCTCTTGCACATGCTGTGTTGGGTGAAGCACAGTGGTGTTTGACCTCTCTTTCACTGTCTTTATGTTACTCCTTCTAGAACTTTCTAGAACTGCAGAGGATGGGACACCAGCAGTGCTGTGTTCCAGGGTTCCCTGCCGCCAGGGTGCTTTATGGGGTTTAGATTCCCATTAGGATGCATTTCTTCCACTAGGAGGGGAAAGTGATACCACATTTCTCCAGATTTTGCGGTTTCTGTTTTAAGTTTGGTCATGGAAGCATCTGGGTGTGTGTGTGTGTGTCTGCATTTATTCTGCGCATAAGAATGTATGAATATAAGGATAAATGGGTATATAAGAATATACTCATGTGTCTAAGAATAAATGAGCCCCAGTATCATTTACTTTTGCAGATGTCAGCAACACATGTCCTGCAGGGACAGTGCCAGATTCAGCTGTGATGCCAGAAGTTTAGAACTACATGGCCTGGATTATGGTGAAGCAGTGGGAGCGATTACAGAGCAGCGGCCTCCTGCCCGTGGAAAGTGTAGCCATTCCTGTGGGAGTATGGTTCTTGGAATCCTGAACGTTCCACCTGTGGCACTAATACTCAACCTGGCTGCAGATAATAGCCACCCACCTAGAGACACTGGGAAATCCAGAGCACCTGCACCCCAGGTAGGTATTGTCCTCCCACGGAGTGAATTCAGGATGTGAATTCTTAGAAAACCTCCCATTTCATTCCCGTGCAGAGATAGGGTTGAGAACTTCTTCTTATCTAAGGTCTGTCTCTCCAGCCCTCCCAATGCATATTCAAGCCATTAGTTTCTCTGCAGTAATCATTTCCCTACTGAAACGGGCTGGAGCAGACTCTGGTTTCTGCAGCTGAACTCAGACTAATACATGTTGTTCCTGTGTGTTTGGCAGCCTTCCGGTTTTTGTCCCGTGAATAAGTACAACATGACGTGTCCAGGGAGGCATTCGTGCGGAGAGCTAGCATGTTTCCGTGATGGCACACTTGTCCAAGGTAGGACTTGCGGGATAGGTACTATCCCTGTATTTCCTGCCGTTTCCATCCCGCGTGGCTTATGGATGATGTCACAAAGTCCCATTAAACAGCGGCTACAAAATAACATCAGTGCAGACACATGGTCCCAGGCATAAACAAGAGTCATGGACTCTTGCCCTTGGCCACACTGCAGATGGTCTCACTGGCCCTGTTTTGTGACTTTGGTACTTCCTGACGCCCCGGGCCTCATCACGTTCCTTCGGGGGGTTGTCGATTTTTGCACTGAGTCTTTAGCTGAGACTTATCTATGAGCCCTACAGACACTGCAGGAACCTTTAGAAATAAAGTCATAAAGGGCCGACTCTACTTAATCAAGTTTTATACCTGGGCAAGCCAATGAAGGAAATTCTTCTGAGTGATGTAGGCTGAAGAGAGTAAACATTTCCGATTCCTTTCCAGAATATGTTCAGAGAGTAGCTGCTTATTCTAATGAATGATAAATTGTCCTCAGTTGTCACCAGTGGTCCTGAAAACACTAAGCATTGGTGGCCTTCATAACAGGCCTGGGGAGTTTTGGATCGGAGACAAGAGTTTTCCAAAACAGTGTACATAGGATGGGACTCCTTCGCTTGGCATATAATGTGTAGAATAAAAAAACTTCAGCATCTGTCCCTTGACTACATTCCCGGTATCAGTTCTTGACTTTATTTTACTCCGATCTTGATGAAAACTGTAATGACTTATATGTGCCCCTTACTTCTCTGTATCATTGCACATACAATTCCTGCTCCTTGCAGTACTTTCCCCTGCTTGACCCCCTGGAACATTCTACATGACTCAAGTTCCAGCACAGGTGTTATGCACTGTGGGTTGGGTCCAGAATTTTTATCTATATTAATGGCAGCTCTAAGTTGGGAATGGGGGGGGGCATTGCTGAATACACGTCTGGGGAGAACACAAGGAGAGGGTTGGTAGAGATGACAGGAAGCCCGTGTCTCCCAGGAGCCTTCTTGGATTCCTCCAGGCAAAAGTCACTCTGTCCTCCAGGCGCACATCATTCTTTATTCCTGTACTTTTACAGTAAAAAATTGTACTGTCATCATTATTTGTTTAAGTAAATACCTCCCCTTCCAGGAAGAGAATGCTATGTCCTCTGGAGTCGGTTCGTGCCATAGTTGTTACCCCCAGCACAGTTTCCAATGCAGACTTTTGTTCTGTGCTTCCTGGAGGATTGGAATCATCTGTAGAATCTCGCCATGGGGTCACTTCGCACCCTCTGGACCGTTTAGGAGACGCGTGTGCAAGAGGGCGAACCCACGTGCGCCGTGAGGCCCACCAGCTCCAGCAAATGAGGATTTCCGGTGGCACGAGGGGCGTGGCGCCTGCCATAAATCTGGGGAGAATCGCTGATGTTTTGAGGCTGTGATGAAAAGAAGGGAAAAAAAACTCAAAACAAAGTGGGTTTTACTTCAATCAGATTTGAATCCCTTGAGAGCCATTCCGCAGTGGGACGTGGCTAATGGAGTGGATTCTCGCTCCAGTGGACTGCGCAATTTTGTGCCGGCTAATTGGCAGTGCGCACCGCGGAGGCTCGGCGTCAGCGCGCCAGCCGGTCCTGCCTGCGCCGGATTTAATGCAGGGCCTCCCACCCGCCCGAGAACGAATTGCTGGCAGATGTTGCTCACAGAGTTCCCTGCAGCTGCCAGGAGAGCCCCACTGCCGTCATAACCAAGAGGACTTTCTAAATAAAAAGAAATGATTTAGTGACGGGCACAGCCGCGTTCCACTCCAAGCAGCAGATGTCAAGAGAGCTGTGATCATTTTCCTCTTGTCTTTCAGCCCATTATGGTGCAGCAAAAGGGGTGCCTGGGATTTGCAAGTTAGTCTCACTCCCTGGGTTGCAAAAAGTACTTGAATAAGGTAACGTAGCTGGCGCAGCTCTCTTTAAAACTGAGTACTTTTTCATGCATTTTTAGTGTCAGCATTGACCAGTCTCTTCTCCCGCAGTGATACAGGAAAATGGGCAGAGGTGTGGGTGGGATACAGATTCCCCACAAATTACAGGGACTATCTAACAGGGCAGGGGACTGTCCCTGTTCATTCCCCATGAGCTGTTTTGTTTCCCTTTGCACCCCGGTTTTGGGTGCATCCTCTGGGAACTCAAGACGGAGCAAGCAGAGCAAGGGAGTACACTTGTGACAGAGGAAGGATAGGGAGGGAGGGTCAGCAGCCGTCACGCTGGGCTGAGGCCTGTTCAAGGAACAGAAGGGAGTGCTGGCGGTGAAGAGCCTCAGGCTACAGCACCTCTCGAAAAGTCTTGGCCAGCTCAATAGTGAGCTTGAATGCAAAGAATTCCACATTGCACAGAAATAGCCACACCGAAGAACAAAAGTCACACTGAATCACCGACAGGGGGCTACCTGAGAGGTGTGTCCTCAGCTCAAATGTTGCAGCTAACCGCACCCCTGACAGCTGAATCCCAGCTTGTTTTCTGACAGCGGTCCCAATGGCCTGGATCCCTGGTTGCCGTGGAGGCCTCCCATGGAACTGACTCGACACTTTCTGCTCCCTTTCCTGCTTCCTTTGTCCTCAGGGCACTTACCTCTTAGTTTCTAAAATACTGTGCATTTGAGGGCAGGGTGGCTGAATTGGTTAAGTATCTGGCTTCAACTCAGATCATGATTTCAGAGTCCTGGGATCAAGCCCCACATCGGGCTCCATGCTCAGTGGGGGGTCTGCTTGAGATTTTCTTGCTCTCCCTCTGCCCCTCCCCTCACTTGTGCTCACTCTCTCTCTTTTTTCAAATAAATAAAATCTTTAAAAATATATCTTATGCATTTGAATTGCTTGTTCCTTACCTTTCACAAACACAAGAATGTCAGCTACTCGCAGGAGAGGTTATTTCTGGTCTCACCATCCCCTGCACCAAGCGCTGGCCATGGATTCAATAATTACTCATGGAAAGAATGCAAAGAGAGTGACGGTGATTGTGGTGGGCTGACAGCTGCTACACAAGGAAGGCATTTTCATCCAGTGAACAAAGAGGAAAGTAGGAGGTCATGAAGGTCATGGCACTTGGCCAAGGTCACTCGGTCGTTGAGCTCAGGTGAACATCCCCCTGAAGCCCCCACTCTCTCCACGGTTCTGGGCTGACATCATGGGGGTCTGTACCTCGGTGCAGCGACTTCCTTGGAGGTTCATCTTGGTAAGGTGAGTTGAGTGTATGTACCCCCCGTATCACACACCGGGGAGGCACCTGAATATTTTCTTTTAATTCTGCAGGCTGCCACTTGTTCTCAATACATCCGGAAGCCCCGGAAGCGACTCGTTCCTGAATGCAGAACGCTGGGAGGTGTCATTATTTACTTGCCGATGGCCTGAGAACCACTCTCGGGCACGGTGAAGCAGACTGGTCCCCGCCTTCCTTGCTCAATATGCCGCCAGCCGTCAAGCAAATCCAGCGAGGAAACCCGAGGTCAGTTAAAATATCGCTTGAGAAATTGTCATGATCACTTTCTCATGGAATAGCACCTTAAAAGTATCTGCAAATGAGCGTCGGAAGGTGCTAGAAGCAGGTTGAGTTTAGACGTCACCTGCAGCCTGTCCTCCGCGCCGCGATGGGGGAAATGGACAGAACACCTGCGGGTGGGCGTGGGTGAGAGCATCGTTAGGACACGGGAGTAGGAGAGTGTGTACGATGTGCGGCAGCACCTCCAGCGTGACTGGTGGGTGTGTGCGCGTCCCACAGCCTCAGGCCGACAGAGGGAGCACGGCGGCCAGCACCCCTCGACCTCGACGAGAACAGGGGACTGTTCTTGCTTTCGTGGCATTTACGTCCACGTGCTAAAATTAACGGTCTTCTCGCCATCGTGAACTCCCGACCGTGTATAGCAGCGTTCCCTTCGCCTACACTCCGCAGTGCTAACGCCAGCTGCACGTCCTTTTGCTCTGTCTTTGCCCGCCCAGCATTTGTGTTCCTGTGTTGTGGTTCATGCGTTTTTTTTTTTTTTTTTGCTGCTATGTAGAATTCTGTGGTATGAATATTCCACCGTCTGTCACCTAATTTTTGGTTGCGGCTGGTGGACAGACACGAGTTGTTTCGAGTTTCGGCCTGACCTTTAAAACGAGTGAGGTGCTGTAAAGGCTTGGGAAGCTAGAAGAGATCAAAGTGTGTGTGAGATGGCAGGAAATAAGATGTGCAGGGAAGAGTTCAGTTCAAAGACCTAAGAGAAAACCAGCTAATTCTTCCCGGTGCCTCTGAACACAGTCCTTGGTGCCGGGCTGCTCTTTAAGGCGTGTGGCCGTAATTCATACATTTTGGTGCTTTGGTAGGGTCAGGGTAGCCTTGCAGGATCCCAGGAAGGCTACTCTCTGGGACTGCTCAACCGTGAATCACTCATTAAGTTCATCTAACTATGAAGTTTCAGGACAGGGTCGTATATTTAAGGGAAAAAAATAATGTTTGGAGACGTCCTGAGACAAGCGCCGTAAAACTGGAGTCTCAAGTGGATATTAAGTACGTCATTCATGCGTTGCTGGAAACACCAGGGAAAAGGC
This sequence comes from Nasua narica, assembly GCA_028533885.1. NCBI lineage: Eukaryota > Metazoa > Chordata > Mammalia > Carnivora > Procyonidae > Nasua > Nasua narica. The sequence goes on from CM052813.1 coordinate 1,780,149, forward strand.
AGTTGTCGAGGTGAGGACATAGTGATGGGGGTATGGCAGGTCCAGAAATCTGGAAAGTCCTGCTGCTTTGGATCCCGTGGATTAAGCCGGAGGCAGGCTGGAATCATGGCAAGGATTCTCGGTAGGTCGGTCGAGACCGAGAGCGATGGTGCAGAGAATGAAGACGGTGCTCACCATTCAATACTCAAGTAACAGGGCCGAGGGGGAAGGAGTAGGGACAAGGGACACGTTTATGAAGGGTCCTGAAAAACAGTGGCTAGCTAAAGATGGGTAGGGAAATGATTTTAAGTTTGAGAAAATTTAAAGTAACTGCGAAGTTAATTCTACTTTTGAGATGGGGAGAGGCTCTACCTTCATTAGGGGGCCTGTTGCCATTTGGAGGAGACGGATCTTAGAACAGAGAGGGAGGCTTCGGGGGAAGGCAGGGAGCTGCAGTGCCGCTCACCTTGGGGGAGAAGCCACAGTCCAGCCCGATCCTCGGTCTCGGCCGCCGGAAGCTGGACCCGGCCCCATCTCCCAGGGCAGACTCGCCGGGATGCAACTCTCGGACACAGATGTGCTCACCAGGGAGAGTGCGTTCCCTCCAGGGAGGACTGCCCTTGAGGCCACAGATGCCACGTGGAAGACTCAAATGTCACAGGCGGGCTTCCGAAGTTTCTGTTGGTGGTGCTCCGCCCAAGCCCGGGGGCCGGGTGGGCCAGCTCGTGGGGCTCCTCGTTTCGGCACTTTGCTGTGTGGCCCGTGGATCTACAGGCGGCCCTTTCCTGCCCACGTGTCCTGGCTCTAGTGACAGCCCAGCGTGTCAGGAACCACGTCCTGAGTGGCGTGAACAGGGCCTGTCGGGATTCCGATAGCAGTGTTGTGAAAGTTACAGAATGACGGCGGCCATGAGGACCCGCAGGAATGAGGTTGTCTCGCCGTCCTCTGCCGTCCACGCTTGGACGGTCGGTCATCTCCGCTGTCTTCTGGGACACTGGCCCATGGAGCTCGCAGCGGCTAGCACGAGGTTGGCCCCGGTGCTGGGAGAACGTTGGTCTTGCAGCTGCGCCCCGTGAGGCTGTTCTGTGAGGCGCCACCGCCCTTGCCCCCTGCACCTGAAGCCCACACCCTTGCCCCCAGTCCCAGCCCCTTCTCTGTGGGGGAGCAGATCTGGTGAACCTGCACCACGTCGTCCCGATCTTCCCAGCTCGCCGACGCCAGCCTTCCTTGGGTCCCTGGAATGGGTCGGGCTGTCTGCCACTGCCTCGCCCCCGCGGCTTTCCCTTCCTCCTCTGAAAACAGTCTTCCTGCTGCTCCTGGTTGCCGCCCCCCCACCCCGCCGCGCCCCCTGCTGCCTCTGCTCACTTTCTGGTCTCGGTCATCTCTGCCTCCACGCCACCTGTTAGAGAAACTCCTCACTCTCCCTGCGGCAGCTGAGACACCCCTTTATTGACCTTGAACCCAGGAAACAGTTTTTTCTTAGTGGCCCTCGGCACCTCTGACACGGGTCACTTGTTCGTGGTCCTTCTAAGTAGCCCGAACACTGAACCCCTGAGGGCTTTGGTCATGTGACGTGGCCACGTCTGTGCCCCCCAGGGAACCGTGTCCGGCACAGAGGCAATAGCTAATAAATATTTATGGGATGGATACTTGTGTAAGTGTACAAAAGAGATCCCTTCTTTTAGTGAAATTATAGTCATACCCTCGGCTTTTCCGAGGCGGGAACCTTCTCCCTTTGGACCCGCCGTCTCTCTGCTTTACTCACAGCGGATTCCCACAGTCCCTAAGAAACCCGGCACTTTACAATGTGACTTCATAATCCCTCCATTCTTTAGCAGAGTTTCTCCCATGTTGCTTTGCATACACCGGCCCCCGGAGAAGTCCTAAAATATCACAAGACTTACATGTCACTTCCTTTTAAACCTAAAACGCGTGTCATCTGTGACAGCACGGTGACTTGGCACTTGGATGGGCGCCCCCGCGTTGCTAGTGATGGGCTCGGAAAGGCTGGGGATCCTTCCCTCTGCGTTATATCCCTGCAGAGAAGTGAGCAAAAGCAAACACAAAACCCAGAACTTTTCTCTTGCTAGATGTTCGTTCTTTTTGGATTCCAGATAGTCTGTTACTCTGCAGTTCAAGTCCCTGTGCGTCTGCATGTGATTCCTGGGACGAGTCGCCGTTGCGCACGTTACCTATTCATGGCATTCGGGGAACTTGCAGCTCGAAGAAATTAAGTAATGGCCCCCGATCAGGAAAGAGATGGTAGAGGTTTTGAAAGCGAGCCCGTCCAACTCTCTGCCAGACTAACCCGGGGCTGGACACAGCAATCCCGTGTGCCTGCCTCACGTGCTCTGGGATTTTTGCATAAAACGCCTGGAAAGGGGTATTCACGTGGGCAAGATCTAGCAAATGCAAGTGTATGAATCCCCTCCCCCACCCCAACATCCAACACAAGGCGGAGCTTCTTGCTTTTGCTCTCTTAGTCTATTGTTTTCCTGTTTTTAATTTCATCGGTGTCCAATCTAACCTTAGAAATTTATTCTCTTCTCCTTGCTTTAGGCCTAAGTTGTTCTTCTTATTTTTTTTTTCCTAGTTTCTTAAGGTGACATCTTAGGTTATCGATCTCGGGTCTTTCTTCTTTCCTAACGCTTGCGTGCAATGCTCTACGTTGCCCTTTGGATGGTGTCTTCACGGCATCCCTCCCATTTGGACAGATTCTGTGTTTGTTTTCATCTCATTCAAAATACGTTCCAATTTCTTTAGAGACTTTCTCAACGCACATTTTATTTAGAAGTATGCTTTTGATCTCTAGATTTATGCAGGTTTTCTGGCTATTTTCTGTTTTTAATTTAATTCTATTACATGAAAATTAATTCAACTAATTTAATTCCAGTTTAATTGCCCTCATGGTCTCAGGATGTACTTTCTGTGCTCCTAAATGTGTCCAGGTGGGTTTTATGGCCAGAGGTGGTTCACGCCTCGGTGCATGTTCCACGTGAACTTGAGAAAAACGTGTGTCCTCATGGTTGGGCGGAGCATTTGGTCAACTGAATCAAACTTGTGAGGGCGCCATTTTGGTCACCGGTATCCTCACCAAGGCTCTGCCAGCTTATTCCATCAACCATCCAGCTGTCCATGGAGGCTGTATACATTCTTAGCTCCAAGGGGACTTGCCTACATCTCCTTCAGTCCTGTTTTTGCCTCACGCATGTTGGTATTTTCTTGTTAGGCTCATAAAAACTTACAATTTGTGTGCCTTTTTGGAGAATCGCCTCCTGATACCCTTCCTTATTCTGAAGTTTGCCTTATCTGAATTAACATCGCTCCTCCAGCTCTTTATTTTCCTTCACTCCTTTAATTTTAAAGCTGAGCCTATATATTTACCGTTGGTGTCTTGGGGGAAACATATTAGGTCTTGTTTTCTTGGCTTGTTTTTTGGTTTGTTTTCAATCCACTCAGCCAATCTGTGTCTCTTGCTGGTGTACTTAGACCACTGGCATTGAACGCTTGACATACTTGAATTAATGTCCCCAGTTTGTGTCAGTGTTTCCTATTTGCTGCTTTCTCTTTGGTTCGCCCTTTTCCTGCCTTTTCTGCTTCTAACCCAGATTTGCTAGGCTTCCATCCCCGCCCTCAGGATATCAACTGCACTTCTTTTGTAAAAATAAGTGTTTGTGGTTTTGCCTCAGAATATATGACATATGCATTTTTAAATAATTTAAATCCACCTTCAAATAACACAACACTGTTTCACGTGTGTGTGGTGCCTTCTCATCCCTAGTGGTCCGTGCCTCTCATTTCACTCCTCCAATGCTGTGATCACCTGATAGAATGCTACTCTTGGTACTTTAACCAAACAACTTCGCTTCAGATTAATCAATAAGATGAATGAAAGATAGACTCTGACCTTCATTTATTCATGCTCTGATGCCTTCCTTCAGGTAGAGCTGAGTTTCTGAACTAAATCAATTTCCTTCTCTCTGAACAAAGTCTTTTAATGTTTCTTGAAAAAAAGGGTATGCCATTTGAAACCCCTAAATTCTTGTTTTTCTGAGAAAGTCTTTATTTCTCCCTCATTTCTGAAGGGCAATTTCGGAGGGCATAAAATTCTAGTTGGTGATGTTTTAAGATTTTGAATACTTCATTCTACTCTCTTATTTGCATGTGTGGAACTATGTCATTAGAAGTACATATAAGAAATCAAAACATGTCAAAATGCTCCCTAAAACAAAGATTTTTCTTTTCTTTTTAATTATTATTATATCGAGTGTGTCACTCATTTGAAATGCCTTTGGTTGTGAACATGCATTTCTTGGCCATCATAGGGAAAACCTCTTGCACATTCACAGAGATAGGACTCCTGTCTGGGTTCAAGTCCTCTCCTCCTCCCCTTCCTGGCTTCATGTCCTTGGCCCTACAACCCTTTTTCCTGACACATAAAATGATACAAATAATAGAATCTAGCTCCTAAAGGTATTTGGAAAGTAAATGGGTTCTTCCATGTAAGAAAGGTCATGTGTGTGACTGAATGCAAACTCCACTCCCATTTTGTTTTTCTCAGCAATTTCATCATGGTAACCGATTTGGCCAAGGTCTCTTAATTTTATTGAACCATCAACGGGTGATTATGTGAGGCTCTGTAATCATGGTTTTCTCTGTTGGAACCTGATCCTTGTAACTTAGAGAAATAATGGGAGGCTATGGCAGACTTCAGTGCTGTCCCCTGGTGAAGGGATAAATCAAAGAGTTCAGGAAGCAACAGTATTGTTAAAGGAGTATCGAACATTGTTTATGCATAAACATTTGTTTATGCACATTTACTACCAGGCAGTATCGAGTTCCAGGACTTTAAAAAAGTGTCCAATGAACCAGCACAGGCGTCATGACCTTGAAGACTCTTCCATTACGGAAATGAAATGGCATTGACATTGGTGATTACATGGTGATTACATCCTACGAGCCTTGGGTGTGCAGCCACATTAAAGGGAAAATCTAGGAGCTGCAAGCATAAAGTCTTAACGTACTTATTGCAGTTTGATGATAACTAAGCAATAAAATCATGAATGTCATCTACATAAATAATATGGATACACATGAGCTGATAGGAATGAAGTGCAGGTAAAGCAGGTAATAATACAGGATTTATCTGTGGTTTATCTGTGGGTGGTATCAAGTTAGGAATTCCGAGGGTGGAATGCCCAGGACCATACGCTTCCAAGATCTCACGGTACTTTTTCTGGTGGGAAGTCTGACTGACAACATTCGATGCAGAAACAGATGCCCGACCTCCCCCGTCCCCTCCTCCTCACTATTTCACCATGTTCTGCTTGTTAGCTGATCCCTTAAGACAAATGAAGCTACAGGAAACATATGGGGTATGATTTCATGCTTGACCTTGAGGAAGCAATCTTTCTTATGATTAGAGAATACAGATTTAATTGTGAATTGAGAATAATAACAATGCTTGGATCAGAGAACCCAAAGTGTTATGCTTAACTTGAAAGATAACCAGATCGAAGATGCAAAATACTTCAAATCACCATTTAAAAAGGAGTATTAGACATCCGTTTTAAGTGAGAGGCAAAATTTTACTTCATACCCTCAGAAGTCGACGTATGTGAGTGACGGTGACCTGAGTGTCCCCAATTCACTCAACACAGATAGCCATGGGACATGGCCACACCAATTCCTCTGTGGTACCCTTGGAAGAAGAAAGCCAAGCGAAAGTAAGTCATACTGATTCCCCAGGCTGGATGAGACTGTGGATGCTGGTAAATTCAGACCCCAGAAAATCTGGAGCCACCCGTACTAGAAACAGAATTCCCAAGAGCCACACGGAAGTCCTACGGACATCGTCAAGAGACTTGCCTCGGAAACCAATCCCAGTGAGCGCTCACCATGCAGCTCACAGGATCTAAGCTTCCATAACTCGGGACTGCCTCCCCAACTGCAAGAGGGCATAGTCCTTCTGCTCTCCTTGTACCTCAAGGTTGGATCTATGGCCAAATGCTGTCTACGTGCTGCTCTGATGAGTTTCCTTACATGAGATGAGACCCAGAGTGAAGCCCTAGGCAGCCCACTAGGAGAGAGCACACCAACAAACTGAATGCAGAAGGTCTAGAAATTAAGGTCCTGTGGTCCAAAGGGAGGTGTGTGTGTGTGGTATTTATTGGTAGTTCCTAGTCAAACCACCTTTATTTCTTTTGGCTCATTTTAGATTGAGGCGTAGTTACTTTCAAGAGCAAAGGTACTGGTGAGGACATGATCTATGACTCAGAACCCTGCTTCAGACCCCATTGCTCTGCATTTCATGACTTCTCTAGTGGAGAGCTGCTATGGACCACCGTTCTAAAATGAAGTAAAACTCCAAAAAACAAACAAAACAAACAAACAAACAATAAATAAAATGAAGTAAAACTCACGGTTTCCTACAGAAACAGGAAGCTGCTGAAGACTTCACAAAAGTGCTAGTTAAATATGAAAAGAAATTATTGGGAAAAAAAAGAAAAGAAATAATTGAAAAGTCAAAAATTAGCCAGTCCAAAAAATTCCATATATCCTTAACTGAGTTCCTCTAGAATAGTTTTCAGAATTGGCTCTAACATCCCTGAAACATTTAATAAATATGGAGGTTATCTGCCAAGCCAAGTGATTGCTGCTGATTGCCTTATATTTACAGAAAAGCAAGATTTCTAAGTGGAGGAAAATGAACGTTTAATTTTTATTCACATTTCATCAAACTCAGTGAGGGGTTCTAAAATCCTTTCAAGTCTACTGCCAGTAAGAATTACTTTTTATGCTGGAAATATCTTCTTAATAGAAGTTACAGGCTACAGAGAAAGTAAAGACATGAACATAAATCAAAGTAAGGACATTAGGGGGGGAAATGCTTCATCAAAAGCCAGAACATCACTCTGAAAGATGAAAGAAATGGAAAATATATAGACCACAGCCAGAAAAGAAAGATAAATAAGAAAATCAAGAAAGAGGTACAACCTCTTCAGGAGCCCATTGAAAGAGCCAGTGCGTGGGCGTGGATGTGGGTGCATCCATGGATGTGAGAAGTTTGTTATGTTTCAGCGGCCAGAGGAGAGAGAACATTGGAAATTCCTTACTTAGAATTTTGAGTGTATCCGTGGTGGGTATACTTGCATAATTTACTGATTGTCCCAAAGGGAAAATGGTCTGGGTCACAATCAGGAGAAATGACAGGCGGTCATAATGTACAATGTCTCAGACGCTATGAAGGTGAAGATTGTGTTATCTGAGCCCATCATCTGGAACAGAGATGTGGGGGGCTCTCCAAGGCAGGGAGACCGTGGAGAGCCCCATGACATCATAGGAGGCTATATGAGGTACAATGGAGGTTGGGTCATACTCGGAAGAAGGACAGAAAGAACATGCAAGGGAAGGATCCCCTGGCCACAGCTTTAATCGTACTTTCATGACTCACTCCATGAGATGCCATTCTCATGCTGCTCAAGGCCCATTTCTGTCACGGGCAACAGTGGTCCTTAAAGGCATTTGCATTTGGGACTTGTAGTGGGAACAAATGCTATAGATACAAACTCCAGGTTGACTCTGCTGCTAACTGAAATTCTCATGCAGGAAGAAAGGAAAAATGCACAGTAAAGTCTGGTGGCAAATGATTAAACTCCCAGGATTTTTAATACTTTGATGTTATGAAGGCTTTTGTTTTTAATGTACTATCCTGGGCAATGCCCTCTATTCCGGTGGCATGATAATGGGGATAATCCAGCAGCCGTCTTCCTGTGTGTGCGCCAGGAGCCTTATATCACTTCAGTATCTTCCATTAAGGATAGCAGTGATGGTCAGGGCGCGTGTGGGTTTCCAAACACAAAATCCTCAGATTCCAAGTGTCCTTGCTTTGCCTTGGGAAGTATTTCTCCACTCCACTCGGGGAGCCATGCCATCAGTTTCTGCGAAATATGTGAAATCTGCCTCCTTCATATTCCCAGTACATAAGAAGAATGTGGCGTGAAGATCTTCCTCAGTACTGTACCATTCCTCTTCGACATGAGACTTGAGTACAGGACAGAAATCTTCCTCATTTTTCAACTGCTGCGTATGGAATAGACTTTCTCCACAGAGAGTAGACAGTTTAACAGGATTTTCTGCCAGATAATATTCCACCATTATACCTGCTTGACGTTCCCCTCTCCCCATGAATAAATCCTGTTTCTGGGTCAGATTTTCATCTATGAAGAAAGCATGATCCATACCCACCCTGGCTAAGAAACCAGATTCTTGTTCTTGGTTCTAACTTATCTTTCTTTCTATGCTCAAAAGTGGGCTTAAATAGAAGGGACTGTATAATAAGTAGTAAGTAGTAATAAATTATGCTATAATAAGTATAATAATAATAATATATTATTATATAATCATAATTATATTTTAATTATAATAATTAAATAATAATTATTTAATGATTATTATAATTAAAATAATAATTATTTAATAATTAGTTTGAGTATAATTATATATCATTATTGTAATAATTATAATAATATGTATAATAATAATTACTATAATAAATTATAATGATAAATTTATACAAATAAATAGTGGAACTAGTTGGAATGTTGGAAATGCATTTTTCTGTTGTTTAAGCTCCCATTGTAATATTCCATGTGAGTCCAACTTTATCAGATAGCAGAATTTCCCTCACATTTTATTTAGCATGCTGGTTCCATTTTAGACTACATACTTTGCACTGGTACATAGAGACGCAAAACTGAAATTAGTATGTGTGGTCCACATTCCTGCGATTTTTCTATTGATGGTTACTGACACGCTAAATTAGCAAAGAAAAGAAAAAAAAAGAGAAAGGTTGATGGCTTTGAGCAAGAAAGTCTCTTTTTTGTTAACTTTTCGCAAAAGTCCCTGGTAATGTCCCCCAGATGAGAACATCATTCTCATGTCAACATGTCCTTCCCAGTTTTTGTGATGCACTGTTCTCCCTCCAAGAACCCATCATTCTGTGTGACAAAGTGTAAATCAGAAAAGAGCATTTTAGGCTACACAATCTGGATGGAGGGGCAATCACTTCCAATACACCCTTCGTTCAGTGATCCAAAACCAAGACTTCATATCTTAAGAGCGATTTGAAAAAAAAAGGCAACTGTTCAATTTCTAATGAGATTTTTAAATCTCTAGAAATACGCTTCATATTTTTAGTACTGTGCAGATTATCAGAGAAATCCTCACAAATATGTGGTGAGGATTTTGCCCCTGTTTGGTGATGAGAATTTGGACTCTTTTGCTGAACATTTTCAGGGGAACGTGATAGAACCTCCAAAAATGATTATAGAGCCAGAGGTGGAGAAATGTATGAAGGCTTACAGAGTAAAGGAGTACAATCACAAGAACCAAAGATTGGGCCTCCAATTATGTTTTAGAAACTTGAGACACTATTGCAATGTAAGTGCATAGTTTCTTATGGCAGCACATGGTATGTTGCAATACATCTACTAGGAGGATGTCATCCTCAAAAGAGGCTCAGAAGATGGGATGAATACATTCAAAATATTTTGTGGGAGTCCAAGACAAATACAACTTAGAAAATGAGGCGCTCAAATGGAAACATGAAGGTGAACTCCTTTCCTTTAAAAAAAATATGTCATTTCTAACTTGGCCTCCGTAATGATGGAGAAAAGATATTAGCCACTACCTGTGTTCAAGAAAAGTCACCTGATGTTTGTTTCCACTAAAAGAACACTACAGTTTTCTAGAAAGGACTTTTGGCATTTCAATAGGCAAAAAACATCAAGTGGAGACTAGACATCTTTTTGTGGCCAGGATAAAGAGTGGCTCGAGAGACATCCAGTGTCATGCTGGAATGAACAAAGGAGCTTCTGACTTACTACTCCCCTGAGTTCAAACCCTTTAAGTAATGCAAGGAAAATAATCATGCCATGAAAATCACAAGCTTGTAATGAGCTTTCAAAAGAACGACAGTTATTGGACAACCTAAAGAGCAGGTTGACGGGATTTCTAATTTACAGAAATACTGCATATTGATCAGCTCAAGCCATGTGTAGGCTGCATTAAGTTTTTGGTCAATGACTAGACCCATCAAAGCAAATCAAGCACCAAGGGTCTAGTTGAGCTCTGTTCAGAGTGTGTTAGTTATAGCAGGCTGTGCTGCAGTAAGAGAGGGTCCCCCATCTTTCCGTGGGTTAAAATAAACTACAGAAAGCATATTTCTTTCTTATGTATCAGTGGAGACAAGGCGGCTCTCTCTTCCTGATCATGCAAGAGCCAGGCTGACGCTCTTTGCCTCCGTCCCTAGCCACACGAGAATGAAGGAGCACAGGCTATTGTGCGGTGAGAGCGCAGGAAGTGGGTTTTGAAGACCAGCCAGCCGGCCTCTGCCACAGGGCAGATAGCATCATCTTAATCAGGAAACAAAGTTAAAAAGACGTTATGATAAGATGCTTGTAAGTGCTTTCAGAAAAAAAAAAAAGGAAAAAAAAAACTAGAATAAGACAGTGCGTGCTGTTGTAAGAAAACACAGAAATCTGAAACATCGCGTCACAAGTAAGAGCTAATCCAATGAAAGCCAGTTAGGGCAAATAATCCTGGATATTTTTTCTCACAGGTCTTCAGGCACTGGTTCTCAGTCCCCAGTTGATTGCCTAAATGTGTTCCCTCAGTGGCTCTGGAGAGCCCTCTTACCCAGGCTGGGGTGAGCAGAATTTGGGAGTGCGGATAAAGAAGCAAGAGCCTCCATCCTGACTCGGGTGACATTTTCTACGGGTAGAATGACAACTTACTTGTTAGTCATGGTGCTCCTTCTGTGCTGATGTGTCTATATGGTGTCCAGAGCAGTTTGTTATATTTACAAGTGTAATTTCTTAGCATTGTAAGGGCTGATTAGGAGAAGTTTTGTTTGTTAGATGTGTAAGTTGAGTTAGGTGATTGGAGGTCTTCAGACAATCAGATGTGTTAACTTCGTGGTTTCACTTTTGCTTATGTCACAGTAAAGTGAAAGTTTTAGGGGTTTTTTTTTAGTGGATTATAAAGCAAACTGTTAGTTGAAGGTACATGTTATTTTGAACATTAAAAAGTTCTTTACCCAAAAACTTATCAAGCTCAGTATTAGTTAAAACACTAGTAGCAATAATTATAATTTTCCTTCGATCAAAGTTTTCCTCAGAATGAAAAATTCCATTTGGGATAAAATCCAAGACCAATCCAAAGGTTCAACTAACTACTCCCAAGTGTTCTCTCTAATGACCCAGACCCTCCACTATGGAAGCCCACCATGAAAATGCACAACTGATGAAAAGGAAGGTAGTATTGGTGAATATTCCGAACACAGAGAGAGTTCTAGAATTATCTGTGATGTGCCAGAAGACAGGTTCATGACAGGAGGAAATGCAGTGTGAACACATTTTAAGTCAGAATGGAAGGAGGTAGAACCAGATGTGGTCAGTCTCACACATGTTTTCTCCCTGGACCCCCTCACTACTAATGGAAATAGGAAATGAACCAGATGCTGAGATCTGGCTAAAGAAGGTCGGGGAGAGCCAGAGTTTTCTCCCTCTCTTAATGCGTGGAGACTTTGAATGGAGATCGGGACCGCTCATTGCACAGTGTGTATTGCCTAAAGTCCAAAAATCCAAGTCTTGCTCTGGGCTGTGCTCCTTCTACTCTCCCTGAGCACAGGAGCATGACTTCTAGGCACCAAGGCATCGTATGGATGAGAGCAGATGGGGAGAGCCCCAGCTGGAGAAGACGAAGGTTTGCCCACTTGATGACGCCCAAGGCCTTGGCTCTGATCTTGGAGGACGGTGGAGTCCTTGTCTGTGCTTGTAGGTCATGTTCTCACTAATCCTCCCAAAGAACATGCTGCTGATGCACCACCAACACAGTGGGTCACAATCCTGAGCACCTTCTGCCATTTAATTGTTAAAAATAGGGCATGCCAGCTCATACGTGCCTCAGGAAATATCAAGAATTAGGGAAACAGGCCAAACAGATGGGCACAGAGAAAAATGGCACTTGGCCCATTTCTTCCCTGCCATTTTTCTTCCAACATTCACCCCAAGACAGCTCTGACTGCTTCCCCAGTGTGTTCCTGTGTCACCTTCTTGTAGGGCCTTCACTCCTGTTTGGTTTCACCAACTGCTCAGAATCATCACACAAATGTGTGGTGTTTGATGCTGAAAGCGACTCAGCAGAGAGTGGCAGGTAAAGACCTGAGCAGAGGGTTAGTTCTGCTCTAAGCGAGGCCCTGGCTAGCAGCTGGGAATGCAGGGTGTCCAACCGTCCTCTAAAACATTTGTGAAAGTGCAAAATAAATTAGATTTACAACACTGAAAAATAAGCTGGGCAGGGAAGACCTTGCTAGAATCTGGCAAGCATTTCCATGAACTGAGATGTCAGTATTTTTCAGCCTGGAGGTAAACTGGATTCTCGCAGAGAAATTTTAGGCGGGGGTCTCTTGGATGTGGTTGTCGTTTGCAGTGGGTGGGACACGCAGACCAAAGTGGGTGGCCATGAGCTGAGGAATACAAACAGCAGGCTGGGGCATCACCAGGCCAGAGTGAGGCATGACGGCTCCTCCTCTTCGGAGGGCCGCCCGGCATGCGGTACAGAAATGTGAGTTCCACACTCCCAAATCCCGACTCCCTCAGGAAGCCGAACTGCTCTTTGCCCACAGCTACATTCCAACCACTTCCAACCAAGCACTTTCCAGGCATGGGATCTGCCCCACGCAGAGCAGAGAGGAGGCGAAGACTTCATCGTGGTGAATCGTGCCCTAGAAACCGCAGATGTCACCCCAGAGCTCCCTAGGAATAGAACCAGGAGCTGGAGAGACTTGAGAGATGCACAGAGACTACTTCATGCGATCTCACACACAGAGCATCAGGAGCAGCCCTGAGAGTAGCAATTTTTGGAAAAAGTGCCCAATTTGAAGAAAAGATAAGCTTTCAACAAATGGTGCTGCAGTAATTAGACATCTTATAGGAAAGAAAGAAAGAAAGAAAGAAAGAAAGAAAGAAAGAAAGAAAGAAAGAAAGAAAGAAAGAAAGAAAAGGAAAGGGAAAGGGAAAGGAAGAAAGAAAAAGAAAGAAAGAAAGAAAGAAAGAAAGAAAGAAAGAAAGAAAGAAAGAAGAGAGGGAGGGAGGGAGGGAGGAAGGAAGTCTTGACTTTCAAAGAAAGTCTTGACTCAACCTTGACTTTCCCTCAGAAACTTTACGCAGAAACTAGTGAAGGTTTTCCCATAAATGAAGGTAGGCTGCAAAGAGGGAGGAGGTGGCTATCTTACCAATGCCCAAATCTCAACAAAAATTGGAAGACATATGAAGAATTATTTTATCTGTTCCAATCGAAGGAACAAGATCCATTTCTAGAAACCAACTCTAAAGAAACAGAGATTTATGAATCACCTGACAAAGAACTCAAAATAACAATTTAAATATTCTTAATGAGGTGAAAGAGAATACAGGCAACTAAAGGGAATTGGGAAAGTGACACACGAACAAAACGAGGATACCAGCAAGGAGATAAAAGCTATAAAATAGAACCAAGCAGATGATCTGCAGCTGAAGAATATGAGAATTAAAAAATATACTAGAGATATTCTGGATCAGGCCAAAGCATAAGGGAGAGTCAGCAATCTTAAAGACAGGTCATTTGAAATTATTGAGTCAGAGAAGCCAAATGGAAAAAAAAAAAAAGAAAGAATGAATGAATGAAAAACAGGAAGAGAGCCTAGTGGTGCATCATTAATAAGACCAATATGTGTGTTATGGAAGTCACAGGACAAGAGACAGGGAAAGAGCAGAAGCCTATTTTAAGAAATAATGGCCAAAACCTTTCCAAGTTTGAGGAATGAAACAGACATATGAATTCAAGAATCACAATGAAATCCAACGAGGATAAACCCAGACATCCACACGGAGATGCGTTATAATCAAACTGTCAAAAGTCACTGACACAGGGAAAATCTTTCCGAGCAAGAGAGAAGTGATTCATCATATAACTGAGCTCCTAGAAAATTATCAGTGGATTTTGCAGCAGAAATTTTGCAGACCAAAGGAGTGGGATAATCTATTCAAAGTGCAGAAGAAAAGAAAAAACTGCCAAGAATGAATACAGTATCTGGCAAAATTATCCTTCAAAATTGAAGGAGAAATTAAGAGATTTCCAGTTAAATAAGCACGGAAGTAGTTCTCAATGAAACCTGCTTACAAGAAATGCTAAAGGTGCTCTGCCAGTTAAAATGAAAGGATGTTAGGCAGCTTTAAAAATAGAAAGTTTTCGGGGAAAGGTAGTACATAGGCAAATATAGAATCCAGTAGGATTGTTATGTTGATATATAGATCGCTCTTAGTTCTGGTATAGAATTTAAAAGACAAAGGCACAAAAAAAAAATAACTGTAACTCTATGTTAGTAGACACACATTATAAACCCATATAATTTGTGATACTAGCAACCTAAAGTGGAAAGATGCAGATATGTAAAGGAGCTGAATTTTTGTACATGACTGAAACTGTCATCCGTTTAAAATTAAGTGTTAGGACTTTGAGATGTTTGGTCTAATCCCCGACATAAGCACCAAGAAAATATCTATGGAAGAGACACACAGGAAATGAGAAGGGAATCCAGGCATGACACGGGAAAAAGCTGGTGAAACACAGAGGAAACTAGGAAGAGAGGAAAACAGGGACAAAAATAGAGGCGAGACCTAGAGAGCCACAAAATGGCAATAGTAAGCCCTTGCCTATGATGAATTACTCTGAAGGTAAATGGATTAAATTCCCTAGTGGAAAGACAGACCTCTGTCCTTTTTAATCCATTCATCAACTTGGGTGAACGGATCGAAAAAGAAGAAAAGGATCCAAGTGCACCTGGAACAGCAGCCTCACTTTGGATCTAAGGACACAGGTGCGCTGTAAAGGGAAAGAAGGAACGAAGATATTCTTCGCTAACAGTAACCAAACGGGAACAGGGACGGCCAGGTTTGCATCACACCAAATAGACTTTAAGTCAAAAATTGTCGCAAGACACAAGGAAGGACATTATAATGATAAAAGGGTCAGATCACCAGTAGGATGTAACAATTATAAATACAAGGGCCCTTACTGTCGGAGTTTCCTAATATCTGGGGAAAAAACCACACATGTTAACAGAATAAAAGACATTCTTGTATTTTTGATATTTAGTTCACATAACATATACTTTTGCCATTTGAAGAGTGAAGAATCACAATGAAATCCAACAAGGATAAACCCAGATATTACACAGAGATGTCCAACTCAATGATTTTTAGCATATTCAGAGTTGTACACCGTCATGGCTATTAATCTTAGAACATTTTTATCACACCAAAAATAAACCTGGTAATCAATCAGGCGTCACATCCCTCCTTATTTGCCCCAAGCCCTTTAGACCCAAGCAAACATCGGTCCACTTTCTATCTCTATAGGTTTTTCTATTCTAGGCATTTTGTATAAATGGGATTATACAGTATGTGGCTTTTTTTGGTCTAGATTCTTTCACTTACCATATTTTCAAGGTGCAGCCTTCACAGCATTCCATTTTTTCAAAATACATTTTTGATGAAGTTTGATTTATTTTTACTTATTTTTTTCTTTTATTGTGTGTGCTTTTGGAGTCATATCTGAGAAGCTTTGCTTCTCACATAGATTTACATAGATTAATAAAGGTCACATGGATTTACTCCTGTGCTTTTTCTGAGTTTTAGAGTTTTAGATCTATAATGCATCTGAGTTTTTTGGGGACTATGTATATACATTGTTAGTGTAATTTTATTTTTTCAAGATGGATATAAAAGGATAATTGCCAATTCAAAGGCCATATGGATTATTTTCACTTTATACTCCCAAGTAATCTTTCAATACAATCTCATTAATTTATCTTCACAAGAAATAAGCATACAAGAAAAAGTTTACTACATCCTAGACGATGGCAGAACTTTTTACTTTAAAGATTCTTGCCATTATGATGGAGAAAGTTTATCTATTTTAATTTGCATTTTGCTTATTGCAGATGAGTCCAAATATATTTTTAATTGCTTTAGACATTTGCTGTTACTCTCCTGAAAACTGTCTGTTAATATTCCTACTCTTCTATCAGAAAATTATTATTTTGTCCTTTCAGTGGCTTATTTTTCTCTTTTTATAAAACTTAAGAAAACACAATGATTTATAAAAATAACACATAGCACTGGAAATTTTAAAAGTACAACTATGGAAAGAATTCAGAAAGCTTCCTGAGATAAGGGAAAGGAAAAAAATAGAAAATTCTATTGACATCAGAATTCTCAACAGCAATATGACATGTAACTTATTATATAATTTATTATCTAGTTAAGCTACAGCTAAATGTAGACGTAGAATAAAACATTTTCAGTCATGCAGACTGAAAGGTGTGTGAAACCGCATTTGAAACTGTCATTGAAAACACCCTTGAAGGGAAATATTTCAGGAAAAAGATGAATACATTCTCAAAGAAACGAAAGAATCCTTTCATTCAGAGTGAAACTTTAGATATTTATAAGCTTTTGAAGTTATTGGAAAAAACAATGCATCTGAGTAAGTTAGACGTATCGATCAGAAAAATAAAAATAGAATATCTAGCTTCCCCAACTGTGGAAAATGGAATATACGCAGTGCAATTTAAAAAAGAAAAAAAAAGAAACTTGGCAGAATTCATAAAATAAGATAGCAAAAACAAGTCTCACTATGTGCAATCATAAGAAATGCAAAGTAATACAAACATTAATAAAATAAAACAGTGTGGGTTGACAACATACGGATGACACGTCCTTTGCGAGAGCCTCCAGCACCAGACAGGTGGCTGAGCACCCCAGGGGAGCACAAAACAAAGCAGCAGGTGAGAAAGTCCATTCATTTGCCTGCCCTGGTCTCCCTTACTTCCCAGAATCATGCAGCACAATTGGGAAAAAACCCCGAATGCCTGGCTTTCTCTCGGGATGAAAATAGAATAGAATGTGCGTCGGTGTTTGGGGGTATTGGGGCCCTGGCACAGGAACTGGGGTCCATCTCCCCTTGACTTGCAGAGCCAAAGGGAACAGAGGTAGAATTGGGATGCCAGCTGGGGGACCTCCAAGGACAAGGATAGTCCCACCGCTTGTTAAAGCGCCACAGATGCTGCAGTACCACAGACAGACACCAGGTGGAGCAAGAGATCACGGGATCTTGAGAAGAGGGCCAACCTCTCTAACTGGGATTTAGATGCATTAACCAAGAGGGGACAAGTCCCTAAAAAAGGTTACAGAGGACCCCAGAATCTCTAGCCATGCTGATTGGTGGAGGTTTCCTGTGTAGGAAGCCAGTCTG
>CM052813.1:1797985-1880215 GCA_028533885.1 Nasua narica
CCACAGATGCTGCAGTACCACAGACAGACACCAGGTGGAGCAAGAGATCACGGGATCTTGAGAAGAGGGCCAACCTCTCTAACTGGGATTTAGATGCATTAACCAAGAGGGGACAAGTCCCTAAAAAAGGTTACAGAGGACCCCAGAATCTCTAGCCATGCTGATTGGTGGAGGTTTCCTGTGTAGGAAGCCAGTCTGTAAGGACAGAGAGAAGCGGCTGTTTGTCTTTTTTTTTTTTAAATGCCCAAATCTCAACACAAGATCACAAGGCACACAAAGAAACAAAAAATCATGGTACAAATAAAGGGACAAAATAAATCTACAGAGACTGATTTAAAGAAATGGAGATATATCAATTCCCTGATAAGGAATTCAAACTATCTGTCTTAGAGATGATCAGTGAGCTAAGACAGAACACAGACAACTAAGTGAAATCAGGCAAATGATTCAGGAAGAAATGAAGATACCAACATAGAGACCAAAAAAAAAAAAAAAAAAGACACCACCTCCAGTGGCTTAAAAAAAATAAAATATCAAAATATCTAAGCACACATTTGACAAAAGGAAAAGGCCTATAACCGACTATAGATGGCAGATTGTTGGGGAGGGACATTAAATGAATGAATGGGAGATACATGTGCTCGCGGGTGAGAATATTCAGCGTTGTTTGTATGTGCATTCTCTCCAATCACAACCCTACATCCAACGCAATCCCTGTCAGAATCCCAGGGAACTTTCTGTAGAAATTGGGGAAAAGGCGGAGAATAACCAAAACAACTTTGAAGAAGAACAAAGCTAGAGGGCTGGTGTTACCGAATTTCAACATAAATGAATCGCAGAATGTGCAGAGGGTCTTTCTGACGGGGACCCACTTGCTAAAAACACGTGGATGTCACCTTGACTGCAAGACACGGTCACTAAAAAGACAATAAGAGGACTTTTATTATTTAACTTCATCTTGCCTTTCCTTCCTTGTCCTCAAGGGGAAACTTAAGAGGGGACTTTCAGTTAGACAAGTAAAATGAGTAATGCAGTCCAAAAACTCATCGGGGGATGGGGAGGTGGACCCCAACGCACCCAGAGAGAACAGCATCAGGATACACGGCCAAGGGGAACTCTGATCAAGATGCACTGCTCGTCTACTTTCAGAAGATGGCGACACATGTCATAAAATAGGAGGATCCACAAATAATAATATGCTAATAAACGGCTTTACGTCTTCCAAGACGTTTAATGCTAAAACATGGTGCTCGTGGCCTCTTCCAACTCTCCCAGTGTCTTCGCGATGGGCTGGCATCTGCCGGCCTCGTTTTCATTGCAGGTGACAAAAGTGCCCTCTCTGCATTTTAGGGTGGGGTGGGCTCCTTCGGTCATGAAGAGCTCCGGATGAGCAAGACTGGAAGCTGGGCTTGATGAGTCGGGAGGGTGAGTAGATGACCACTCAGCACTGGGTGGTGAGTGTGGAAGTCAGGGTCCCTACACGAGAGCACACTGGCTTTTGCGGAAAAAGCGATCTAGAAGAAAAGGAAAGCTGGGGAGTGGAAGGAAAGCCACCGCACTCCAGGGGCTCAGGTGAAGCTCTGAGACCTGATGCTTGGCGCCACCGCTGATGGCTGTCCCCTGTCGAGGCAGGTGGGAGAGGACGAGAGAGGCCAAAGGAAGCACACCCCTCACCTGTCTGCGTCCCCGGCCCAAGGCCCAGCACCTTGGCGAGCTCGTGACATGAATTTCATGAACAGGAGGTATTGGGCGCCAAAGTGGTCCGGTCTCCACTTTCACAAGTCTGTCTCCTACTTTGTGCTACCTGCTCTTTTCTCTCCGTCAGTGTGCACCGTTTATAAACAGGTTGTTGGTCTTAGAATTATTTCGCTACCACTTAACCGCTTAATTTTTTTTGCCGCCTTCCATTCTCGAAAGGGGGAGTTCTCTCTGCATCACTAAGATAAAGAGGTCTTTTGAAACACCTCGCCGAAACCTCTGATCTTGTTCCCACTCTCCGCTCTCAGGCAGGGTCAAGCGGGGAGCTGGGGACAGAGCCCCGGCTCAGGGCCGGTACCTGCCAGCCGGCGGGGCGACACCAACCCTCACCTCGGCGGCGATGGGCCGGCGTCCGCATTAGGACACAGCTGGGGTTTTACACTCGATGTTCTCGGGGGTATGAAAACCATGTGAATCTTAAATCCTGCTGCACTGTTTTATTTTTATTATTTATTTTATTTTTATTTATTTTAATATTATTTTTATTTTAACTGAAGAGCTCTCAATTCCGTATGTTTATCTGATTCTGTGGAGACAGCTTCCCTGTGGGGCTATGTCCCCTTCTGCTCAGGTGCTCACGTCAGGGAGGGTCCTCAGCAGAAGGGAGTCAACGGGGGGTGCCTGGGTGGCTCAGTGGGTTTAGGCTTCTGCCTTTGGCTCAGGTCGCGGTCTCGGCATTCTGGGATCGAGCCCCGCGTAGGGCTCTCTGCTCAGCGGGGAGCCTGCTTCCCCCTCTTTCTCTGCCTGCCTCTCTGCCTGCTCGTGATCTCTCTCTCTCTCTCTGTAATAAACAAACAAACAAACAAACAAACAAACAAATAAATAAATAAATAAAATCTTTTAAAAAAAAAAGGGAGTCAAGGGAAGGGAGCATTTGAGTTTACACTTCACGGTTACCTCCTGTGTCTTATGTAACCAGTATTTCCTAATTACAATGCTGGATTTTTTTGTTTTTTGTTTTTTTGTTTTTTGGTGTTTGGGTTTTTTTTTGGTTTACAAATTATTCTGTAGAGTTTATCTTAAAAAAGTTTCTATCCATACTCATTCCGCTTTATTCACCAGCAGTACAAACACGCAACTTTTGTTCACGCTGTTAGAATATCAAAATGAAACAATTAGCAATTAAATGAGTTTCTTTGGAATGCTGATGTATCATTTCTTCAGTTGGGCCATTTGAAAAATAGTAGAAGATAAACCAAAATTGTAGGACAACGTATATAACGTGTATCAGCTTCGATCCAGAAGGAGTGAGGGCCCCACTCCAGCTACACGCTTCCCTCATTGGACACAAAGGCGTTTTAATAAAAGGAGCAAGGCAGCTGCCCTCAAATATGAGGAAGCAGGTGGCACTTCTAGAAGGACGTGTGCTCTGCACCAAACAGGAAACCGTAGCTCTGTCTCGTCCTGTGTGGGCCGTTTAGGAGAACCTGGTATGTACTGCCCAGATTGTCGGAATGCACTATTTTATTGACTAATTTTAATATATCAGATGTTGGTATATTTCATGCGGAGTCGTGGTTGATGAATTCAGTTCTCCGTCACACACCAACCCCTTTGCCACGAATGCCCGTGGCCGACTTGTTCCTTCCCCGATCTCACGGGCGGAAGACACGGCGTCCATGTGGGTACAAGGGGAAGGCAGGAGCTCGGAGGGGGTCTCCTGCACCGGCTGCAGATGTGCTGAGCTCCCGGCCCCCGTGTCTACACAGCTGCCGCACAGCTGTGTCGTCTGCTAGCAGCTTTGGGAAAAAGCCTAAAAGTGCGGAAAAAGAAACGAAGCACAGCTGCTTCTACGGGGAAAAAAAAATAGAGGAAAATCTACGGAACCGCTCCCTCCCTGCAGGTCCTGGCCTTGGAATCCTGCAGCTCTTCGTCTGTAGGAGAAACCAAGCACAGGGGAAGGCAGATTTCCCGGCCCCTCTCTGGACTGGATGTCTGGGCACCTCCCCGCGCCCCCCCCCCCCCGGGGCACGCATCTGCTCTCTGGTTTCCCGAGCTCAGATTCCACTAGGAGATCCCAGGAGACCTGCGCTTCCTCTGGTGGAGACAACACCTCGGTCACTTATGTAATGAGCATTTCCCCAGGGGGCCAGCAAATGCTCTTCAAGTCTGGTTTATTCGCATATGGACTCTGCGGGCCTCAAGTTCCCGGACACGGACAACCCACGGTCGTGCCGGCAGCGAGGAGGGAGGGGGCTGTCGACTGAGCCCCCCAGGCTGCTGCTGCTGGCCGAGGCCAGGCCTGCGTCGGGGGTCGAGGGCGGTGGAGGCGCCGGCTCTGAGGGTGAATCCACGGGGCCGGTTCTGGGTACACGGGGAGGCATGTTGGGGAGGACGGACTTGGTGGATCTGGCTAGGGAAGGGGACCGGCTCTCACCAGGGCTGAGTCCGGGCAGAGGAAAAGCATGGACACGGGGAAACTGTAAAGGGGGGCTCCAAACATGGTTCGGCCCCTTCTCTCCGGGCGCCCTGCATGCCAGTGGCTGGTAGGTGACTTCTTGGTGGGGGGGGGGGAGCATGATGACTCCTGCCTGGGGGGGGAGGGGAATGGGATGAGGGGGTATCTTGAACAAAAATGGCCTCATCCCTCAGCAGAAACGTTTCTGCAGGGTGATGGGAAAGGCTGGAAGGATATGGTCATGTGCAGCCCCTGCATCCCAGAGAAGGGTGAGCTTTTGTTGCGATTAAAATGGCGTGGGCAGGTCTAGGCGTCAGTAAGAGGAGCTGGGCACCGTCTAGCAAAGCCCCCTGCCCAGCTGACATCTGACCTCCGTAAGGGCACTTCCGTCTCCAGCCGACACGCAGCAGCGAACCTACACTTTGTCAGCCCGGCGAGCGAGGATTGTTGTTTCGGGGTCAGGGGAATACGAGTCAAGGTCACTCACGCCGAACCAGGAAGGCCACCTTGGCGAGCCATCCTGTGCACCAGACTTGGGAGAGGGGGGTGGCGGCGGGAGAGGGGGGCGGCGGCGGGAGAGGGGAGCGGCGGGAGAGGGGGGCAGCAGCGTCTGGGCCCGTGACGTGCGGTGAGCCTGAGGGTTCTGTCCCCTCTGGGGGACTTACCATCACTTACTCAACACTTTACTGAGCCACAGGTAGTTCCTTCCCAGTACCTTATTCCCCCGAGCAAGGATACACACTCTGGCACACTTACTCTGAGTGTGTCACACGATTATAAATAGATAGGAAGAGGCTAACTATGTTCATTTCGAAGTGTATGCATGCTGTCTGGTCATCCTGTGTGATGGGGCATCGTTTTCCATCCACCACGGACGGCATGTTTCACTTGGCCCACATCAGCCCATCAGGGAGCCGACTTTTCAAGCTTGGCCAGATGTGTAAATGAAAGAAGATGTCTCATGACTGATTTAAGTTGTATCTCATGAACGAGGAGTGCAGTCAACTACCCTTTCTCATGCCGAGTGACCACTTTTAGGTCTTCGTTTAAATATCTGCTCACGCGCTTTATGTTTTCTTCTATTGATTTGTGGTGTCTTTTTTTTTTTTTTTTTAGCAGTTTTTGCATGTTGTGGAAATGACACCATCGTCATTTGTCTTTGAGCTTGGGCACCTTCCCAGCTGCATCCTGGTCCACACAGTCCCTCCTTAGCACAGGGAATGATTCGGCTGGCACCGTCGACGGCACTCCGGGAGCATTCTCTGAGATGTAATTCGATTTCCCTCTTCCTGAGCAAGACCATTTCCTACTGCGTGGTAAGTACCTTCCATTAACTAATGACCGGGAACACAATCTCAGCCGCCTAGATGTTGGTCACCTAGAAGGGGGATTTCAAGCATACTTCTCATCAGTGAGTTTGGCTAAAATCAAATGTTTTGCTAAGTACCTTCTAGAGCATATTGTTTTCTTAGCAATCATATGCAACTTATGAAAACTTGACATATTAGAAAAGGGGAAATACACCAGAAAGAATGGTTTGTTAAAAAAAAAAAGCCCAAGTGTTAGTGCAGAGCATTATCTGGGAGCTAAGAGGATGAACAGAGAAAATATCGGCCGAGGGTTTGAGGATGAAGTATGGGACACACTCACATAATGATGCATAAGAGCGTTTGTAGCAGAGAGAGAGTCACTCACGGTCCTGGGTCACGGGTCTTGGAACTCTCTTTGGAGCTACAAGTGGACTCGACGTTGGGCATTCAAAATGAGCCATTCAGACTCAGAGCTCTGTGGGGGCTTGGAGTTTGGGGAAACTGATCCCCAAAGGCACATGGCCAGCCCGAGGCTTCCCAACGGAGGCGAGCCTTAGTGCCCGAGGGGAAAGCCCCAAGTCCAGAAATGTGGACCACATACTCCTTCTTAGCTAAATTTTTGCCTTTCTCACAAAGAGATTACAAAAGAACTAAAGCTAAAGACTGATCATCTAAGAATAACATATTTAAAATATACCTGGGTCGCTAGACTAGATTATGTTTTAATCACGCTCCTATTTTGCCTTCGTCTGCAATCCCAGGGTCAGGCTAAAAGCGGGGCTGTGTGTAGTTTGATTAGCAGTTCATCAAGGTGCGTAGCCCTGGGACCTCTGTCATCTGTCTGACTAGTGGAATTAAACGCGTCCGAGGGTCCACAGCCCATCCCGGAGCCTGCTGTTAGGTAGCCTGGGGCCGAGCCTGCCGCTACGATCACCCTGCCAGTGGTGGACAAACCAATAAACACCCACAGAATTAACAGTCCATCTTCTAGTGCCTCTTAAATAAAAGCCGAAATGTAAGAGTCACCAGATCTAAGGAGAACCGCGTAACAGAGCACAGAGCAAAACCTTTGGGAACAAAGACAAACAGGAAAAAGAAACTCCCTTCTTCTGAGTAGAACTCACAAGAAGGGAGAGATGGCAGGGGGCCAAAGGGAGCTTCAGATGAACCGTAACTAACCCTTTGAAGGAAGACAGAAGAAGATGTCGTATTCTTTTTTTTTTTTTTTTAAGATTTTATTTTAAGATTTTATATAGCGAGAGAGGGAACATAAGCAGGGGGAAGGAGAGAGGGAGAAGCAGCCTTCCTGCCGAGCAGGGAGCCCGATGCTCCCAGGATCCCAGGATCATGACCTGAGCTGAAGGCAGAGGCTCAACCCACTGAGCCACCCAGGTGCCCCAAGACGTCATATTCTTGAAGAAAGGGAGATAAAGACACAGGTCAGGAGCCCAGATCAGACATAGGAGAGAGGGAAGGAGAAACCTCAGGACCCAAGGGAAGGGATGCGCAGGATCCCACCTGTGCACGAGGCCTGAGAGCAGCCAGTGAAGCCAGAGGAGGAGTTGAAGACGTGTCTCCAAGGGAAAAACAGCCCGAGTGCTCAGTGTCCTTGACTCTACTTGAAGGAACTGCCCCACTTGGCTGGATGCTTTGAGAGTGATAAATGCATCAGGACTGAGAGAACCTCGGTGTTTCCAGTAGCTACTACCATGGGAAAAACCCCAAAACTTCATGGCTGAACATCACTGACTGCCATCACCCCAGGTCCTGTGGGCTGACTGGGCTTAGCAGGACTCTCCCGGGGCCTCCCGAGTGGTGACTGTCAGACATCAGCAGAGACTGGAGTCCCCCGGAGCCTCAGTGGATGGCCACACAAGAAGCCGTGTCTCCAGTACATCTGTGCCTGGCTGCTCGTGGAACCGCCTAGAAGAGCCAAGTATCACCTCCTGTCCACACGGCCGCCCGCACGCTGACTGGGGCTTCCTTGCACAGACAGCAGCTTCCCCCCGAGCAGGTGTTGGAGGGACTCAGGTGAAAGTTGCACGGCTCCTTACAACCCAGCCCCAGAAGACTCAGAGCATCGTTTCTACCACATTCTTGGTCAGCCGAGCCCCGACTCAAGGGGGGAGGACCAGGCGAAGTCATGGAAGCTGAGGGGATTGCTTGTTGGGCGCCATCTTTGTAAGTGAGCTCCCTCATCAACCCAACGAAATAACGCAGGGGTGAGAAAGTGTATGTGAACATAAATGCCTGTCGGAGAGCAGTATCCAGGTCCTGATAACCAAGTAAACGCTGGACATTGATTTAACTTGACGGGAGGGCTGCCAGGCTGAGAGAACAGGGCCGGGCTGTGGTGTGGGAGTATGTGGGGCGCAGCACGCAGGTCAGGAGGGGGCGGTGGGGGGAGGCAGCTCATGATTCTGGGGTCCTGGGATGGAGCCCCGCGTCAGGCTCCCTGCTCAGTGGGGGTCTGCTCCTCCCTCTGCCCCTCCTCTTCCCCCATTCGTGCTCGCACTCTCTCTTTCGCAAATAAATAAATAATTTTTTTTTTTAAAAAGGTAAACAGTCAAATAGTTCAAAGCTGAACATCACTGACTGCCATCACCCCAGGTCCTGTGGGCTGACCGGGCTTAGCAGGACTCTCCCGGGGCCTCCCGAGTGGTGACTGTCAGACATCAGCAGAGACTGCTGTTTTCTGTGGGGAGAGGCAGTCAGGACTAGGGCAAGAGATGATGGTTTTTTATTATAAAAAGCAACACGCTCTTTTAACTTTTTAGACCATTTCCACATATTAATTTGGCAAAAACACAGATTTACCCTAAAAGTTAAAAGCTATACCGTTCTAGGGAAGTAATCGGGTTTGCAAACTTAGTCAGGAGGGAATTCCAATGTCTGGACATTCTAGAACAAGACTAGTTTCAGCTATGGGATTCCTTCTTCCCCAGAGAGCTCCTCTTCCTCTCACGGGTGCCACTTCCTCCACTGGGAAAGGGGCCTTCCTTCTGGAAGCACCTCAGGAGCTGGAAGATAATTCACAAAAATAAGCAGATGTGAGCATGCAGACACCATAAAGCAATTCATAGGAGCCTTAGGGAGTATTTAGAAAAAAAGCAAATCTTTCCTGGGGAAATAAAATGCCTTTGCTCATAAATTCCAAGTTACACCTGTTCCTTAAAAATGGTGGAAGAGCAGATAACTCTTTAACAATCTTGCTGCAGGAGACCCCGTTGCGGAGGGCAACTGTGGGGCCGTCCTCCAGTTTCCAATACAGAATATACTCAATAAAATACACGTTTCCTCTAATCTATCTGAATTTTACTACGTATGCTCGGCTTGGTGAATTATGCACAAAAGACTTGTGGAGGGTTTTATTGCTAATCACTTTATTAAGTGTCACACAGAGGGAAGAACCCATTCTTTCTGGATCGATTAACCTCATAAAAAGTAGTATCTTTAAGAGGACTGCCAAGCATAAGTTGTACCTTATGAGTAACTTAGTCAAATGGAAACTTTCTCCACTTATTTAGCTTTTAGGGTAAAAGCATATTCTTGCCTCAATCTGGAGGACTTACAGCATAATGTCCCAAATATACAAATTTTACGACAGCCTAGCGTCATTAATTTTTATTGTCGTAAGAATACATTTCCGGGGAGACATAAACAAAGGGCGTAACAGGAAGCTACATTTGGCTGGTTTGAGCGTCCGTGTTATCTGTTCCCAAACCTGCAAGCATTTTCAATTCCAAGGACAATGTGGTTTTGATCAATAAGCAGAAATTCTACTTTTCTTGCATGGGCTGTCCTCACTAGAACCCGCCACTGCCCCCGTGCTGGCTTGGATGGGATGAGCCCACCCCACTCTTGTTCCTTTGCTGGAATAAAACCAAGACAAAATCCGTGATGCAGTATCTTGAGGACACTTCCTAGAGAATGGC
Organism: Nasua narica; assembly: GCA_028533885.1. Lineage (NCBI taxonomy): Eukaryota > Metazoa > Chordata > Mammalia > Carnivora > Procyonidae > Nasua > Nasua narica. The sequence goes on from CM052813.1 coordinate 1,807,387, forward strand.
GTCACCTCACGCCATTTAGGATGACCGCTATCGAAGGAATGGGGAATCACAAGAGTTGGCGAGGACACGGAGAAATTGGGACCCTCCTGCACTTCGCTGGACACGTAAAATAGTCCCATCATTATGGAAAAGAGTATGGAGGTTCCTAAAAAACCCTATCGCTCAGCAGTGCCAACTTCTGGGTACATACCAAAGGAATTCAAGGCAGGATCTCAAAGAAGTATTTGTGGATTCGTGTTCGTTTCAGTGCGACTCACAATAACCAAGACGTGGAAGGAACGCAAGCATCTATTTATGGATCGGCAGGTAGACAAAGTATGATACATACATAGCGTAGAATGTCATGGAAGCTTTAAAAAGTAGGCAATCCCAACACAGGTGAAACCTTGAGAACATCACAGATCACAAAAAGACAGATGCTGTCTGATTCCGCTTACACAAAGTATCTAAAGCTCATAAAGGGGCGAGATGGAAGGGGTTCTGGAGCCGGCTGCCCCAACACGTGAAACAGACTGAACGCTCCTAACCTTCATAGTGAACGTAATGGGGGCGGAGATGGTGAGCTTAATGCTCTATATCATAAAAAATACAGCTTGCTAAATAAGGAAGGGTGATGGGCAGATTGGAGAAGACCAAATTCCACTTTTCCTGCAATATCCCCGGCTCGAAGTCAAGGCATCCCGATGCCAGATGCGCGCACTTGGCCACAGAAGTGGGTGTGCCTCTGGGGAAATGGGCATTTTTTTGGCCATCATTGCCCAGGATGGAAGGGGCGAGGGACCCCATTTATACGGGTCCTAGTCCCATTCACCTCCTCCTCCTCCTCCACCTGCTAAGGCCCCTTCCTACCAACACCATCACATTGGAGATCACGTTTCAGCATGAGGATTTGGGGGAAACCCAAAATCCAGACCACGGCATTTACGGTTCTGTATTATGTTATACACGATGCCGTGTCAGCTGAGATTCTGTAACCCTGATGCTCTTTGCTGACCCAACAGGCGAACTTCGGGTGCAGAACCTCAACTTGTAAATTTCAACACTCCAACACAGAAATTCATATGCCAGGTTCTCAGTACACAGATTTAACTGGTTTCTTGAAGTGACCCCTGTCTTTGGGCTCTAAGTAGAAAACTTGTATCTTCGAAATACACGGTGTCAAGCTGTACTTCTGTCCCAGGCAAATGGGCCACAACAGATCTCTCGTGACCTGTGGGTTTTCCGTCCTCTCTGAGCCGTAGAGCCGTCTTGGCGCCTGATTTCAGGCTCGGTCCTGTTCATTTCGCAGGCATGACCCCACCCCACCGTTCCGCTCCAGCCTTATGTGCCATTCTGGTCTGGGTCTCAGCAGTGGGGATCCTGATTGGCTTTCAGGGAGTCCTCCCTGCTCCTCCGGCGGGGCACGGGAGGAGGACCTGCAGGGAGGCAGTGCCGTTTCCCACGACTGCTCAGGTCTGGCCCACCATGCTTCCATGCCACGCTGGAGCCTTGGCAGCCTGGTGCTCGCCATGCACAATGCTGGCCTTCCGCAGTTAGGATGCCTGAAGAGAGGCCGCCGTGGCTCTTCGGCCTGGCCAGAGGCACACACTTCCCCAACCCCTCTCCTGGCTGGAAGTCCCATTTGTAGGTTCCCGGGGTGGGGCTAAACTTCCGAGAGGCTCCCCGATGGTTTTGTAGGACGGAAGGGGCATCGTCCCTCCTGGCAGGATCTCCGGCACCGGCCTCTCGAGGCAGCAAGGGGACAGCAGTCCTTGCCCCGAGCCCAGGGAACGGACGCCTTGGAGCCCATCACCGTGAGGGGCAGTGACGGCAGGAGGAGGCCTCCCAGCGACGAGAGGCCTTGCTTGGACCGTGACCTCTCTCTGCGGCACGGCCATCCATTCGGGGCAATGTCAGAATTCCTAAAAAATTTCCAGAACAACCCGGTGGACACTACCCCGTCATTTTGTTAAGAACACACCTGGTCATTTTAACGCCCGTGCTGTGGTGGACAGCTGTCTGAGGCACACGTCTGATTTTCCACCTGGGATGCCTGCGTGCCATGACTTCACCAAATAGAGAGAAATGAAGAAGTAAAGCCTTCCTTTCACGATTGTTCTTGGGGGGTCTTCACTAAAAATCCTGAAATTCCTCAATAAACGGGCAAACATAAATACAGCCCAGTGTTAGAACTTGGACCTTATCAACCTTCCAGACTCACACAGGTTCCTGCTAGGGCCCTGAATGTTGCATTTTAGCTTCAGGAACGTGTTTGGTTCATCTGAATAACCTTTCCTCATCGGATATTTGCCTCTAAACCAGTCATGGCTCAGAGAGGAATCGTGGCAAGAAAGAAAATTATCCCGTGGTTTCTGTCTGCCTGTGTTTTACCTAGGGCGCCATCTGCTGACCATATGTTGCCATTCTGACTTTTAAAAAAAATTATTTGATTAACCGTTCCCGTTGATTTTATTGAGTGGATTCATAATCAAGAAAAATTATTTGGATTATGCACATCAGCTTCCACCCCAAGATTTTTGCCGAGCTGCTTAACCATGACGCCCTTGGAAGTAAAATCATGAGAATAATAGTTTTTTGATTTTTTTTTTAATGTGAAAAGACCCCCCATCTCAATTTGGCAAGGGGACAATACGACCTGGTCTGGGTCCTGCTCAGATACAGGCGTGACAGCACCTACCTAAGGAGGTAAGCACAGAGGCAGGTAACTAGGTGCCTGTAAAGGAAAGGCTTAAAAAAAAAGTGCCCGCTCCTTTTAACCACAGATTTTAAATTCTGTAAGTACACCCGTGGAAGGACCAGAGTGAGGGGCAAATACCCATGTCCCTGGCTGCTTACATGGGATTATTTGTAATGCTCTTTCCTATACCTGCAGAGAGAGAGAGACTCATGCACACACTATGCAGCTCTTATGGTTTTCAGTGAAAATTTAAAAATTCCAGAATGATATGGGAAAACGTGTATGATACAGTGATGGGTGAAAGAAATGCAGAAACTAAACGGAATTTGCAGTCTAGTCCCAACAGAGTGCAAAGCAGAATCATACATCAACTTAAAAGAAACAATTTAGGGGGTGCCTGGGTGTCTCAGTCATTGGGCGTCTGCCTCTAAGCCTTCGACCAGCTTAGATCGTGATCTCAAGGTCCCGGGATGGAGCCCCACATCGGGCTCCCTGCTCGGCGGGTAAGCCTGCTTCTCCCTCTCCCACTCCCCCTGCTTGTGTTCCCTCTCTGTCAAGTAAATAAAATCTTAAAAAAAAAAAAGAAAAGAAAAAAAGAAACCATTTAAAAGAAGCTGCGGATATGGTAAGAAGATTGGATTGCAGTTTAACTACAGTTTCTTGTTAGGATGTTTTCGTATTGCCCAAAATATAGAAGTATCTTCCACTCTTGTAATCAGATAACGTAGGTATTTATGTAAGCACATGATTTTTATGGAAAACAACTATTGTAGATGGGAAAATAAAAGTGCATACTTTGCTTCCCCCTAGTGGATGCAGATGAAATTGCACTTAGATCTAACTTTCCTAAAACAGAAACTACTTCAAAGCAAGACCGAGGGGGGGGGCGTGGTAGAGCAGACGGCAGGAAAGGACAACAATACTCAACACCATGCCGGCAGCGACTGGACTCAAACACGCCAAGCCTCAAGTTGTCATTTTAAGTAAAATTGTACCGCTTAGTTTTTATGCATATTCACGATTGGTTCAAATGCTAACTTTGGCAGCCTTCCTTGATTTGACCCTGGATTCCCTCTACTTTCTCTTCCGGGGGGAGCCACCTGCTCCCCACTCCCCAGAATCGGCAGCCCCTGCTCCCCACTGGCCGCCCCGGTCTGCCCCTACCTTGGCAAGATTAGCTGATCCTGGAGGATCAGAGCCGTCTTGCTGAAGGCATCTATCCTCCTGGGTCTCCTCCATGAAGCCCTCTTGGGTTTCCTCTAGGTCCTCTGAGTCCCTTCCAAAGACCAAATCTGTGCCCCAACACTACTCTTTCCCAGTCCATCCATTGCTGAAAAAGTCCTCAAATGCTTCGTGTCATTGGAAATAAAGTCTGTTTTGGCTTTATGCACGACGTGCTCGTAAGGGAGGTGCCTTGCTGTTTATAATTGTTAGGTCTCGGGGGATTGACCCCTGTATCGGTATATGATGACCCTCTCTGTCTTCTTTTACCGTTTTTAGTTCAAGGTCTATTTGGTCTGACATCAAGGTCACTACCCATGTTTGCTTGTTTTGATTGTTTGGTTGGTTGGTTGGTTACCGTTTGCTTAAAATATCTTTTCCATCCCAGTCTACGTGTGTCTTCAGAGCTAAAGGGAGTCTCTTATAGGCAGCACATTGTTGGATCTTGTTTTCTTATCCATTCAAGTAACACATTCCTTACCAAGGCGCAGGGGTCACGTCAGGACTGAGCCTTTGCCTCCCAGCGGCCCCTTCCCTCCCCCGCCCGCATCACTGCTCTCTCAGGTTTCTGCAGCTTGCCGCGGGCCATGCCCTTTACCTGGAATACCTTCCACCTCATCGACCTGGAGAAATCCCAGGCACAGCCGCCTTCCCCTCTGTGAAAACCAGGCATCTGGAGAAATGCAGGTTTTTTTTCTTATCACGATGGAAACTTCAGATATGATCTTTCCAATGACTAGGACTTGGGCACATGTAGACCGAAACAACCATCACTGTCTAGAGGTAAGATAGGGAAGCCAAGAGAAAGGATTGCAAGCCTTACCACCGATAGCGTGCGTCCATAGGTATTTTTGGAAAGCTCTTTTCTAATTAGTGCTGCACGCAGTCTCAGAAATCTGGCACCGTTCGCTCCCTGAATTTTTAATACAATTCACAAGTGAGACTACCCAGATCTGAAACGTTATTGTTCTTGTGGTAAAACTATAAATGACTGATTTCCGCGTATTTCACAGATGCGGGATGAGGCAGTCTTTATGTGGCTTGTGTCCCTTTGGGCACTTTAGACGGACACGCTCATCGCCCCCTGGTGGTGCCTCGGATCGGTTCGACCCGTGGGCACACCTTGGGAATCACAGGGTCCATGGGAAGAGGGACACCCTGCAGACACACCAGTCTCAGTCCCCGTAACACGGGCTGACTGATGCCTGCCAGGTTTGGAAATCCTGACTCCTTAGTGCTTCCTAAGAACCCGGTGGAATTACAAGGAACAATGAAACAGCTCGCTTCCAGTCGCACTGTTAGGAGCAACGAGGGGGACGGACTTCACCTGAAATCCACTCAGCGTCTCAGTCCCGATGAGCCACACTGCCACGTCACCTGTCCCAAAGCTCCGCGGCTGCACAGGGAGGGCTGTGTCTTGGGCTTCGGGGGGGAGCCGCCCGGCTGCGCCAAGGAAGGGATGCTGCGTGAGCGGCCCGCAGCCCTGCACAGTGGAAGTCGGAGGAGTGTTCCCTCTTCTTTGCCGGAGGCGGATCGCCGGGTGCGCAGTCCACAGTGTCACCCGGAAGTCCCCAACGGGACTGAGCCCTGGCTTCCTTCTTCCCACCCATCCCCACCCCGCCTAAGCAGAACCCCAGTGTTTAATCTAGAATAAAGCAGAGATTTTCTGTTGGAAAAGAGGGTGGGAGCTCCACAGAACTCTGTGGGCCAGTCACTGCCTTAGCATTTCTCGAGAAAACCTGTAAGCTCCAGGAAATTAAGTCAGAGCAGCTCTGAGTTCCAGAATTTAGTTCCCAAGAAGCTGTTTTTGTTTTTTCTTCTTCTCCTTCTTCTTAATGAGGTATGGCTGGAAGAGGAAATGCCTTCACGTGTTGGATATAAAGGTCCAAAGGACGGGGAGAGAACTTTGGCCGGGGCGTTGGCGGGATTATAACCTGGAGCACGGTTCTCCCTCTGCCCCAATAGCCCTGCAGGGTCAGTGCCACCTAAGAAATTACAGAAAAGACACAGAGGCCAAGGGCTAAGAAGCCAATGAGAGTGATGATAAAGGAGCTGAGATTTGGGTCTATTCTTTGCAGTTTCAAAGCTCGTATGCTTTCTATGATCCATTTCCAGGGAGCCAACCATGAACGAAAGCCGGGGTGGGGGGGAAAGGCTACGGCAGCCACCTTTCCTTAGATTGGTTCAGCAGACATGGAACAAAGACCGAGTTAGAATGTTTCAGCCAATGAGGACAGTTTCGACCGAGAGCAACTCTGATCCCAGTAGCGGTCCTCCCTCCCCTCCTCCCATAGCCTTTCCAGCACGGGCGGGGAAGGCAGCTCAGGAAAGCCAGAGGCTTCTCTGCTCCACGTTTCCTTTTCTATCTGCTTGTATCCGACAGAAGCCTGGCTTCTGTGCACCAGTTCTGCTCGCCCGGTCTCCACCCGTCATCTGTCCCTGGGCATCCCCGCCCTCGTCGCGTAGCGCTCCGAACGAAATGGTAGAAAGCAACAGAGACAGCAGGGGCACAAGGGGGACAGTCGCCGCGAGAGTCCAGGCGGGAGGCGTGTGGCTGGCCATGAACACAGCAGTGGAGAGGGGCGTGTGGGCGTGAAGCTGATCGGGGGTGGGGGTGGAGGGGAGTAAGGCGAACGCAGGAACCAAGGGTGGCGTTGGCTTCGGGCTTCTGGAAGGTTCCAGAAGCTTCCAGGCGGTGCGGATGCAAGGTTGGGAGGGAAACAGTGGGGCAGGGGAAGACCAGAGCGGCCATCCCCCAAGGCTGCTGGGGATGTCGGGGCCGTGAGGAACAGTGCCCAGGGCTTGTAGGGAGGGAGAGCCCTCCATCCCTCTGCGGTTCCCCAGTCCACCTCGTCCTCCAGCCTGCTTGCTTCCGGGACCTCATGCCTCTCCCTCTGCAGCCACGTCCAGAATATCCTCGTGAATGCAATTGGCCCAAACCTCACCCCACCCCGGGATTTCCCCTGAGCCCTGGCCAGGCCTTCATCATCGGGGCTGGCCTCACCCCTGTCCTCCTGAGGTCCCCATGGGGCCCAAGCGGGCTGCGGGACCACAACGCCAGCCTCCCTGCTCTTCTCGGACGTGACCGCTCCTCCTCGACTTCCTAACTCGATCGGTCTTTCCTTGAGCTTCGGAAGCCCAAAGACAGCGTCCGTTTCCCCAGCTCAGAGTTCTTCCACATCCAGGCCAAACGGCGGCGGGGGTGAGTGGCCTCTGTGTTCTGTGCTCCGTGTTTGCAAGGCACCCCTTTGAGGAAAGATCGCACTGGTTTGCACTCGGGGCATTTCTGCACGATAGACCCTTAGACCTGCAGGCGGAACTCGGCCCCCGTCCAGCTTGGAAGGTGCAGGCTTGAAAGGCCTTGATATTTCCAGGTGACCCATCCCGGGGAATGAGCAAAAGGTGGCTCCCCAGGGCCCGGCAGGGCTGCCTGCTGCAGGAGAAGGCCACGCGGGTCAGGGCTCTGCGGGGGTCCCAGGGGAGTGGTGGCCAGGCAGCAGACATCTGGAATTAGGTGGGCGCGAGAACAGCCAGACTGTGGGTGGTCAGGCGAGTAGGAAAAAGAGGAACAGATTTCTAACCCGACGGAAAGAGCGGCTGATAACGGGTCAACGATGTCAACTTTGATTTCCGGGGAAATAGTGCCCTCTTTATGTGTCCTTTATTGTTTGCCCCGGAAACGCACACCTGAAGACACGTTAACGTGTTTCGTTACTCTCAAAAAACGATGTTTTGAGAGTATTCGGAACAATTTAAAACTGAACGCGTTCTATTTTTGAATCCCTACATCTTTCTGTACCTGGAAAAGAGCTTTCATGTCAACCAGCCAGAATCTTCCGGATTCAATGAGTTCAGCAGCCCCTTTTTATGCAAATTGGTTTTTTTATAGATCTCAGCTTCCTGGTTCCATGGTCGATGAGAACCGTGGTCGACACCAGGGTCAAAGCCCCTTGTCGCCGGCAGCAAGACCCTCACGTCTCACTTCTCACCTGTCCGGCAGGACAGTGATTGGAACTGTTTTCTCAGGTTGTGGGGACGAGGCACCCTGACCTGGGTGCATGGTGTCCCTCTCTCCAGGTCCGTGTGTGAGGACTGTCCCTGACGTGCTGGCCGGAGGATGTCGCTTATCAAACCCAAACCCTTATATTGACAACCCAAGGAAGCCCCGAGCCCCGCCTCTCATGAGCGGGGCTTCTCATGCAAGCCGAATAGAGGGACTACCACCCACCCCGGATTGCAGCGTAAAGTCAAGCTGTAAACCCATTCCCTCCATAGAGATGAGAGGGAACACGAAAAACAAAGTAAGACAAAACCATCGATGCAAACCCGATGCATCAAAAAATGGGTCGGAAACACGGTGGGAGGTTCGGGGTGAGCCTCCGAGCTGCAGCCGTGGGCGTCTGGGCTGCAGAAGTGGAGACAGGTGTCCTCTTACTCTCCCGCGAGGTCACCGCTCCCCGTGTGCGAGTGAGGACGAGAGCCAGGCGAACCGTGCCGACGCGGCTCTGAAGTCCCACGCAGTCTTCCAGGGCCTGGCCCGGCTTGCGGCCTCAAGACCTCGATGTTGGACGAAGCGACGATGCACCCAACCTGGGCCGTGGAATGGCGGCCCCTGTGGAGCTGTAGCGGTTGGGGAGCCAGAGGGACAACGAAACCGTGAAAATGGCCATGAGAGAGGTGCTCATGCCATTCTTGCATTTCTAGGTGCATCTGCGAACTAGAATCCTGAGCCCACAGTAGAAACAGAGACCGGCCAGGAGAACCCAGCAAGTAAGTGTTCTCTCCCGATGGACGAAGTAGGACAGCATGCGGGATGGCTCTAATATAAATATGTTTATATCTCTGGAGAGAGAAAGGAAGGACGGGTCTGCACCAAAAAAATAGTTACAAAGGAAAGCACTAGGAACCCACGTACATAAAAAAAATAACCACTTTGAAATAGGGGAAAGAGCACATACAGCCATTAGAATTTTAAAAAGCTCTTGAAGGATAAGGTAAACCGTATCCTACCCTTTCTGTCTTTGAAAGAAAGAAAATGGGATAAATCAGAAAAGAAAACTGAGTGATCCCTGCCCAGGACACGGTACGGAGAAAGAACGTACATGAAGATATTGCTTGCAGTTAAAAAAATTCACTGCACTGTTTCCAGATTGGAAGAAGAACTGAATAATAGAATAAGCCAAAGTCAGCCTCATCGTACTAGGTTGAAACCGAAGAACATCCAATGTGAAAAGAAAATGATAAAAGCTCGCGAAGGAGACAGACCCACAAAGGGCTGATCATTTGGAAGCTGACTTCTCCTTAGAAGCAGCGGATGCCATCAGGCAATGGAATAATGGCAGTCTTAAAACCACAACTTCCAACCTAGGATTTTGGATGTAGAGCAGGAGCATAAGCAGAAGGGAGCCGCTGAGTCGGAGAAAAGACAACAACGCATCAGGAAAAGACAGGAGAAATTGATGGCTGCCGTACACAAGCCAGAGGAAGAAACTCACCTGGGAAAGGAGGGAGAAGATAAGGAGAAAGACAGCCGAACTGCCGAGGGGTCTGAATTCTTTTCAGCATAACGGTGACATCTCTTGCCCCCAACACAGCGGTCCCTGACAGAGTTTCTTTCCATACACAGTCCTCGGTGTTGGCATTGACCTGGTGCTTGGATCCTCTACCTGTCGCAGAGGCATTATGGTAAGCAAATCCACATGTAAATGAGCCAGCAATAATTAGGAGTTAGCTCCCCTCTGGAGGAGGTCTGGGGTGAAAACTGGAAGGATTTTATAGCCTAGGGCCAGAATGGAGACAAAAATGACATAATTTATGTCACAAAAGGGTTAATTTAATTTCCAGTGCTTGCGAAAGGCAGACTTGCTTACCTTCTCCAGGACCGGGAGAAAGTCTCAGGTTTCAAGCCTTGGAAAATCTTCCTCCCTCTCTGGGAGCTCTGTGCAGGATTTCTCTCCCAGGGACAGGGTGAACCCAGAAATGCAGAACGAGCAGATTGTTTGACCAAAGCTGGGGGTTTCAAGGACAAACCTCCCACCGGGAGAAAGGGGCAAGAACATTGGGATTATCTACAAGGGGGTGCTTACTGGGGGAATCAGAAAGGAGGGAAGTGTGTATATGTGATCAGGAAAATGGGGGCATGGCGGTGAGTGGCTTGGAGCGTTCCATGGAGTAAGACATTTTGCGGTTGTCGAAGTAGAGGAAGTGGCTTGGAACACCAACAGGTTACGGTCAGAGAACAAGAGGCTCACAGTCGAGATTTTGGAGGAAATGCTGCTGTTGATAAGGATCAGGTCTAGAATTTAATGAGGACAGCGGGTTTCAGAGGTGACGTGGTAGGAAAGAGTATCGTCAGGGGGAGGGGGAAAGGCAGGGACCGGGCACACGTAGCTTAGCTATGGCCGGCATGAGAGCTGCAGTCCCCACATCTGGTGACAGCTCAAAAGAATAATGGGAACACGCTGGATAATTACATCAAGAGGAGCAAGAAGGGGCTAGAGTCTTGGCTTCAAAACTGGGGGGGTGGTCAGTGAGGAAGGAAGGGTAGTGGTCATAAAGTCATAAGGAAGAACGAGAAAGCGCACGGTCCGCATCTGGAGCAGGGGTAAAGGAGTATGGGGGAAAGGGCCACCACTTAAGATGGCCATAAGGGAAAGCAGTGTCCTTGACGAAGGGGCTGCTTTCCTTGGACTGCAGATACAAGACCCACTGACAGCAGAGGTTGAGGATATGCCCCTGACCGTGGTGCCTCCAGGCCCGGTTGGGACTTTGCGGGGTTGGTGAGGCCTCCAACCACCAGAAGGTCGGACTGGGTGATGCCCGAGGTCAGCAGGCTGCAGAGATCGGGAGCGCACATCACTAACCTGTTAGGGGTCGGTGGGCCAGCGTTCCAATGATGGCTTCTTTTTAGAAACCGAGCTGTATTGTGGGTACACGAGGGACTTGAAGGAGTACGTGGGAACTCGGGGGGGGGGGGGCCCACGTGGGAGGCCAAAGCGGCCTCCACACTGAGACCTCAGCTCCTCCATCAGAGGCCCCGAGGTCCCCAGGAATGCCAGCCCCTCTGAGCGGGCGAGCGGAGATGATGGGCTTGTGTGCAAGGCCCTGTCCCCATGTGTCCTCTGCGATGTACATTCCGCAGAATCCAGGCAGCAGTCAACGTTAGGTCAAGCGTTCAGTGTAGCAATATTTCCTTCCCCTGGGAGGCAGAGCCAGCCCTGCCTTCTGTTCTCAGTTCTTCTTTGAAGTGCATCCTGGCGTACGAATCGCGCCTTTGCCCCCGTGGCTCCCACTCAGGCTCTGGCCTCTCACTTCCTCTCAGTCACTGCCGGGACATGATGGACGGACGGATGGACAGAATGAATGGGAGCCCCAGGAGGGCGCTGGCTGGGCCAAAGGGCAGGCAGTATCCCAGGGCCAACAAATGGCCAAGTCACGGAATGAAAAGGGGTCGATTTCGCCATGCTTCCAACTCTAAGCTGTGAGGAATTTGTTTCCAGAATTCTCGGATGACCATTATGTCTCACACCACATCCTGAACCATTGATCTGAGCTATCCTGGTGCAAGGAACCGCGCGTGCATATTCTGTCCTGGGAAACTGGCAAGTTCAAGAATGCAACATACATGACTGCGGCTCCATGACTTCAGGGAGCTTCCGTAGTCAAGTAGGGGACCAGCTGTCCGGTCTTCACAGCGTGGCAGAGAACGTAGGTCGGGGGCTTTGGACGATGCACGGAGACAGGTGCTCGTGTCGGGGGCTGGCTGGCCGCGGACAGGAAACCAATGTGACGTGTCCATTGCAAAGGCCTCTTTCCCCACTTGTCGCCAAGTCCAGTAACGGGGACCATCTCGATGGGAAAGAGCATTTAGAACCGAGCTCCCCGCTCCCTGCTTGCCGCAGAGGGCACACCCCGGCCTCCCGAACGCTGCGGTGTCTGCCAGCCCGGCTCGGGATTCTCTCCACCAGAAGCAGACTCATGCCCGGTGGTTTCCGGTGCGTCCTCCTGCTCATTCCCCAGAGAAACTACAAATGTTTATCAACTCAAGGGCAATGCTTCCGAGTCGCTGGATCTGATCTTCCTACAGTGACGTCTTTACCCAGAGAGATGCAAGTCACTTTCCCATCTTGAGCTCTCGCACCGCTACCTTCCATCTTCCTGTCGCGCGCTTTCACTGGTTGGAAGGGGGTGTCCCTTATTTGGCTGAAATGCTGGTATTATCTTGGGTGATGCAGACCTGGGGATGTGTTTAATTTTCTCTTTGATCTGCCAATACCTCCCTACCTGTTTTGACATCAGCTGCAGCTGGGGAGTATACGAGGCACCCAGGAACTTCCCTCCGTCTCCGTCTCTCTTTCTCTGTCTCACATACACACGTGATCCCCGCACGTCTGCGAACTCACCGAGGCGGGGGGGTGCCCTTGACGGCAGATGCTTACGCTGGAACCTCTGCAAGCCTCCGTCTGCACCGGGTGTGAAGGAAACCACTGGGAAGGGTCAGAGAAAAGGGGTTTACTGCTTGCGTCCATTAGAGTCTGGGCAGGACAGGACGATGGTCTCAGAGAGTCACCAAGGAAAGTTGCCTAAAGTGCTTTCAACGACGGGGAAGAGCGGGCATCCTGGGCACGGCTGCTCCAGCCTGACGGGGCAGCAAGAGGGAGTAGCTGACGTCAGCAGTATCCGGGTCTCCCAGCGGGTGCGGTGGATTGGAGCACCCTGCCTGACCGGTTCCTGGCCGTCACGAGCGGGACACAGCCCATCACGTGCCTGGCACACACATGCTAGATGCAAGGCTGGTCGACTTGTTTGTTCACCAATAAATGCGTTTGTTTTTGAGACGTGCACGTCTCTGGATCAAACTGGCCAAAGCCCCAGAGGACCGACGTCTCACGGCGGCACCCGGTTTCGGGGGCACGGTGAAGAGACAAAGAACCTCCAGGAAGGGGATCTGGCCACCTGAGGCCCTTTTGCTGTGGCCTCTGCCCGAGGATGGGGAGGAGACGGAGCTCCGCGAGGATCCTGCTGCCGACGGCATCGGAAGGAGCAGTTCTCGAAGTAGCTTCCCCCGTGGTCAGTGATGTCCACAGACAGCACATAGGAAGAGGGAGCCAGGGGCGGGCAGGTTTGAGAAACGTCACTTTGCACGAAGTTAAAATAGGTGACTTTACGGGGAACGTTGTGAATCTCCACAAGTCAACGACGGTGCCCACGAAATTACCCAAGCTCATTTCGCCCCGGAGCCCTTTAATTTTTTTCAATAAAGCATCTAGCAGGCAATAATTTTACCTGAAACTCGCTTTGAAGGATAATAATCGGAATGTTTTCAGATCCCAGGTGAGTGTGCCGAGCGCCCGCCCTGCAGAGACGCAGCAGATAAAGAAACCAGCTGTTTGTGGAGGCGCAGACGATTTTGCCAGAATCAACTTCCCAGCACAGCGGAGGCACAAGCGTTCTGGAAGACGTTAGCTCCCGGAACAAGGCCCAAAATACGGGCTACGTGGGTAAGCTTCATAAACGAATGGATTAAAATATTGGCAATGAAATAGCTCCTTTCTAAAACGAACGTGCGTCGACCTCCAAGGTGTCAGGAAGGGCCTTCCGCAGCGCAGACAGTGGCACAGCTCGTAGCTGGTAACCCCCCGGACGGGCCCCCAAAGGAAGGATCCTCAGACTGGAGAATCCTGGCTTTGGCTTTAGCAGCAGGAGCTGGCTCCCTGGGAGCCACGCCCCCTGGCGCCACGCCTCCTGGGAGCCCCGCCCCTGGAGCCCCGCCCCCCCACGCCAAACCTAGTGTCCGCGGAGTGGGCCCTCTTGAGCCCCAGCACTGCACCATCTGCTTCCCCCCCACGGCCTCCTACCCCCGTGGGCCACCCAGGTACAAGGGGCAAGTGAAGGACCCTGCCTTGTATTCTTAGTTTTAGAAAAACAGAAAATTGAGAGAGAACTTTAGTTTTCGTTGTTTACAAGGATCCGGAAGTTGGTAGTAAAACGTGATGAAAATATCTTCAGAATACGCTTGCCTGAACTCTGGAGCCTTTTGTTCTTGGAAGGCCTTCGTGGACTTTCTCTGTAGAGGAGTGGAAGGCTGCCGGCCTTCTCTTTAGCGCTTGGGATCGAGTCTGGGGACCACATGGTCAGCAGACGCTAAGAACATGGAAGATTTTTGAGTCCTTCGCTAGAAACCCTGATTTCACTCAAAATTATGCTTGTTTGCTGGCCTTATGTATTCCCATAAAGCCACATCTGTGGGCCCCGTGCACAGAGTGAGTGCGAGGCCTGTCGCAGGGACTCTCATCCATCCCTGTAGGGGTGAAGGGGGCCAGCATGGCTGCTGGACCACCGAAGCCCCTCACCCCTGCCAAGGGCTGTAACATCCGTGTATCGTTTATCAAAAATGCATCTGTAAGCCAAAAAAGGGATGATACTAAAGAAATATAAAACTTTGGTGGCTCTCATCTCTTGCTGTCCAAATTTATATCTCATCACAATAAAAATAAACAGGGTCAGGTAAAAAGACAGGAGACATTATTTGCAGATCCCAAGACAGAGGTGAATCTCTGCAAAGTATAAACAAATATTTAGAGATGTGGTCATTTATCCAGGATTTCTGTGTCACTTCACGTGTGCTGGTTTCCACTGGATGCAAAGGAAGATCGTCAAAGTGCTGGCCCTCGCAGAGCTTCTGGTCTCGGAAGGAGGGAGAATGCACATCTGAAGTCAGGAAAAATTAAGTAGGGGTGAATGTGGGAGAGCATGGATGAGGAAGACAGAAGCTGAGGCTTCCTAAATCTGTGTGCTTGTGGAGGCAGCTAGAGTCCCTAGCATTTCGTGAGACCGAGGGAAGGGAAGGTAGTACGGAGAACACAGGGCAGGGGCTGGAAATGTCGAAGACAAGGCAGGGAAGGCAACTGGGGACGGGGTGAGTCGTAACACGTCGCCCACAGGAGCACCTGGAGTGAATCGTGCAGGGAGGCGCGAGAGGCGGATACGGGGGAGAGCACGCGTGCGGGACGAGCCTGGTGTTCACGTCGTCCCGGGGCGCAGGCTTCCCCAGGCGTGAGCCGGGGCCCGGGCTCCCATGGGGGGGACAGAGGAGCCTTAAGGTTGGGCTCAGGAGAATCCCCTCAGGACGAACACACGGGGCCCGGCAGGGGAGGTTCGAGGAGCCTCCCAGAGACGAGGCCCCAGAGATTTGGGCGGCGGTCCAAGATGCTTCTGCCACAAAGCGGGTGTGGGGAACAGGTTCCAAGCCCTGGGCTCGTGGTCTGGAGGGAGGGAGAGAGGGAGGAACAGAGAGAGGGCCGATTCGCGGAAATCCCAGCTCGCGTGCCGGGATCCCCGTGCTGCAGAGCGAGGGGCCGGCTCCCGGACACAGAGGCTGAGTGGAGGTTTGGACTTAGGCACCTGTGGCCAAACTGAATGGCCAAGGCCAGTCAGCTACTTGGACGATGAAAATCTCCAAAAGATCAGATCTGGGCTGGAGATGGAGTTGGAAACATCCCAGGGCGGCGCAGGCTTGTACAAAAAGTCGCAGAAGCTGCGAGGCCCCTGGGGGTCTGCCTCTTGCTTTGGGCTCAGGTCCCGGTATCACGGTCGTGCGTTGGAACCCCGAGCTGGGCTCTGTGCTCAGCGCGGCGTCTGCCCCTCCCCTGCTCATGCTCCCCATGCTCCCTCTCTCTCTTATTTATTTAAATAAATTTATTTATTTATTTAAATTTATTTAAATAAATAAATTAAATCCTCAATGTCACGGAAGCTGAAATGAGAAAAGGCTGCCAGGGCCCTCCTGCCGGCCCCAGTCAAGGTCGGCCGTCTCGCCCCGCCCCGGCTCTGAGGGCTAACCGAAGAACGGGGTCGAGGGCCAGGCCACCGGCACCGGTCTGGGTCCTGGAAGCCTCTGTCGCGGAGACTGGGAACAAAGCTGTTCCGACTGCGGGACACAGACCGGCCTGAAGAGCGCTGCCTCCCTTCCCGTTCGTTTTCTGGGAGACCCGCCATGTATCGCCAAGCAACTGCTCGCTGGCGCGGCTTTCGCTTCCTATAAATAGCGATGACCACGGCAGTGCCCAGTGTTTCCTGACTCAGCTCCAGAAGGAGCAGGTGTGGTCACGGGGGGGGGGGGGGGGAGTTGTGCCCCTGGCGGCCGCCCTCCTGGGACGAGAACAGGCGAGGGAGGAGGCCCAGCCTCTCAGGACCCATCTCCGCTCAATGCGATCGATCTCCTTTCTTCTGTCCTGCTGCGTCCACAAGGCGCCGGCGCAGCTGCTGGGAGACAGCACTCATGCCAGCCTTCCGGGGCAAAACAGCCGCTGGGCCAGAAGCGCCCCTGAAGCTCTGACACCAGGAAGCAAGACACACATGTTACTGTATTAAGGACACTTGGCATTTGGAATCCTCTCTGAAATAATTCTGTTTTCCGTTAATGAGAAGACACTGATGCGGCAGGAGAGCAGGCTGTGCCTTCGGCTTTGAGGCACGGTCTTAGGGTGGCTTCTGCAGTTTGCAAGAGCTTTCGGTGTCATTGCACTCTGAGTAAAAGCCTCCTTTTAGGACAGCCGGGGAGATCTCCCCGAGCGGGAGGCAGCTGCGAGGGCTGGAGCCGGGCCGGATGTTGCGCTGGGTCCCGTTTGCTGGAAGTACGCGCGGGGCTCCCACTCAGTCCCGCTGCTTTGCTCGATGTCCCATCCTGCCCTGCGGGCGTCCCCTGCTTTTCCGGGGGTGCCCCTCCCACCCGGGCACATGGCAGGCGGGCTGCAGGGAACCCCCATCCCCGGGAGGGCGGCAGCTGCTCTGGCCAGGAAGAGCCCGCCCAGCTGGTCGCCCCCTTCCAGGAACCCCGCAGAAGGAGCCCCCCGAGCCGACAGCAGCTTCTGGGGACGAAGAGGACGGTTTTCTCTGACCACGTGCTCCCGTTATAAATCACACAGCACACGTGTTTACACCCGACGAAGGGAGGGTGTGGGGAAGCACGGTGATTCATCCTGTTTGTCCCCAGCTCTCCTTTCACTCATCACCCTGCAGAGAATTTCCAGGAAGAAATGGACCTTAGTGAAACGCCTAGAAAACAGGGTCGGTTCGACATGGGTGTTGTTGTTATTCTTTAATCATGTCTGCGATAACCTATTATTTCTAGTAATCAAGCCGATTGTGCAAAGTTACCAAATAAAGAGCAGGGTGACTTTAGGTGGGGACTGCACGGTCCCGTTGCCCAGGAAATATGGATTCGCCTTGCCGCACGGCCACCTCCCTGGGGAGGTGAACGGCCTGGTCCGACGAGTGCGGGCTGAAAGACTTGCTTTCGCTGTTTGCAGCGTGAGGGGAGGAGATTTGCCTGAACCAAGACCTAAACGCCCTCGCTCGTCTTAGCTCAGTCTACACGCCCCTCATCTCACGTGGGAACTGCGTGTCCCAGTTTGCAGTTCTTCCTTGAACCTGGGGAGGAGGAGGAGGGCACAGTTCGGTCTAGAGACAGGGGGGCACCAAATCTGACCCTTGGGGACAGATATGGAGCCTGCAGAATGGAGGTACGCCTTCGGGACTGCATTGTTGAAGAATCCCCAAGGTTCCCCCGCTGAGGTTCCCTCTGTGTGAAACGGGAAGAGCCTGCATGCCTATAATGAGTTCTGTTAAAGGCAAAGAAGCATGAAGGGGACGATGTCTCCCCATTGCAGTGAGATCACCTAAGCGGCAGTTTCAATTTATCTCCTTTTTGAAAGAATTCGGCATCACGTTCGGAGAGTTGTGAAATTTCAAAATTGTAGGGACGGAAGCAAGGCAGAGGTCTTCCGATACAAAAGCATTACCGAGCCCACCCGCTGCTCGGTCCCTCTTCACAATTCTCTTGCTCCGCCGGAAAATGGAAGGGTCACCCCTCATCCCTCGCGCTCATCCTGAGGTACCGCGAAGTTTGATGAAGACAAATCGACCCAGCAATGTATTACAAGCAAAAGGACATGAAGTGCGTCTTTAATTAGACCAACTAATGAAAAAGCAAAAGAACTGATCAGAAATACAGGAAATGATGTTTTCGAACCCGTCTGCTTTTTTCCCCCGTTCTTGAGCTGGTTGCATGAAAGGTGCAATTAACGACCATGTTTAAACGTTGACTGGAACCCTCAAAGCAAAGAGGTCCAAAGGTACCCCGAGAAGGTCTGGAAGAACATGGTTCTCCCACCGCAAACTTGGGCGAGGGTCTCCAACCCTGCAGCCTCGCACACTGGCCCCACGTGGTTACCGTAAACCTTACTCCCCGTTCCCTGCAGGCTTCATTCAGGACGTTTATAGCAGCGCAGATGCGCCTAAACCGTCTCGGGCAGCAAGCCTTCCAAGCGGCAATTCCAGAAAAGAGAAGACCCCAGACCACCATCCCCACGCTGTGGCTCCGACCCCTTCTCGGAGCCGGAGGTGAGAGGACGCTGCCGTCCAGACGGTCTGTGGCTTCAGGCTGCGGGTGAGGTCGTCCGCAAAGCTGAAATGGGACCTTGGCTTCTCGATTGCCCTTGGTGCAGAGAGAAATACTGCTTATTACATGGGCCATGGAGAACGAGACGGCTATCACAGGGCACCGATGTCCCATGGGGTTCGGAACCCAGCGGGACTGGGCGCAGACTTGGACGTCCGGGTCCGAGTCAGGGGCAGCCTCGGGGACGTCGGATCTCAAGAGACAGGAGGGGAGGTGGCCCACTTTCCTCAGGGGCACATACCTCCTTTTCCTGGCGGAAACCGCTCTGGCCTTCGAATTTGAAAAAGAAGCGGTTGCCCCTGGACCCAAGGGTCCTATTTCAGGATCTCAAGGTGGTTTCATTCTTTGGTGAATTTCTGCCGCAGCTGAACCTGTAGGTGGCGACAGAAACTCACAGATGATGTGCTTCTCGGTGTGTGTGTGTGTGTGTGTGTGTGCACACGCGCGTGTGAGAAACACGCCCGCTTTAGGTGGTCGTTTCGGGGAAGACAGCTTGGGGAGCCGTGCCCGGTCTGTGCCGCCCGCGGGAGAGAGGGGACAGCTGGGCAGAGCCCTCCTCCTGCCCGTCAGCCCGGACCTCGGCCCAGAGACACCGTGCACACACCGCCGCCACTCCTCGCTGGCTCAAAGGGGCCCTGCCGTCTTCCTGCAGTGCTTCCTCGGGCCGAGGGCTGTCTGCTTCTCCACCAGCTCCTTTGCTTTCTGCCCTCAGGCCTGGCCCAGGGGCCACAGGTCCCGTTTTGGGGGCCCTTTGTCTGGATTCGCACTGTTGGGGGACGAGGAGTCCTGGGCATCCTGGGCCAGACCCCACGGGGATCTGCAGGCGTCCCAACGTGCTCGAAGGCACCTATGGATTTGGCTGGATTGGGAGATCCTCATGTTCCGTGTTCACCGCCGGAGAGAAAGCTGACTGCACGGGCCATGGTCCGCACGGTAACTAACAGGTGCCGTGAAAACAGAGGGGGGTGTAGTGCAAATTGTGCCAAGTGTTTGCACTGAAACCTCTGTGAGGGTCCACAGGGAGTGGGGCGGAGCCGGGGAGGAGAAGGACCTCGGGGGACGCTCCGCGGCCCCAGTCATTCCCACAGCGTCCGCAGAGACGAGCGGCAGGCGGGGGAGGACGCTCGCGGCTGCCGGCTCAGCGATTGGTAGTAATGAGCTCCTGGAGGGAGGCCTCTGGTTTTCGGGACATATGCTCTAACAGATGGAATTGCATCGGCCCGTTTGGGGGGCACTCCGGGGACCTGCCAATCACTGGCATCGAGCTCCGGGGAGGGAGCAAGCCTCTGGGAAAGGACAGAGGTTTTGGAGAGCGGCTTCGAGCCCATTTCGGTGCGAGCCAACCTTAACCACAAGGGCCCTTCCAGCCCCCGGAGCCCAGAGGGCCCGGCGAGGCGTCAGTTCAGTCCCGAGCTGTTTCAGGCGGGGAACCCCTACAGCTGGGTCTGCGGTCCTCAGAGGGGGTTCCTGGGACCCGCGGCTGCGGGGGCGTCTGAGAGGCTGTTAGGAGAATTCCAGCCACCGCACCCCTGCTGGGGGAACTCGCCATCCGTGAGGCAGCAAGCCCCCCGACGGGTCCCCAAGCAAGCTAGGGTTTGCAAACCACCGAACGAGCTCGTCCCCGGGGTCAGGACCACCATGGTGTTATTCGCTGTTCCCCAACCCCCCTTTCTGAGGCCCAGCCCCTTACTGGACACGCATGGGATCCAAACAGAGGCGTTTGGAGGGGACGGAGGAAGGGGAGAAGGGACAGGGATATAATGTCGGTTTCCTTCCTTAAACTTGGTTTCTGCTCGAAAAGCCGAAACCCAAGGAAGAGCGAGCCTCTGTGCAGGTTTGTCTCACACGCTTGCGGTGGGACCCGTGCCGGCTCCGGCCGGACCCCAGAGAAGAGGAATTTCCCCGAGAGACGCAGAGCTGCCGTCGGCCCAGTCTTGAGCCGGGGGGTGCTCCGTCCGAAACGACAGGAGGACCCCGATGCACCGCGCCAGGTCGGAAGCAAAGAGAGCAGAGGGCAGAGCCGAGCAGCCGGGGGTTCGCTCTGGCTCCGGTGAGGGGGTTTCCATCAGCCACGCTCCCGGCGGCAGCCACGGGGAAGGGCCGTGGCTGAGGTGCCCACGACCCTTAGTTGTGGCTCAAATCGCCTCCTCACCATCACAAAGGGACCTTCATTGCTCTCCTCGCTCCAGAAAACCAAGCATTTTAGGAGCTCTGTGCCAGAGACAGAGACAGAGGCGTGTGCCTGGTGGGGGAGGGGCACACAGCGGGCAGCCCCCCCAGAGCCGCTCCCGCCCTGGTGTTTGAAGGGACTCTGGCTCTTCCGCTCAGAGCCCCAGGACGAGACGTGCGTTCCCAGCTCACACCCCGCTAGTCCACAGTCTACTTCCCCCAGGCTTCCTCCCCCCCAAACTGGAAGTTTCCAGCCTGAGATGCTAGGAGGGAGGCCCGCTCCTGGAGGCTGCCAGCCCCCACGGTGGCCCAGCGGAGGGGCAAGACGGTGATGGGAGCCAGCAGCCGGGCGGGAGCCTCTGGGCTTAGGCGCGTGCCCTCTGACCTCGGGGCAAGCCATGGTTTAGGGCTGGGAGGTAAGGTGGGAATCCTGCTAAGAAGCCCCCAGCCTCTCTGGGGTCGGGGAGCCCTGTCACCCCCTCATGGTTGCCACCAGAGCCGAGGAGAGATAGGGGGTCTCCGCAGATGGGGAAAAGCGCTACTCCTTTCTGTCTGTGTCACTCACTTTTTGTTTGATTGCTTTTGGCCATTGGGGCTTCAGCACAGACTTTGCTGCTCACCTGGGGGTAAAGCTCTTCCTCAATACGTTTTGTTTTTTTGGAAAGGCGTTCTGAGAAATATTTTTGGCGGGAGGGGAGGTACCCACCAAAATGGGGTAGATTTACTCTGAGCAGTTGCGAAAAGAAATAATCTGAACGAGTGAGAGTCACAGTTTCCAAACTGCATTCTCGCTTTCCTCCCTCCGCCCCATCAGAGGGTGTGTTAACTGCGTTGGCAGCAAGCCGACTTAGGCTTTGGGGTGGAAGATAAAAGCTGGAAGGAAGCTCTGCTTTTAGGGCCGCAATTGACTCACTGACACTCTTGTCTATTTCCGGAAACCCACTGTCGAAATGCCTCCAGTTTCCATTCCAGCGCCCCCTTTTGGGAAACATGCATTTTTGTGGGGGTGGTATCCCAAGTGCTCTCTATTACGAATTCCTCCATTCAACAAATATGAACGGAGCGCCTCCGGCCGCCGGCCTCCCAGCCAGCCTCTCCTCGGAGCACCGTGTGCGTGAGGAAGCCTTCGGCATGTGGGTTCACATCCATGAAGGAAAGGCGCACGGCAATGTCAATGTTGACGCAATCCCACTTCTGAGTATAGACCCAGAGTAACGAAGCAGAGACCCCACCAGTTGCTCGTACGCCCATGTTTGTGGCAGAATTATTCACAATAACCAAAAGGTAGAAACGAGTGTCCACGGACTGATGAATAGAGAAACAAAATATGGCGTATACACACAAAGGGACGTTATTTGGCCTTAAAAAGGCAAGAAATTCTGACATTTGCTGCAACATGGGTAAACCTATGAGACATTATGCTGACTGAAATAAACCAGGTAGACACACATACACAGCCCCCCCCCCCCCAAATGTGGTAGGATTCCACTTGTACGAGGCCCCTCCAGAGTCACAGAGAACGTAGACGGTGAGCGCCAGGGCTGGGGCGGGGGATGAGGAATGTGTTCAATGGGGAGGCAGTCTCAGTTTGCCTAGATGAAAGTTCTGGTTATGGATGGTAATTGTGCTTCACGCCCTTGGACTCTACACGTAAACATGATTAAAGTTATAAATTTTATGTTTTGCGCGTTGGAGCACAGTTCTTAAAAATCCCTTGAGGCCCTATCTCAGGCCAGTGTGGTCGCTCTTCCTGGAAGCAGAACCCAGACCCCGGGCCCGCTGCACAGCTGGGACCGAGCCGGAGCTCAGACGAGTCCGGGGCTCTATTCCGGGGTCCCCGCCGGCCACGAGGCCTCAAGAGTAGCCACTGCTCATCTTGGAGAAGCTGGTGTCCTGAAAATGTGGCAAGTAGAGAAATTCTGATTACTTCTCCAGATCGCCTGCGGAAGTACCAAAGTTCTCTGTGGGATCCTCTTCTATTCAACAGACACCTGAATTCCCGGGTCTAAGTTCGGTTGCTGGCGATCACTTCACATAACGCGTATGTGCGGAGACCATCATGGGCGCTCCGCTAGGGGCGGGGCCACCACCTCGGGTAAAACCTACCAAGTCTTCACTCTGGAAGGATCTTCCGTCCTAGTCCGAGAGAGACACACAATTTGCTAAATATGCAAAATTGATTTCACAAATGTGGGAATTGTTATGGAAAAAAACTGAGCGACGTTGGGTGGGGGGGTTGAGAGGGTCGGAATGGGGGTGGTTTAAGGGACGGGTCACCATTTTTACAAGGACCTAGGTCCCTGGATATGGGAGAACTGTGTTCTACAGGCAATCTGTCAGTGTAGATGGGAGGAGTGGTGGCCCCTCAGGAACTACATTACCTTGTAGCAAGGTTAAAAAAAAAAATCAGTAAATGCATTGCAGATAACGAGGCCCAGGTGTGTCACCGTAGAGAAAGAAGTTACAGATAAGCGAGGGGCTGGATGCTAGAATGAAACTTGGTCTTTTGGGTTGAGTTGGAGATGTCAACGTGACCTCCCACTTATTTCAATCTGCACACAAACGAGGGGACACAGAACTGAAGGTGTGTACATATATGGGTTAATATGCACACACATTTTTTCTGTTTCTGCCTGCTAAGCACACCCAGCCCCTGGAAAGTGCTCTCTGATTCTTTTCTCCAATGAGAGGAAGCAGGGCTCCTTGGAGAGACAGCTGACCCCACGGCTGGGATGGGACACACGTAAGATGAGCTTGGAGTGTCTTGTGGCTAGAAAGGAAGGAAGTGGTTTTTTTAAAAAAAAAATTGGGGTTGGGCTGGGACGGGGATGGAAGCATGTCGACAGGAACTAACCCGAAGGGCTACTGGCCGTGGAAGCTGAAACAAGTTCGGCCGCAAAGGTGAATGACGATTGTGTTGGAGTCTGCCCCAGAGGAAAACCTGAACGGCCGCGAGTCCACCCTGATGTGAAGAAATGACTGCATGCAGAAATAAAATGGGACAGGTGGAGGAATTCCAGTCGCGATGCAGGACCAAGAGCGTAGGGATCACTGAGGGAACACCCCCAGGGGTAACAGCTGCGGGTAAGCCAGATATAAAACACCTACCCCCCCAAAAAGCTCCTAGACGCTGTGTTAGCCTCGCCGTCCACCCACAAGCTCTTCCCCATCCCTCCCCCGAGGGAACGAAGCTGTGCTGTCCTCCTCGGAGGAAAGGAAAGCTGGTGACTTTCCTAAGGAGAGACTTGCAGACCACCTGAGCCAGATGATCAAGGCAAACATCGCAGGTGACAAGTGACAATGACATCACACGCTCCTGGACAGCATGAGATGACACGCACACACGACCTCCATGACATTCTCTCCAAACTCATCACTTCCACATAATCGTGAGAAAGCACCTGACATGCCCAGTTTGGGGGAAATTCTCTGAAATATTTGGCTTGTATTATTCAAAAGGTCATGAGGAAAACTGAGGAACCGTCACAGATGGGAGATTTATAGAGACGTGACACCTAATGCAATATGGGGTCTAGTGGGAAATGGGGTGAAGTCCCAAGAGCCTGGGCTTCATTTAATGATGGGGGATTGCGTGTCTGCACAGGTCCCCAGGATAGATTAGATGCACTATGCTTTTGTGAGATCTTGACTTTCGGGGAAGCTAGGTGAAGGATCAGGAACTCCTTGGCCCATCTTTGCAAGTGAGCTATAAATTTAAAATGATTTCAAAATAAAGAGTGAAATTAAAATTTTCAAAAGAAGCCGTTGGCCTTCTAGACCCTCAGACGTCATGTTTAACAATATCAAGCAATTGCTTCAATGAAGCCCAGACCCTCCACGTAGAAAAACACAAAGGCTTGGTTCTGGGCCACTTTCAGTGGCGTGAGGCCAGCCTGACCACCTCTCGGTGGCTCTTAGTGACAAAGGCTGCCCCCCATTCCTCTGGGGGGTTGTTGACAGTAATGGAGGTTGAGGAGCCGGGTTTCATATCTCAAGGCTGAATGGTGGCTGAATCATAGCTTCTTGCACTGGAATTCAGTAGACCGAACACAATGGATAGATTACTCCTTTGTCTGGAGAAGAATCCACTAGGATGGAGACACCTGCTAGCTCCAGCTGGTCATGGTTCCTAACTGGCGCATTCTGGATTCCTAACACTGTCGCTGGGGGTCAATGGGGTTGCCATTTTGAGCTTTGCGTCTTTGTCTGCATTCCGTCAGTGTCCACACGTGAGCTGGCGTGATCTTTCACACAGTGAAGAGCGTGCCAAGACACACACCGTCTGCTGGTGGAGACGCTCTTGGCCATCAAGCTGGAGAACGGAGGACTTCTGCGACTTTACTCCGATGAGGTTGCATGATCACTTTTAAGAGAGACCATCATCTACAAAGACCATTATCTACAAAGATCTCACATAGACACGACTTTGTAGAAGACTGTGGAGGGAGGGGGCAGCAGTTAGGAAGGGTCTTTTATGCCCTTCAAAGAAATGCACTGATGATGCTAGGACTCAGCAAGATTTCCTTTTTTCCTTCTAAAGACATTTTTAATGTAGTCCCGAGTATATGTGCGTGTGCGCGTGCGTGCATAGAGTGTAGTTGTAGACCCTACCGTCAGTGCCTGTACAGTAACTGGGAGGTAACTGGGAGGCCTGTTCTCCCCCCGGCTTCACTACAAACTGTGTCTCTAGATAAACACCCGTCCCTGCAGGGTCTCATTTCCTAGCCTATTAACCACGGGGGTTGAACAAGAGCAACTTCGAGAACTTTCATCCTGTGGCCCCAGCAACAGGACTCGGCAAAGCGGGACACGGAAGACACCCCGGGGGTCTGAAGTCTACCCAGCATGCTAGCTGAGCTAGTTCAACACACACATGGGACGGAGGGGGCCTCACTGTAGGAGGTGCTCCGCGCTCAGCCTCTCAGTGAGCCCAAGACGAATGTTGACCGAACATTTATAAAATGTTTCCACTCTTTCCCAAATGGGGATGTGCGTGTGCATTTGGGCCCCGTGGGCCAGCTGCCGGCTGTCTGACCACCGGAGCAGTGCCGGGCCCTCTGGTTTCAAAGACAATGGGTCCAATCTGAGGGCCCCTTTCTTTTCCAAGTCAGGAGCCAATCCTCTGATTATAGGAGACCACAAAGGAAAATCTGTGCAATTAATTCCCTTGAAAATTAGCCACCTCTCTCTTCCCAGGACACACAGCGGAAGGCTTTGCGCTCTGGTGACCATCGCATCCCCGTCTGATGACCAGGGCTCCAGGGGACGTGCCCGGTAGCCACATCCTGCTGGGTCATGCTGCCACCCGACTCCACACGGGTTGGGGGGACCCACGTGGGTGAACAGATGTGAGGGGCAGGGACCCAGCTGGGAAAGCAAGGCGGGGCCAGCCGGCCGGTTGAGCTGGGAAGCGCTGGGTAAAAAGCCGCAGAACCAAAGACGCTTTCTTACGACTTGGCGTATCTTCATCACGGTGTGAACTCTCACCCTCGCCGAGGGGCCCAAGGATGTTCTCCGATGCCAGACGCGACTCAGACAGCAAAAGCGCATTTTGACAAGTGCAAGGAGAAACAAACCCGATTGCTCATAAAACACAGAGGGATTGAAAAGATTAAGAGGGAAAAATCTCTGAGCAAAACAAACTCGGAGCTAGAAAACACGGCACCCGCAGAAACGGTTTGAGATGCTGGAAACCAAACCACGTGGGTCAGATCACCCGGCCCTGCTGGGAAGTTTCTTATCTCGGCCGCAGGGAGCCAGAGGCACCGTGCACTGCCCATCTGACCCAGGGCGGCCCCAACCCGGGCCCGGGATGCAGGGGGGGTGTTGCAGGAAGGCCCTCCAGCAGCAAAATGCATGGGACACAAGCGCATTTCCAAATGCGCCCGGGACAGCCCTGCACGGGTCCTAACACCTGCAAATCATCCGTGTTGGCTGCATTCCTATTGGCTTATGGCCTTTCTAACCAGACTAGAGAGGATTCAATCGACTTCAGCCTGAAACAGGAATTCTGTAAAAAAGTCAGGCGAATTTCTGCATTTGGAGCTCACCCCTCAAACGAGCCTCTTTTACAATATCGGCAGCCTTCTTAGGCATTGTCCGCTGTGTCTGACATTTGAATTTCTAAAGTAAGCCTCACATACGGGGGCTTACTAGCCTTCATCAATATTTTAGCCATTCTGAAAGGGGACGTGGAGGGCACTTCCCCCAAGTCCTTCAAGACGTGTTGTTTTATCAATTCTTTACTTGGAGAAATTACACTGAGAAATCGTGACCCTTTTACAGTTCAACCCTGATTGATGGCGACCACACAGATTCACTCGGGACGATGCCTCCAACCGCGTCGTGGAAAAGTTTGAACGCGCGGTATTCAGGGACGTTAATATTTTCCCTCAGACAATCCCATAGTCCCCTTGGACATCCCGAGTTAGCTAAAACTGTATGGCAGCCTACCTTTGCAAAGGGGCAGAGGGAGAGGGAGAAGCAGACTCCTCTCTGAGCAGGGAGCCCGATTCAGGGCTTGATCCGACAACCCTGGGATCATGACCTGAGCCAAAGGCAGATGCTTAACCGACTGAGCCCCACAGGTGACCCACAAATGACTTATTTTAACAATATTTTCCTGCCACAAGAACAAATCTAGACACAACCAATAACAAAGGGATTCAATACAGTTGCTCCAAACCGACTCTGAAATCAAGTCAAAATACAACCACAATTGCTCTCGCTGTCAACAGCACTGTCCCCTGTCACTCGCTCGGGAACGTGCACCGCCCTCTGTTAGCGTCTGTCTGCAGACAGGTGGCTTGTCGAGACCATAAACCACCAGCGGGGCAAGACGGTGTTCGAGGTCGTCAGAACCTCCCCCAGAACAACACACGCCCATCCATCTGTCGTGTTTTCTTCCTCGCAAATCTCAGCTACCTCTATCCCATTTCTTAACGTCGTTTAGTAATTGGCAGTTTTCTTGTCTATGTTGGCCGCCATTTTAGTGGAAGTCCAAAGAGAGACCATCTGTGTCTGGGAAGTTCTCACATAGATGCCCCTGAGCAGGGGACTGAAAGCCCCACGAAGGCAGCTCTCCTGTCTGCATAACCACTGAGCGATATCCCGACACACAACGCTCGCCAGATTTTTGTGTCCATGAGTTTCAGTTTAGTAGAGTAAGTGTAGTGATACAGAGATCTCTGGAAGGAGAAGTTATCTCTCGATAGCAGACTTGGGAGCCGACAGCCCATTGCCCGCTTTTGCATTCCCAACCGGCCTTTACGTTTCCAAATGGTTTTCATACCACGTGAAAATTCTGTGACTCTCAAATGCCTGCGTCCACAGTCGAGCCCGCTGCGGGCAGCTGTGCTCTCCCCAGCTGCTCATGGCTGGACGGCACGAGGTTCTGCACCAGCCGTGGGCTCTCCTGGACGCGCACGGTTGCACACTTCCAATGGCAGCCATGCCCTTGTGACGCCGAGGCTTTCCCGGGGCCGCCAGTACCAACACACGGGTTTTGTTCATTCAATGTCAGCATGCTTCACCGCACCAGCCTAGGGACCGGGAGAGACATGGACCCCAAATGGCACACTTTCCAGGCAAGGGGACGTGCAGATGGTTCGTTGGCTGATGATGCTACGGCAGTGCTAAACGGGACATTACACACCAACATTTCCAGATTAAGCACTCGTCACCATATTCCAAACCACCTGCTAAAAAGTTAGAACATTTAGAATGGAATGCCTATCAGCAGAATTTCTCAAAAAAATTATCCTCTCTTTCTCTTTCTGCCTCATAGGTAGACAGACAGACAGACGGATAGATAGGTATAGATATGGCTATCACCAAACTGCATTTCAAAGTGGCTCATATGACTCAGCAAGAAAAGCCATTTACTGACCTTCATTTCATTACAAGTTTTTGTTTTTTGTTTTTGTTTTTTATTGTTTTTGTTTGTCTGTTTTGCTGCACTTGAAGAAATACGTCCAGAAAGCCTGAACTTGCTTAGACTATTAATTTTCCAGCAAGAACACTTATCCAAAGATTTGAGGACATTGAGAGAAGCCTCAATAGTTAATTTAAAAGCCAGGCAACATTATAAAACTATTATAAATGAGTACACAAGGCAAAATGATAAACTGTTAGATGAGGATGTAAGAAGTTATCTCTAAAAAATAATGATAATAAAAGAAGTTGTCTTTATCACTATGGGGATGGGAGAGCTTTTTCAGCTCGAATCAAACATCACAAGCATGTAAAGGGAAAGATTTGAAGATTTGCATTAAATTAAAAACTTAGATCATTCAAAATCATTATGATAGCATAATGAAAGAATGCAAATTAAAATTATACCTGTTGGATTGGCAAAAATCCAAAATTTCATATCTCACCAAGACATCAAGATTGGGAGGAAATGAATGGGTCCCCACTTTCACCACTGGTAGGAAAATAAATTGGTCTGGCCAAATCATGTTAGAAAGTGAATTCTAAAAAAAAAAAAAAAAAAAAGAAAGTGAATTCCAGGGGCGCCTTGGGTGGCTCAGTGGTTAAGGCCTCTGCCTTTGGCTCAGGTCATGATCTCAGGGTCCTGGGATCGAGCCCCGCATCAGGCTCTCTGCTCAGCGGGGAGCCTGCTTCCCCCTCTCTCTGCCTGCCTCTCAGCCTACTTGTGATCTCTCTTTCTCTGTCCAATAAATAAATAAAATCTTTAAGAAAAAAAGTGAATTCTACTGCATCTGTAAAAATCTCAGAGCATTTCCATTTCTGGGATTTTCGCCCTCTGTTACTTGTACAAAATCTTTTACTTGAGCTTGTTTAACAGTGGCAGAAATTGTAAACAACCTAGACGCCTGTCTAAAGGGACTTTACACACATAATAAGGAATGACTGACTTACGTGATTATAAAACGTTGTTGAACTTAGGTGCTCAAATGGGTAAAACTTCAAAATACATAGTTAAGTGAAAAAAAGAGCAAGGTTGGGAATCATTCAAGTAGTATGTCTACAATGAGGGGGCATGAGAAATAAAATAATAGAGCACGACTTCTGTTTTCATGTGTATTAAATAGTATCTACACAGACACATAGGAAACTGACCGGGGTAACTGGTCTACTCACCTACTTGCCATGAGATTCTATAGAGCAGTGGAAATGGAGTCCAGTGAAAGCCACAACACAGACGAGTCCCACAAATACAATACTGAGTATGAAGGGAAGCCACCAATGCCTACTGTAGGATCGTATTTCTACAAAATTCAAAAATATTCCAAACCAGACAGTACGATTTTTTAGGGATACACCTGTCCATAGTAACTTTTTAAAGAAAAGGAAGTGAAAAGCAACAACAACAACAACAACAAATCAGGAGAGTGGTTAGCTCTGAGGCAAAGGGAAGCGAGAAGAGATGTGTCTGAGGTGGGGTGGGGTCAGAGAGTGCACAGGGGACCCCACAACTGTGACGGCATCATCCGTTCCCGAACTGAGCGACGGGATTGTGTTGTGGGCTGTCTCACAAAAGCTGACACGCACGGGGACCCACCAGGTGTTCGACGCTGTCATATCAGCCGAAAACCCGCCACATGGGCCGAAGGGGAGGGAGGGGGACAAAATGAAGGAAGGCGGTTGGACTTCCGGGATTCTGCTGCTGGGCGACCTGGGTGCAAACACATGCGTCTCTTCAGGAGAAGGTGGGCCGGCTCTGAACAGGGGATGGAGCTGCGGGAGCAGAGAACAGACCGATCATCGAGGAGCAGAGGACTCATTGTCCCCACACCTTGAAGCCTAGCGGAGTTTTCCCTGCTGGATTTCGATGATCCCTGGGACAGGTGACTTCTCCCTGCTTCCCAATTTGTCCCTGAAGGGACAGGACTGTCTATGACTGCCGTCCTGGGCTGCCCCATCTTCGTCCTGAGGAAGCAGTACAAAGTCTCCCCCATTCCTGATTCACTTGAGCAGATGATGAGATGTGGGACTTCCGAGCTGACGGTATTTACTCAAGATTCTGGACCTAGAGTCCATATCTAAATGGGTTGAGACTTTTCATGATGTTGGGAAGAGGTGAATGTCTCTTGCGTGCGGGACAGATGTTAATTTGGGGGGGAAACAGGTGTGCAGGCTGCAGGGTGGAATGGTGACCTCCAAAAAGTTAAGTCCATATCCTAATTCCTGGAACTTGTGAATGGGAGCTTACCTGGAGAGAGGGTCTTCGCAGGTGCAATTAAGGATCTCCAGGTGAGAAGAGCACTCTCAACTCTCCAGGTGGGCACTGATCCCGGTGACAGGTGTCCTTGGAGGTGATGGGTGAGAAGGCAATACGAGGAAGGAGGCAGAAATTGGAGTGATGTGGCCAAGAAGGCTGAGGACCCCCAGAAGCTACAGGAGATAAGGATACAAATCTCCCCTGGAGCTTCTGGGCGATGTGGAGCTCTGTTAACACAGAGATTTAGGTTTTGGGTGCCCAAAATTGCCAGAGGATGAGTTGGTGTTCTCACCCTCTAAAGGCGTGGCCATTTTGTATGGCCGCTCCAGGAAACCACGACACTTAGGAAGCGCCATCAAGCTGCAGGGAGGAGCCCCCCAGGTCGCTAAGGCGCGCTGAGGAACCCTGAGATGGGGACACACGTGGTGGCCTCTCTGAAACAGTGACTGTAGGTCCCCGCTCCCCGTGCACATTCCTACGGGTGCTTCCAGTGCACGAGAAGAAAGCTCTCCCCCTAACGCTGTGATTAGCGTCGGGCTGAACATGTTCCAGCAGTGAACTAAGATCATGCTGCAGGCACTGAACAGTAGGATAAAATAATAATCACACTATTGGGTTTATTTTATTTTTAATTATTTGGATATTAATTTTCATGCACTTATATGTTAAAGAAAACAAAACCCAAGGAGAATGTGGTCCTCTATCCCGTCAGACAAGATGCCCCATATCAATGTTTTGCAATGCTTATAATATTTTGGTAAGAATATCCAGCATTTTGTGTGTTCTCTATGTGTAAATATATATATTTATAAATACATAAAAATATGTATATATAAAATATATGTATGAAATATGTATATATAGATATATACATATATGTATAATATATAAATATAAATATGTATACATATACAAATATATGTATAAAATATGTGTACATATAATACAGAAAGTATATAAATATGTATATATAAAATATATATTAAAATATGTAAAAATATACATATAATACTTACAATATTTTGGGAAGACTATCCAACATTTGGCCGACAAATTTTAAAATTCAAATTAAATGGATTATTTCCTAAAGATATTTAAATTGACAAAATTAATCACAAAGCTTATAGACAGCCAGAGAGAATGATTAAAATAGAAAAATAAAAAAGAGGAAAAGAAAGTCATGTGAAAAGTCTATTTTTTTTTAAATAGAACCCAAACCAGATTATTTTAATGCTGGTTTCTGATTCTTGTAAATTTTCAAGGAACAGATACTTCTTATACTTTATATCATATAAATTATTTCTCTGTGTAAGAAATTATATAAATGCACACGTGCATATGAAGATAGAGAGGAAATGACAAGTTCATTATTTATGAAGCTATCATAATTTGAATGCCAAAAGTACCTAAGGATACAACACAGAAACAAAATCTATAGGCAAAATCCGTGTCTTAAAATATATGCAGAAAGTATAAACTAGATATAAAAATAACCACAAACAGCAGTACGGTGGAATAATCATACTTCACGACCGAAAGGGTTTATCCTGGGCATTGATAGGGTCTCATCATTAGCAATTTTATTCAAAAAACCCACTGTATTAAGGGAGGGGAAGATTCTCGTAAGTACCCAACAAAGAAGATGGTGGATACACTTGAACCCCTATGTTATTGTATAAACCGACTATCAAACAAAGAAATCCAGACGATAAATTCTGCCAAACATTTGAAGAAGAATTAACACCAATCCTTCTCAAACTGTTCCAAGTGGAAGACTTTGAAGGAGAGGGAATAATTCCCAGGCTCATTTTGCAAGGCCAAGATTGCCCTGGTACCAAAGCCAAATGGGGACATTACAAAAGAAAAGAAAATGGAAAGCCAATATCCCTGACGAACACAGGTGAAGAAATTCTCAATAAATACTAGCAAACTGAATTCAACAGTATATTAAAAGGATCATGTGTAATAATCAAGAGGGATTTATCCCTAGGGGCAGGAATGACTCAATATATACAAATCGATAAATGGGATATGCTGCGTTATAGAAGGGAAGATACAAATCCTAATCATCTCAATAGATGTGGGAAAGTATTTGACAAAATATAACATCCAAATATAACAGACAAAATATAAGTCTGAGAACAACAAACTTGAAAGCAAAGTTGCAGGATAGTTTGCTAACTACCTAACAAAGAAATAAAGAGAAAAATCTCTTTTACTGTTGCATCAAAAGTAATAAAATACTTAGGAATAAATTTAACTAAAGAGGTGAAAAATCTGCCCACTGAAAAATACAGGACTTTGATGCAAGAAATGGAAGACACAAACAAATGGAAAGATAGCCTGTGTTCATGTATCAGAAGAATTAATATTGTGACACGTGCGTACTACCCGAGCAATCTACGGATTCAAAGCCATCTTTACAAAATCCCACTGGTATTTTCAAAAGGAAAAAAAAAATCCTAGGATTTTTATAGAACCATGAAAGATTTCTAAATGGCCAGAAGAATCCTGAGAAAGAAGGACAGGCTGGAGATATCACATTTACTGATTTCGAAATATATTACAAAACTATGGTGATCAGACAGTATGGTAGTGGTGTAAAAAACTGACACACGGACCAATGGGACAGAATCAAGAGCCCAGAAGTAAACCCTCATGTGTGTGATCAGCTGATATTTGAAAAGGGATTCCAGAAAAATGTCCTCGATGGGGAGAGGACAGTCTCTTCAATGAATGGTGCTGGGGGTATCGAATAGCCACATGTAGAAAAATTAAACGGGGCCCCTAAGTTACATCCCTCACGAAAATTAACTTGAAATGGATTAAAAACTTAAACATGAGTCCTGAAACTGTAAACTCCCAGAAGAAAGCACAGGGTAGCAGCTCTTGGATGTCAGTCTTGGTGAAATTTTTTAATATGACATCAAAAGCATGAGCAATGAAGGCAAAGATTAGTAAGTTGGACTACATCACACTAAAAAGTTTTGCCCAACAATCAATGATCAACAGAATGAGGAGGCAACCTAGGGAATGGGAAAATATATTTGCATATCACGTATCTTATGAGGGAATTCATATTCAAAATATATAAAGAAGTCATACAACTCAATATCCAAAACCACACAATCCAATTTAAAAATCGGCAAAGGGACTGAATAGACATTTTTCCAAAGAAGACCTACAATGGCCAACATACACTGAAAGGTATTCAGCAGCACTAGTCATCGGGGAAATGCAAATCAAAACAACACTGAGACGTCATCTCACCCTTGTTAGAATGACTTGTTGGCTATCATCCAAAAGACAAAAGCCAACAACCATTGGCAAGAGCGTGGAGAAAAGGGAACCTTCCCTGCACTGTTGATGGAAATGTAAGTGGGTGTGGCCACCACGGAGAGCAGTATGGAGACTCCTCAAGGAATTACAACGAGGAACACCATGCACTCGTGGTCAGCATAGCGTGACCTACAGAGTTGTCAAATGACTATGTTGTACACGTGGAACTAACGTAACTTAGTGTGTCAGCTATACCACCATAAAAATAAACAAATGAATAAATAATAAATGAACAAAAATGTGGTGCGTGTGTACATGCACTCACACACGCATGCATACACACAATGGGCCACGACCTAGAAGAAAATGCTGCCATTGGACAACAGCGTTTGGGCATTACGCCAAGTGAAATTGGTCAGACAGAACAAAACAAATATTGGATGATATCGCTGGTATGTGGAATCTTAAAAAGCCAAACTCCCAGAAATGGAACCACATGGTGGTTACCAGGGACTCGTAAGTTAGTGACTTGAGCTGGAAAGGAAATACCGTCCTTAACTACATTTCAGCAACACACTACCCTCCTGCATGAGTCCATCGATGTGAAACTCTAGGACATGCGACATTTTTTCGGTGACTGAAAGCATATTAGCGTTTACCGGGGATTGAGGAGGAAGGTGGGGCCAGGAAGAAGGCTTACAGGAAGCACAAGGAAACTTTGAGGGGTGACGGTGTGTTCGTGACCTTGACTGTGGTGCCGGGTTCACGGTTGCACACATATGCCAAAACTTTTCCAGGTGTATACTTAGCAGTTTATAGCACGTGAGTTAGATTTCCGTAAAGCTGTTTAAAAAAAAAAAATCTTCATCACTGCCAAGATCATGTTGGTTGATTTTTCTGTGCTTCTTCTTTTAAGAGAAATAAAAATGTTACAGAAACGTCCCCAGCCTGAGCCCCATCTCTCTTACTCCCTTCCCCACATTGCTGCCCAGAAAGAAGGTCTGTCAAGTTGCCGGGATACTTCCTACAGAAGATTGTGTACATTTCTGGGGTGTGTGTGTGTGTGTGTGTGTGTGTGTGTGTGTGAGCATCCATTCAATTCATTTATTTTCTTTTCAGAGTTCAGCACATTTGCATAAATATTATCATATTGGGAAAAATGCCTAATTTGTAATCACTGAAAAAGAAAAAACACATTTTTCCTCTTCCACCTTCTTTCCAGCCTCGATGTACAAGCTGCTGCCCTTGGATTGCTTTTCGCACACCCTTGGATTGTGATCATTGTTTCTTGAATGCCATCCTGCCTCCTTTTGCTGGATCCCTTGTTCGTGTGGCTTTTGCTACCAGACAGGCTCAAGAAATCTTATTTTCAGGAAGGTACATGGGTGGGAAGTGAACTTTACAAAGCATTCGTGCATGTCTGAAAGTGCCTTTTTTATTTTGTACTCCCATCTGATTATAGCTTGGCTGGGAATAGAATTTTAAGCTCTAAGTCATTTCCCCAAGAACCTTCAAGCCGTTCCTCCATCATCTTCGAAAAACTAGTGTTGCTGATGGAAACCCTTCTGTCAGAATTGGTCTTCTTCCCTTGCAGCTCACACGCCTTCTGCTTTGGGAAGCTTCTAGTGTCTTTGTTTTATTCTTAGTTTTCCGAAACTGCTCTTGCTTTCTCTCTCTTGTTCCTCACCTCTTTGTTCTGGGAAATTTCACCAAATCTTTCCTTTAGTTAGTTCTGTTAGGTTGTTTTATTGAGGTAATGTTTTTGTTTGTTTGTTTGTTTGTTTAAGTAGGCTCCACACAAGTGTGGAGCCCAAAGAGGGCTTGAACTCACAACCCTGAGATTAGGACCTGAGCTGACATCAGATGTCCAACCGACTGAGCCACCCAGGTGTCCCAAGGGACTATGTTTTTAATTCCATGAATGGATTCTGTTTTTCTGCCTTATTTTTCTATAGAATCTAGTGATTATATCTTCTGAACATTAATCTATTAATTTATGGGTTAAATCTCTGACTGGAGATTTAAAATAGCTCTTCTTTTCTTTGGAGTATCTTTGTTTTTTCCTCTGGGGTCAATTCTGATTGCTTATGCTGTTCTGCTTACCTACCCCATACTTTTTCTCTTCCCCCTTTGCTTTTGCTCTTGGAGTGTGTGTGTGTAGACAAATCGCAGGGCTGGTTAGTCCAGATGGCTCACAGGGATTTCCTCTACCATTGTTCACCTTAAGCCTCTCCTCCGGATTTGAGGACTTCTTGCAATCCTGAGTCTCGGTGAGCTATGTCACCTGGCAAGTTTCTCTAAGGATATATAAATAAAGGTGAAGGGGAAAGTGGCAGACATTCCCAGGCCTCAGATGCTAGAAAAGGACCCTGTCTTGGACATCTGGTATTTCAGGTGTCCCATCCCCTCTTATGCAGATATTTCTGGCTTCAGGTTGGGAGCAAATAAGGGTTCTGGGGAAGAAGACCATGAATCCCCTACTCCATTTTCAGTGTCACCGCAAGCATCATGGCACCTAGGAAGGATGCCAAAGGCCACCTCTCAGGGTCCCTGAGAAGACGTGACCCTGTGCCTCCTCTTAAATCTTAAAGGGTGGAGAATAGGGCTTTGCAAGTCCAAAGAACCTTGTCTTTGAAGCAGAAAAAGCGGCATTTGCAAAACATTCCATCTGCATCTGTTTGATCTAGTTTTTAATGAGTTATTTAAAGGAGGCAGAAAACTTTCCTAAAAGGGAATCTTCTTGGAAAGATAAGTAGGTACAAGCAAGATGCCCAGGGAGTCTGAGGGCTCCCAGTTTAAGCTTCCTGGGAACTCTGACAGCATTGCCTCTTCCCTGGACACCACACAAGGATGACCCATAGGATGGACAGTGACATGCCGAGGGACCTGCTCCACGCTGAGTTCATGGGACACAGATATAGCTCTGTGGCTTAAAGGAAATCATTCCCAATGCCAACTCTCATGAGGTGGGCCATCTAAAACACTGGAAGGGACCTCAATAGTTGGTGCCAAAATGCCCTAAAGAAGGGGATGTATTTCCCCATTAAGTCACATGCACAGCTAACATGAGTCCAAGAGAGGCCGGGATGACAAGAAATTAGAAAGCAAATATTGCCGAGTGAGTCTCCTTAGGAACATGAGATTTTTTAAATGTATTTTAAATTGTACTTGTTACTCCTGAGACGTGGGGACCAAGAAGTCAGCAATGGGCAAGAGAAATGAGCCCTTGCCCTAGAGTCCCCATAAGCTAAAATGACAAAGTCACGGACTTGAAGGAACACAGATGCATGCCATTTAGTTTTAAGTTGTTCCTAAAGCATCCTGCTGTGGGCAGCGGTGGCCGGTCTACTCCCACTGGGTCACGAGAGCCGGCTGTTAAATTATTGAGAATTTTACAAGCTGCTTGTTAAATTCTTCAAGATCCAGGGATCAAAACTCATGATAAAATAAAACATTCAAAGCGAAAGGAGCGACTATCCCAAACCTAGCCCTTCCTAGTTATTTCACTACAGGACACATTTGCACTCCTGGGAACCCCCACATCTGCGCACCCACGGGGAGGGGTAGATCCTGCACAAGCCCATAATAGGGGTCCCCCGCCCCGGTCCCGTGATGGCGTGCCAGGATAGCCGGAAGTATTTACACGGTGGGATTTGACAAGCGTGTCCAACCAGGGCAGTTTTTGGTTTTGGGGTTTTTTTTTCTTTTGAAAGGGCAAGTTGTTAAAGTTTTACCCACACACTGGCAGGTCAGGGGCGCTCTGCTGGGAAGCAGTGGCTCAGAGTCCGCGCCCCGTCATTAACCAGCTGTGTGACCTGAGTGGTTACGTCATCTCCTTCTGCCTCTCTTCTCATGAGGCTATTTTCAGACCTAAATGAATCAAAACATGTACAGCACTTAGAACATTATCTGATGGGTAGTTCCTACTACACAGTCGTTATCCGTTATCCGTGGGGCACGGCTGCTCTGTTATTCAAATAATAATACATATCTCCTATATAAACACCTGACATCTTCCTAAGCCCTCAGAAGCACGCATGAAATCTTGGCTTTCCTCCAGGATCCTTTCACCCAGTCTACACAGTTAAAAAATAAATAGAGAGCTCTTAGCTGGGCACATAACCCCTGTAACAAAGGTGATATTCCCCAGCTCCCTTTGGCGGTTCTGAGCAATGTTTTGAAAGCCTGAGTGGAAGAGCCGTTTACAGCCTTCCTTCAGAGGACACTGAGTGGCAATCTGGCCTCTGCCTCTCCACCCTTTCCTCCTTTGCACTGGTTGGATGTGGACACGATGGCAGGATCTACAGCAACCATTCTGACTCTGGGGTGACTTTGGGAATGCAGGTCCCATGATGGAGCAGCAACATGGAGGTTTCCTGGTTCCCCCAGATTCCATGAAGCACAGTCTCCGCCCCAGCCCCTTGCTGGGCAAGAGAACTAAGTCTGTTGTTGACACCTTTTTTCTTCAGGGTGCATTCCTTGGACCAGCAGACCTTGCCAGAAATTCAGAATCTCGTTCCCGCTCAAGTCTGCTGATCTGCACATTAATAAAATTGGCATTCAGCACAATCATTGGGTGATTTCTTTGTACACTGAAGTTTGAGAGACACTGGGATAAGCCACTATTACTTTGGCCGTTCTTACTCTCAGCTGTTTTTGTCCTTGTGGGGCCAAGCCTGTGTAAAGCAAGCAATGGGAGGGGGGTGGGCATACTCGGGCTCTCAGGAGGAAAAGAAACAGTGGGATACAGTACAGTAATGCAAATGGATCAGAGGCAGGAAGCTGGATCCTGCAGCACCAGCAGATCTGAAGGCCATGGTGGAAGGGGTGGGTAGGGCTTACTAGGCCTCGCACATATCTTGAAACAGGATGGCGCCCATCTCTCCCACTCGTCTGGCCCAGGGGACACTGAAATCACAGATGCAACAGCTAACTCCCTTTGGCTCAGCTAGCCTCGCTGGCAGGAGGAGACTGGATTTGGAAAGCAAATTCCAAGCATTGAGCTATTGCTTCTGGAACCCCCTTTTGGGGATATCCGATCCGAGTGTGTCCTTGTGCATTTTCTCTTCTCTCTCAAGTCTGTTATTCAGCTTTTCTCCCATTTCTGCCTTTAGGATAACTTAAATTAGCTATTCTCGCCTTCTTACTGCTTGTCACCACCTGGAAACACAATAGGACCCTCTCCATCATCCATCTAACCCTCCAGGTCTTGTCAGGAAATCGTGATGCCGCCATCTTGGGCCACCGAGTCCTGCTTTCCCACAGCACTCTGTCTCCTCCAGCCCGAGTGCTTATCAGATCCTTCACTCTTTTGAATCCAGACTTTCATAAGACATAGAAGCCCAGGAAAGGGAAATCCCCTTCTTCCCGTTATTGCCAAAGCTAGCTTCGAAAGTGTTTTAAAATGTAGGCATTTTAGTGTTTAGCGATGGGGAGGCGAACCGTCAGGACATGGTAGCCATTGAAAAGACAGTTTGCTCTCTTTTCCAAGAGGAGGGGGACAGCAGGGTAGGATGAGCTAGTTGGAATCATTTCTGTGGACTTTGGGGTGCCCAAACTGTGTGCACTTGGCCTTGGGGTGACTAGGGCAGAGAAATATGGTGGGAATGTGTCAGAGCCTCCTTAGAGGAGCTCTGAGCTCCTGCTGGTGGGTTTGCATATGAAAGGGCCCCTCCGGGCACTGACTTGTTTGCAATCTCCAGGGATTAAGTAATTTTGGAAGAGGTAGTCCCCCCGTGGAGAGCCAGACCCCAGAGGCCTGAGCATCAGCAACACGGACAATAGGAGACTAGAGTGGATCCCGGAGGGTTTAGAGGAGACAAGGATTTTGTTCTCCATGGAGGGGCATTTGGCTTAAAGCCACAGGAATTACTCTAAGTCAAGGAAGAGCATCAAAGGGCCACGTTGATTAAGATGAGGGGGGAAGGAAGCCCAGGGCAGGAACCGGGGCTGGACCTTGGCACGCTCTGTGTGTGCTGAGTAGGGAAGGAGGGTAACGCTGGAAGTTCGAGCCCGAGACCTTCGTGCCATCGCTGAGCTGCTGAAGGAAACTTAGGACGGTCTAGCCGCAGACTCAAGTCCAGGACCTCCCGGGGTGTCTGCCTGCCTCAGGCTCAGTTACTGAACTTGGTTTGGGGACAGCTCCAGTGTGAAAGCATGAGATGGGTGTGCGGAGAGCAGAGTGCTGGGGGTGATGAGACACAGTCTTGGAGTTACTGCCATTGTTACCATTTACAGAGAGAGAGCGAGAGAGAGCGGGTCGGAGGGGCAGAAGGAGAGAATCTCAAACAGACTCCCCGCTGAACACAGAGCCTGACTCAGGGCTGGATCCCGGGACCCGGAGATCA
This sequence comes from Nasua narica, assembly GCA_028533885.1. Lineage (NCBI taxonomy): Eukaryota > Metazoa > Chordata > Mammalia > Carnivora > Procyonidae > Nasua > Nasua narica. Next base: position 1,847,727 of record CM052813.1, read on the forward strand.
CGACCAGATCTGAAATCAGGAGTCGGACGCTTCACTGACTGAGCCACCCAGGTGCCCCTTAAAGAGATTATTGTGGTAACAAGACATAAGGTGGTCCGACAGGGAACAGAATGAAGACAAGCACAAGTGAATGGAGATCCAGGCAGTGAGCATAAAAAAGATCGGGGAAGGGCGCCTGGGTGGCTCAGTGGGTTGAGCCTCTGCCTTCGGCTCAGGTCATGATCCCAGGGTCTTGGGATCGAGCCCCGCATTGGGCTCCCTGCTCAGTGGGGAGCCTGCTTCTCTCTCTGCCTCTGCCTGCCTCTCTCTCTCTCACTCTCTTATGAATAAGTAAATTAAATCTTAAAAATCTTAAGGTTAAATCTTAAAAAAAAAAAAAAAAAGATCAGGGAAGTCTGGGAATGTTCTAGGGGATGGCCACTGACATCGGAGCCCCGGGGCAGGGGACGAGGCGGGTGCCCAACGAGAGGGTCCGCAGAGCAGGTGCACGAGCCTGGGGGTGCGCTGGAGCTGGTCAGCAAGGCCACACCCCCGCTGTGCGCCGCAGGACCCGGTGCGAGCCTTTTACTCCTGATAAAAAGGAAGGGGATGTTTTTGGCGTCTGAGAACAGACACGCTCTGGGTTAAGGACAGCCGCTGTGGTGCCTCGAGCCCTCAGCTTCCCAGGGCGGTGATTGGCCCCTGCCCGCAGCCACGGTCCGTCCTTGTTGCCGTTTTTATTCACAATTTCACTGCGCAGACAGAGGCTCGGGAACCTGAAGTGAAATTTGCTTGTGGCCGCGCAGCTGTCGGTGACAGAACTGGGGGCAAAGCCACCCCGTGGCCACAAGGTGTGTTCCCAGGGATGACAAGCAGACTCTACATCTCACGGGGACCCGAGTGTCTTTTTTAAATCTGGCCTCAGAATCTTTACCTGCTGTTGAAATGGTCTTCAAATGCCTCCTGAATTAGCCAGTGGCTCATTTTACTCCAGAATTTATAAATAGCCCTGGCGATTTTTACCAGGATAGAGCACAGAAGGGAACAGATAATCTCTATAAACATAGGGATTAACTCTTTTTTTTTTAAATCTTTTTTTAAATCTTTAAAAAAAAATTTTTTTTTTCTAAATCCAGAAGGATCTGGATCGAGCGTTTTCGTGAACTTAGGGTCCTGCATTTCAGAGAAAAGGTGGGGAAAGGTGGAGGGGAGAGCTGGTGGGAGCGATGGGGGGCTTTATGGGCGGCCATGTCGGGAGCACAGATTTATGTCCTGCAGCCTTCAGCTCCCCGGGGAGAGGGGAGCCAAGCCACCCGGGGGCAGCCTGGGGACGCTGGTAAGTGGGACGCCAAGTGGCCCAGGCACCTCCTGTCTGTCTGGGCCGAGGGGCCCCGGCACCATGGCGGACGGCCCCGCGTCCTGTCCCTAGCTCGCGGGTCAGACCCTGCCTGGGTTCGTGTGTCTAAGTCCGAGCTGAGCTCCCGGGTGCCTGTTATCAGATTTGCCAATTTTAGCCCCGTGTTTTCTGGGTCAGCGGGATGATGGCGCTCACTGACTGGGTGATCGTCACCGCTTCCTTCCCGAGGGGCCGCCGTTAACAAGACCCCACCAGCCGGCCGGCTCCAACGACAGACTCTTGTTCTCTCTGAGGTCGGGAGGCCAGGGGTCTGCAGGAAAGCTACCCCCCCCCCCCGATGCCTCTAAGGGAGGCTTGTCCTCGCCTCCTCCAGCTTGCGGTGACCCCCGTGCTCCTCGACCCGTGACTATATCCCCCCAACCTCTGCCTGTCTTCACCACCGTCACCATCCTGTGTGTCTGCGTCTTCGGATCAGGTGTATGCGTGTGTATGTGGGGGGGCACCTGTGTGTGTGCACGCGTGTGTGTGACTGTTGTGCGTGTGCACGTGAGATAAGCAATAGGTCTAGGGGGGCAGGTGAGGACCAGGACAAGGGCCACGCCAGCCACAGGCCGGTCCCCACCGTGGCCTGCCTGGGGAAGGATGACAGTCACCTCCAGATCACTGGGCTGTTGGAAAGCGAATCGGTGAGATGCGTGGCCTCGGTGGGACCTGGGGCCCCCAGGTCCTGGTCTGGAAGGAGGAGACTGAGCCGCGGAGTTCACGGTCTGTGCTCGGGGGGCTAAAGGGACGTAGGGACCCCCCGATGTGCAGAGTCTCTTCCCTAAGTGGGGGCCGCTTAGTGGCGGGTCCAGTGCAAGTGAAAGTGGGGATTTCGGGTCGCTGTGCCTCTGGGCAGTGTCCCCGGATAAAACGCAGCCCGCCCAGCGAAAATGTAAATTTTAGATAAATGGTTACTTTCTAAGTACGTCCCACCCCCGTAGGAGACATACCTGGACTAAGTCATTATTCAGTGTCTCTGAAATTCCCACTTAACTAGGTGTCCTGTACTTTTCTTTGCTATGTCCAGCCAGCCGACCCAGGAGGCCCCACGGGGCACAAAGAGGCAGCCAGGGAGGGCGGGCGCGTCCCATCGTCCTGCCCGTCGCCCGGCGTCCACGGAGGCCGGCAGGATGGGCTGGGACCCAGGTCCGCCGGCCCGTTGGGACGTCCGGGGCTTTAACGGGGCAAGGCTGGAAGTGAGAGAGAAGGAAGCCGGGGAACCCAGCTAAGGGAGGCGTGGGGCACCTGTGCAGTCCTCACGCGGGGCTATCTGGGGGGCAGAGGGATCAGCACCAGCTCCTTGGGGAGACGGGTTTAAGGACTTTGTGAGAGCCCAAGGGACCCGGGACCTCTCCCACAACAAACTTCATCTCCTGGACCCACGTCGGCATCACGTGCTCACCCTCCAAGGCCACCCACGCCGAGGGCTGGGGGGTTCCCGGCCCCGCCTGGGAACGTGTCACTCATTGCCTGACCGACGTGGCAGCCACAAACGGCGCACACCGTCTCTGCCTTCGCTGGGGAGCAGGGCCTGCCCGGCGCGGGGGGCGCTCCATGAGCAGGGGCAGAGTTCCTCGGGGGTCAGTGGCGCCGGGCCCTGACGGCGGGTGGAAGGGTTTCCACCGAGGTCCCAGCTGGAGGAGAGTTAACTCAGGCGAAGGTCTGGGGGCCGCGGTGTAGGGGGGAGTCCCAGGCGCAAGGAGCCGCAGGTGCACAGGCTGGAGGCTGGGAAGCCGCGGCCAATTCCAAGGGCGAGAAGACCAGCGCGGCCGACAGAGAGGAGGGCAGGCAGCCGGGATGAGCCTGGAGCGCGGGAACAGCCTCAAGGCTTCTTCAAGGGGTTCGCTCTCTGCTATGGGGTAGGTGCGTTTCCCCAGAGCTCATATGTTGACGTTCTAACCGCCCCCGGACCTCAGAAGCAGCTGTACTAGGAGCAAGTTCTCCACGGAGGTAATTAAGGTTAAACGAATCCATGAGGAGGAGTCTCAACCCAACGTGACATAAAAGGAGAGAAGCTCGCGACACACACAGCTCAGCCACGCGAGGCCACGGGGAGATGATGTCCACACGCCGAGGAGAAGGGCCTCACAAGGAACCCACCTGGCTGACACCTTGATCTTGCACGTCCGGCCCCTGGAACTGGGAGAAAATGACTGCGGCGATCTGTAAGGGCAGCCCCGAGACCCTCGGGTCGCCCTCCTCCTGACCCCGCCAAGGAGCGGCGTGACGTCACGTCAGGCTAATAAAAGCACATTTCTAAGGCTTCGGTTTAGCTCAGAATACCCATTTTTTCACATAGGATTAATAAACCCCTCGTTTTGTTTTGTGTGATGGAACCAATTCATGATCGATTCAACAAAAGTAAAAACACATACGAACTCCGCAGGACACGCTTTCCGCATAAAGTAAATAATAAAATCCCCTTCAGGGAGTAGGAGGAGAAATCGAAGCTGAAAAAAAATTCGCGGGCCATTTGAGGACACGACCGTGAACAGAGCAAGCTCTCCTTACGATTATAATCTCTTCCACGACACAATTTAATTGACGCCGTTGGCTCCACAAACAATACTTTACTCTTATAAATAGCTCACCCAGTCCCTGGATTTGCTCAACCTGTCCCACTTCTCCTATCGTGATTTCCAGCTACAGAAACCCATCCTTGTGAAAATGCGTCTGTGTGTTGGGTTTTGGTCGGTTGGATAATTCTGCCACCTGTCCCCCGCTGCCCCCTCCCCCAGTTTCTTCTGTTCCAGGCAGAAGAAACTTATTTTATTTTAATGCTGCTGTTGGGAAGAGGGAGTAGACGCATTCTTTCATCAAGTGCATAAACACGGAGCCTTACAGCTTTTCGGAAAAAGGGGATGGCCTTCAGCATCTAAGACCCGGCAGAGATGTCTTTTGACTGGATGCCCAAAAGGAAAAATCGTTCCGCTGGATCTCATCGAAAGTGAAACACTTTCGCTCTGTAAATGACCCCAGTAAGAGAGTGAGAAAGCAAGCTAGAGACAGGAAGGAAATCTCTGCAAACCACGCCCCCAACAAAGGGCTACTATCTGGAAGGTAGAAAGACAGAAAGAACGCTCAGAACTGAATAGCAAAATAATCCAGGTAACAACAGGCTAAGGTGCGAAAAGGCGTTTCACACCGGAGGGCCCGCAGGTGGCAGCTAAACCCATGCGAAGGGGTCCCACGTCATTAGCTTTCAGGGGAATGCACGTGAGAAACCCGATGAGCCCTCGTGCAGCTCTCGGCTGGCTAAAGGAAACACAAGTAAGATAAAACGGGGTGAGGGCACACACGGAGGGAAGGGCGCGGGGAGGGGGTCGCTCACACCTTGCGGGTGGGAGTAGAAAATGGTACAATCATTCCGGAAGATGTTCTGGAAGCTTCTTTAAAAAAAAATGAATCATGCAACACGGTCGATGCAGAAATCGCACCTCTGGGCGTGTACCCCAGAGACACGGAGGTTTGAGCTCATGCCAAAACGCGTCCACGAGCGTTCGTGTAGTTTTACTTCTAACGGCCGTGCCCTGGGCATTGCGCTGATGTCCTGTAGGAGGGGAATAATGAAACGAACCGAGGTCCATCCGCACCGTGGGGTACGGTGCACCGAGGGCCTACAGACACGGCAACAGCTGGGTGGGTCGCCTGAGACGGGAGTGAAAGGGACTGAACTCCCGGGCGTTCTGGAACCTGAAGTGAGATGAAAAGCAGGTGCATTTTGATTATATTCTTCAAGGACTGCTTGCTCCGCGTCCCAGTTACATTAAGGAAGAGCCTGCCCCCTGCTCGGCTGTGCTTTCGGCAACCCTCCCTTGTGACCCTGTATTCGGGTCGCAGGTGCATTTTCTCCGTGTGTGGCACCTTTGTTCACTGTGGGTGCGGTGTTGGGGGACGTGCCCCCCAGAGCACACGGAGCGGCATCCGCTGGAACCAAGCAGGGGTGAGGACGGGGTGTCGACAGTCCCCCCAAGGACTCCGGGAGGGACGCTGCCGTCCTGACACCTGGCGACCCAGTCCCCAGGAGCGCCCGCACTGCTCCGGGCACGGGGTGCTAGGGGTCAGGGTCTCTGCGACCGCGCCTCCTAACTGGGGCCGAGCACAGGCCTCAGAGAAACCGAGGCAGTGCTGGTTGACCCGTGGTCACGGCCGACCGACCAAGTGCCACCTGCCTCAGAAATGGCTGCGCTCCTTACCTCTCGCGGAGACGCCTTGGAATGTTTCCAGCGGAGAAGGGAAGGCTGCGGCCGGCCCGGCCGTGGAATCCGGGTTCTGCCCCGCCACGGGCCCCAGGCCCTCTGGCAGAGGGCTCCCTCCTGCCATCTCAGCTTCCCCAGATTTAAAACCAGAGGTCAAACGGCACGCCCTGCGTGGAGCTCGTGTGGGGGCTAAGGGAGGTGACACATGGGAAGTGGCCAGGCTGTGCCTGGCGGCCAGGGGCCTCCTGAGGCCGCTGCCTCCTAATGAGGCGCCCCATGCGGCCAAGCCGGGCTCCCTTACGGAAACCACCCTGGGGACAGTGGGCTCTGGATAGTTCTGCTCACCTCCCTCCATCCCCGGCCCTCACACCACTCCCCCGAAGCTCTCCCAGGGCCACCCTTGGAAAGCAGAGGCACGACTCCTGATGGAGATAAAGAGCCACATCGGTCCCTGCTCGCTGCAGAGAGGGCTCTATCAGGAGGACCATGTTGATGGGCATCCAGATCCGCCCCTGCCCACTGCCTCTCCCCCACCTGCTAGAGTGACCCCCACATTCACACTCCTTGTCAGAGAAGGGGGAAGCCAAGCCCCAAGGCGTTGGGGAGAGAGCAGGGAGAAACCCAGCCCTCTGCCTCCATCCTTCACAGAACTGCAGACCCACCAACACCCCGACTGCAGCTTCTGAGACCCGTTCCAGAAGCCCCCAGGAGAGGCGCCCCTCCATTCCCAACCCACAGAAAATAATAAAGGTCCGCCATTCGAAGCCGCTGAGATTTATTAGACAGCAATATGCACCTACTACTACTGTATCCGTCGTAAATCATCCTAAAAACCTTCTGAGGTCTTCTCAAGTTCATCCTTTGTTCCCATATGGAAATACTCTCAATGGCACAAGTAAATAGCACGCGAAAGATTGACATGAAATTCTCACCCCTAAGCAGATTCAGGGGACTCTGACATTGCGACCCAGGCATTGGGCCGTCCATCGATGGCTGATTCCATTCGAAGCCCAGGCAACATCCTGCTGCTTCTTAATCTACTTTTCTACTTCTCTCTCTGTCTCTCATTTTTCTTTAACTGGGCTAGGCTTTTGAAAGAAAGAATTGACTGTGCCTCTAACAGTATTTCCAGCTGTCAGTGCATTTGAATCAGACGTGCGTTTCCTTCCGGTGCCTGTGTGTTTCCGTGCGTTTACCAGCAGGACGCGGCAGGGTTTCTGGGTGAATCACTCCGCTGCCTTTCTCTGAAGCCTCAGGGACAATTGTGCCAGCAGGCTGACGATGGCAAGTGTCCCCACTCATCCAGCCACATGGCAGAGCGAGGTGTCCTCCAAGTGCCTCGCCCCCAGGTCCCACCATGGCGCACCAGGCATTGTCTCCCCAGTCTTGGGCGCTCCGATTCATCCCTTTCATGAGCTTCCTCCCCCGTCGCTGGCCGTCATTTCTGTCCTTTCCTCTTTGTTGTCCCAGCACAAATGAAAATACTCAAGTCACCAGGGGTCCCTGTGTGTCTCTGGTCACCTAGAGGTGCCCACCGAACAGACGTTGATTGGTTTCCTGTTCTCAGTCGCAAAGGAGGACAGGAGAGATCTCAGGCACCGTGCAAACCAGGGTCCGAAGATGATTTTCCCAGACGTTTGTTGTTTTTTTTCAATGGTGATAAAATGGGCATTATATAACATTTACCTTTTTAACTATTTACAAGTATACAGTCAGTACCTCCACATTGTGCAGCCGTCCCCACAGTCCAGCCGTCCCCACCATCTATCTCCAGAAATGTTTCCTCTTCCCAAACCAAAACTATGTCCCCATTAAACACTCCCTCCCCCTTCTCCCCTCCTCCAGCCCCTGGGGCCCACTACGCTACCCCCTCTATGAGTTCGACGACTCTGGGTTCCTCATATAAGTAGAAATATGTCGTATTTATCCTTTTACGGCTGACTTATCTCACTTAAAATAATGTCCTCGAGGTCCACCCACACCGCAGTGAGTCGGATCGTCGGTCCCTGTCAGGCCTACACGATAGTCCCTTCCAGTTCCTACACATGGTTGGTGTCTAATGTATTTTGTTCATCCCTCCATCAGTGGACACTCAGGTCATGTCCACTTTGGGGGCTACTGTGGACGAGGGCACTGTGAATGTGGCTTATTTTCACAGCCGTCTAGATCGGAAACGAAACCTGTTTCAGCCCGACCCGCCCACCATTCGAGGGACACAGAGCCCCCTCCAGACCTCCCTGCAGACTGAGGGTTAATAGCAACGAGACTCTGCCACTTGGAAGACGGGCTCGATTTGACTCTTCTCTTCCTCTTTTTCCTTCACCCTTCAGTCAGTTGCTCACCTGTGGCCCAAGGCACTGAGGTGGACACAGAGGTACGCGGGGCCGGGAAAAGTGCACGTGCGGGCAGGGCGGCAGAGAGGGGCCGGCTCGGGCCAGGAGAGACCGACCGACGGTCCTCCCAACATGGTCCTTCCCAACAGCTCTGGGAAGCCTTGGCCCAAACCGTGATGGGCAAAGGCCCTCCGGATGGATTCAGAACCAACGAGAGCATCCTAAAGAACCACAAAAGGGGGTACTAAGACAGTCCCCCTTAGAAAGGGAAACTGAGGCAGGAGACAACAGACCCTGTGTGTCCCGGAAGAATGTGATGAGGTCATTCAAGCCACTTTTTACTTTATTGCAAACATACACGAATGAATGTTGAGGCCCTGAAGACGATGGAGAAGCAGCTGGGACATCACTGTCCAATTACGTTTTTAAAAAAGTCCTCATTACATGACGAAATGCAGCGGGCTTCCCTAGGTTGGGTCCCGGCACTGAAAGAGGATTTTAATAGAAAAATTGGTGAATCCAAATAAGATCCTCAGTTTAGTTCAGAGTAACGTGTCAACGTCAATCCCTCAGTCGTGACAAGTGTACCATTAAGCCGTGGGATGCTAATGACCAGGGGCTTGCTCAAGGGCATTCCGCGGGAACTCTGGACTGGTTTTGTAATTTTCTTGTTAAACCGAAAAATGTTTCCAAAATAAATTTTATCTTAAAAACAATGAAGCCTCGGAAGTCCACCATTTTATTCTTTAATTGAATCGATGTTTTTTTTCCCCCTCTCCATTTCTTGCATTTTGCTCTAACTGCTATGCATATTCATTTTCATATTTGTAAAGAAATCTGGTGAATGGACCCACTGGGATCAGAGGTTCGGGTTAGCCCGTGCTTGCATCTCCCCACTTTGTTTCAGGCTCTGTATTTCTTGTGTCTCTCCCCCCTCTTCTTCGAACACCGTCGCGGAGCCAGCGGGGACAGCCTGGTGCGTATCTAACGCATCTTTCTGCGTGCCCAGCCCCCCACCTACAGAAACATCCAAATATACACAGGGATGGCAAGCATCTGTTGAGGCTGCAAACAAGGGACCATATGTATGTGCCTGCGTGTGTGCGCGTGTGCGTGTGTGCCTGTGTAACTTCTTTCCTTACTTCACAGCATGAACATCCTACAATCCAATAGGAGTGGATCCAACACAATATGTTTAATATCTGAATGATATTCCATAGAGGGTGGTGTCGCCAATTAACCCAAACATTTCCCTTTGGGTGGACTTGTGGTTTTGTGCTATAAGACCTATCACTGTACCTACGCTCGTGTGCAAATGGTTTTGGTGCTGTGCAATATTGAGCAGAAATTCCCGCCCTGACTTGGATCCTCCGTTAAAGCCCATCCGGGCTTCAAATGCAGAGGTTGTTCTTCAATGAATAAATGGTGCCTCCCTTCAGAAATCCACGGGAACGAGGACTGGGACTCGCGTCGATGTGGAGCGAGGTCGACCATCTTTATTCAAATAACTATTTAAAGTAAAAAGCAATAAGAGCTGTATTGCAAACTTACCTGCTTCCTCTGTTTAGACAAGGGCATTCTTGATTTCCACTTGTCACCGCTCAGGATTGCTACCAAGGGCACGCAGACACGACGAAGGGAACAGTGGCCATTCTGAGCACCCGGGGCGTAAACCTGAAAGTCATATGACCTTGAGCACGTGGGACCCTGAGTAAATCACCTCACTTCTCTGAGAATTAATTGTGCTACTCATCAATAAACAAAACACTGCTCCCCTCCCCACCGCCGTCGAGCTTTCGGGGCGATCCAGTAAGATAAGGCATGCGAAAATATTGTGTGTTGTGAACGTAATTAGTCACGGTGATATTAATAATTACATGTCAACCATGATATCATTTCACTCCCACGCAAACGTGCAACCTCAGGGTAGACGCAGACGTGCTAGTCCCGGGACAGAAACAAAACAAAGGCGGCATTGAGCTGCTTGGTGGACGCCTTCCCCCGGAGTGTCGACGGCCAGCCTGTCAGTCGGTTCATGGGAGGAACACTCGGGGTGTTTCGACCTTCCGGGACGAAACAGCAGATCCCCTGTTGGAACGGCACGCTCGGCGACGGGACGCTCTGATGTCACCCACGTCTGAAAGCTGTCTTCCTGTTTAAATTGCAATCAGTCCGAAACACTCAAAGCACGAGGCGCTGAGCTGAGCTTTTTCCAAGACACGTTATTTCGAATTGCAAAGATCCAGCCCGAGACGCCAGGTGGTAGGTAGCTGTGGGCTAAGGAGACGGGGAGGGGGGTGCGCTCTGTGTGACGACCCCCGCCCCTGGGAGTGCAAACGGGCTTGATCTCTGTTCACAACCGACTCATTCGTTCCTGGGCTTCGTACGCCGCTGGAGAGGCTGGACCCCGGGGTCACGTGTTCATCGTACAGGTGGTTAAACTGCGGCTTGGGGGGCCATGTGACTTAGCGTCCCGAGGGCCGAGGGCCGGTGGGTCCCCAGGACCCGAAGCCCGCCCAGCCCAGCCCCTGTGCTCTGCGTCTCTGGACACGGTCAATATTCAGTCAATATGATGTCAGCATTTGCATTTTTAAAAGTCAAGAAATCCCTGCAAGACCTGAGTCATCGAGGCTCAGAAGGGAGGTGGTAGGTGTGGAAGGAGCTGGGCTTCCTGGGCGACCTCTGCTCTCACGCCGAGCCTCCCTGGGCTTCCCTGCGGGGGCCGGACGGGGTTCTCATCTGTCTGCCGGGGGACGCAGGCCAGTGGCCGACCCCCCACGGGCCCACGTGCAGGACAGAGTTTCCCCTCTGTCTCACTCTGCAGCGTTCCACGGACCTCCCCTGCTTGGAGGGAGAAAGGAGATTTCTTTGTATGAGTTAAGCTTCGGTTTTGGTTTTTATGTCGTTGGAAGAGCAAAACTTCCTGTGTTCTTCTGACCAAAGAGAAGCTGGGTCTTCATCCATCGAAATGTGCGTTCCCGAGAAGCTAAGAGCCAATCACATTGCAGAGCAAAGACTCTCTTCTTTTTGGTAATTCCTGCTGAGTCCTTGTAGGACAGAAGGGGTCCTGATCAAGCTTGTTGCTTGGCTCGCTTTCCGCATCCTTTTTTTTAAAAAAAATATTTTATTTATTTATTTGACAGAGACACAGCAAGAGAAGGAACACAAGCAGGGGGAGAGGGAGAGGCAGGCTTCCTGCCGAGCAGGGAGCCCAAAGCGGGACTCGATCCCAGGACCCCGGGATCATGACCCGAGCTGAAGGAATATGCTCCCGCTTCCTGCATCCTGAGTGTTCTCCAGGCGGGATGTCCCCGGAACGGGGACGATGTCTCCGTGGGCGCCGACCTGCACCAGGAGCCCCGCGCCGGGGTCTCCCAGAGGGAGGGCAAACGGGGCCAGAGCCGCTTGCGGGAGCCGATGCCGCCTCACGTGGGGCAGCCCAGGGGAGGGCGAGGCCGGGGTATGAAGCAACACGGCCTCAGCAACCCCAAACAGACCGGCAAGCAAACTACACAAACACTGACCTGCGCGGTGGGAAGATCTGTATCTCCTGTGAAGACAGTCAGCCAGCTAGCCGCCCTCTGGGCTTTCGGTTAGCAGGACCGCCGTCCCCGCAGGTGCCTGATGGGCGCTTGTGGCAGCTCTCCGCTCAATTCTCAGCCGCAACACCGAGTAAAGCCCCCACCCCTATGGCCGCTGTGAGACCCTTCGGGGAGGCCGGACAGCTGGAAAGAGACGACAGAGCACCTTGGACTCCTTCTCTCCTGCAGAGAGGGCCACTGGGTTTGCTCCCTATGGTGGTTTTCATTGCTATTCAAAAAGCAATGAGCAAACATACACTAGAAACAGAGCCCGCGGCGTCCCAGCTGTGGCGGCCGCCATGCGCCCCGACGCCAGCCCCCCGCCATTGGCCGTAAGCATCCCCGAGCTCCGTCCGTACTCGCCCGTGTGCTAGAGGCTACATTGATCCCATTAGGAGAAACACATGGAATCTTTATAAGAAAAGCAGTTTGGGGGCAGGGTAGCCAAAATATTATCATTTCAACATGCAATCGGTACTAACACCTGTTCCTGCCAAAAAACCATTAATGAGTTATTCTTCATTGTTTTTTCTACACTAGGTCTTTGCAACTCGGTGTGTGTTGGACCCACAGAGGGACCAGCACAGTGGGGTCAGCCGCGTGTCAGGGGCTCAGTGAGGGGGGCTGTGGGGCTGGCGTGGGTCTGGACTCTCCGATGGGCATCGGAGACATATTTTCGGTCTGTGGCCATAGTCGCTCCGAGCTGATGCTGTCCTTCCCGGTATTTCGTCTTCAAAAGGTAGATCCACATGGAAAGGTCTCCACTACCAAAAGGCATTTGGTGTCCCCATGACTTCGCCATCGAGCCACCAGCTAGGTTGGTGGGAAAAGTCTTCTTAAAATACACAGGCACTCCATCACCCTCTTCGATTTCCAAAGCTGGAAGGAAAGAGGGCGGCAGGGGACAATTTGCATCTTAATAAACACTGTCTCTTGCAAAACAAAATTCTCCACGTCCTTAATGAACACATCCTAATAACAGTAATTAACATCAGAAGGTGCTGGGCCAGCATTCACTAATGAGTGCCCTCCCAGGCAGGCCCTGTTTTGATGCACTCGGAGCAAAGCTTTTAAGTAACCCAGCTCCCATGGGGCCGTAGGGGAGTCGGGTTTATGTAACTTGTTTCCCAGAAGGAAAGCAACTTAAGGAACTCCTATGGGGGGACCCCCAAGCAGAGCTGGTGTTAGATGCAGGACGAGGGCCCAGGAAATGTGCAGCCAGGATTCGGTGCTGATGACCTCAGAAGGGGCACAAAGCAGGCGGTGGGGACCCCAGCAGCATCCCGTGGGTGTGTTGGCTGGGCCATGCGGTCCCCCATCCCGTGGCTAAGGCTCCACCTAGCCCCGTTTGGCCGAGGGTTTGGCCACATTCAAGGGGCTCTTGGGTCCCTGAACATTCGCTGCGGCTCACTCCTCAAGCCCTCCTGCAGGGGGCGCCTCGCTTGTGAGGGGAATTCCCATCCCAAGCTCCCGAAGGTCTTTGGCTCCTTTGCAGCACAGCAAGGTGGTGGGATTTGCATGCATAAGAGAATGTTCTTGCACGCGCTGCCGTGGCCCACAGCGACTCGGGGAAGGGTGGCCCTGAGGTGCACAGTTCCTCGGACCTGGCCGGTGGGAAGCACCAAGCCCGTGTTTCACATGCACGAGCTCGGTAAGAGCTCTCTAGGACCCCAGGAGTTCCGGGTCATCGATCTCTGCAGCATACAGCTAGGGAAGCCAGGGAGGACGCGGAACTTTCTCTGGGAGCTCCGGAATACTTGCCCGAGCCGGCTGATTCCAGGCTGGGATCTTTAAACCACCAGCCTACATGGCCTCCTTCCTCCAGCCGTGGTGGATCTCATGCCTTGTTTTTCATTATGAGAAGCACACGAGCCCCAGGATTCCTAGCCCCTCAGGCACACTCACCACATGTGCCCTCCCAGCCAGTGAGACAGAACTTGTGAAGGGATGGGGCATCGCTCTCATGATTAGATTACTGCTCCGTTGGTTTGAGTTGATCAAAGGGGAGATTATCTGGGTGGGCCTGACCTAAACAGGTGAGTCTGAAAAGCATTGGGTCCACCCTGGAGGAAGGGAGATTCTAAGGGTGAGAGAGCCTATGGAAGGATCCAGAACAAGGACCTGGATATCCTGCTACGAGGACACTCGGTCAACAAGGGAACAGGGACCACAATCCTGCAACTGCAAAGACCTGAATTCTCCCAACAGCTGTGTGGGCACAAAAGGAACCCTGGGCTTGGGAAAGGAACACAGGCCAGGGAGGGCAGCCTTGAGAGACTCTGAACAGACATTCGGCCTGCATCCCTGACCCATGGAAACTGATGTAATAGATATATATTGTTGTAAGCCACTATCTTCTTAGACTAGCTAAGACTTCCAGGGCCATATTGGAAATGTGTGGTCAGAGGGGACCTCGTGCCTTGTTCCTGATCTTAACAGGAAGGTCTGGAGTTTCTCACCTCGAAGCATGATGTCGGTCGGTCGGGTAAAGGTATTACGTAGATGATGGGCGAGCCGAGGACGTTCCCTACTGTTCCCATTTCACTGAGGGTTTTTAGCATGAATGGAGCTGCATTTGTCAAATGCCTTTTCTTCATCTATTGATACGATTATGTGATTTGTTTGTTTTTAGCCCATTGATGGAGTGGATTGCACTGATTGATTTTCAGCTGTTGAACCAGCCTTGCATAGCTGGGAGAGATCCCACTGGGTCATCGTGTATGATTCTCGGAGGACGTTGTTGGATCTGATCTGCTAAGACTTGTTGGAATTTTTTACCTCTTTATTCCTGAGAGATGTTTGTCAGAGCTTTCTTTTCTTGCGTCTTTGTCTGGTCTTGGTACAAAAGCAATGCTGACCTCATAGAAGGAATTAGGAAGTAGAATTTCCCCTTCTGTCTCGTAGAAGAGATTGCAGAAAATAGGTGTTATTTCTCCCTCACATATTTAGTAGAACTCACATGTGAACTCATCTGGGGCTGCAGTTTTCTGTTTGGGAAGGTTATTAATTGCTGATTTGTTAAATTACCCATTTCTTTTTGTGTAAGTTTTGTTAAATTGTGTGCTTCAAAGAATGGGTCCGTTCCATTGATGTAATGAAATCTGTGTGTATATAGTTGTTCATACTATTCTTTTATTGTCCTATTAACGTCCATGATAGCTGATGCCTGATATCAGTAACATACGCCCCCTCTCTCTCTCTCTCTTTTTTCCTTCATTAGCCTAGCTAGAGGCTTATCTGTTTTATTGATCATTTCAAAGAAACATCTTTGGGCTTTGTTGATCTGTTTCCAATTTCACTGATTTCTGTTCTTGTTTTTTATTAGTTCTTTTCTTCTACTTGCCTTGGATTTAATTTGCTCTTTTTCTCCTAGTTTCCCAAGGTGAGGGTTTAAATGATTGATTTGAGATTTCCATTTCTCATGTATGCCCTCGGTGCTCTAAGTGTCCCCCCCAATGCAACTTTGGCAGTCGCATATTTTGATAAGTTGCATTTCCATTTTTTAGCCAAAATAATTTTAATCGCTCTTGGAGTTCTTCTTGGACTCATGTGTTACTTAGAGGTATGTTGTTTAATCTCAATATATCTCCAGATTTTCTAGCTATGTTTCTGTCATTAATTCCTAGTGTCGTGCCATTGTGGTCCAACAGCAGACATTGTAGGATTTCTATTCGTCGAAATTCGTTAAGCGTATTTTGTGGCCCCGATTGGGGTCATTTTAGGAGAGCGAGAAGGGTTCTGGCTGACCGTCATCATCACTACCCGGGTTGATACTCAGGCTGATGTAGAGGAAGCTGGAAAGGTTGGTGGAGAGCTCTGATCGCTCTCGAGCCCCCCGGACTTCCTGCTGGTGCCTCGTGGTCCCTTGGATCTCAGGGGACCCATGACAGCACGTGCAGCTGCACAAAACCCGAGGCCACACTGGTCTCCTGCATCTCCACGCGTAGGCCTTGCCCGCCATGTGGTTTCCCCCATGACCGCTCTGGGACTCCAGTCCCGGTCTTTGGAGCCCCGCCGATTTGTCGGGTCAGAAGCTTCCTGAGAAGCTGGAGAGTGGACGGTGCAGAAATCCACCCCAGCCCACCCTCCTGAGTCAATGGGAAGGCTCGGTGAGAAGCAATGCGCTTGTTTTGCTGCCCTGGTAAACATTTTACTTTGTATTTACTCAGGCACGGCAGGTGAGGTTTCCCAGGTCACCCTGTCCTCGTGGCCCGGAGTCTGCCCCCGGTGAGGGACATCGTGCCCCACGGCTGGGGACGCCCGAAGCTGGTGCGGGGGCCACCCGCCTCCGGGGCTCCGAGGGCCGGAGCCGGCACTGGAGAGCTGCGGTCCAATTAGAGCGAGTGCGGCTCGTGTCCTTTGAGGTGGTTACACCCGAGAGCGAAGGGGGTGAAATGACTTTCTCGAGGGCTTCAACCACCATCAGTGCTTCACCACAATACGTCTAGTTATTCGGTTATCGAAAAGGGAGAGTGCCTGCTCGGTTCTCAGAAGCGTCCGTAAAAAGTTATTACGCAAGATCAGAAGGCGTCGCTTTCACTCTCTAGGTGACGAAGGACAAAGGGCTTCACCGAAGGCCGCGTGTTCATGTTTCCGAGCCGGGCATAAAATACCGCTTGATTGGGTGCAAACGTGGCGAGGTGTGTCCCCACCCACGTGCGCGCCGACACCGTCCACGCTGGGCCAGAGGGTCCCAGCCTGTGCACCGCTGGGAGGAGGGGTGCGGGACCCAGGCCACGGACAAGGGGGGCTGACCGCCGGTGGCCTCTCGGGGGGTCTGATCGCCGCAAGGGATGCTTTTATTTGAAGGGCACACAGATATGAGACACTGACGTTGGACTCCAGACGCCTCAGGAGCCTAAAGAGGAGGACACGTGGCAGAGAAAGGGCTGCATCAAGGCCTTGAGACCCCAGTGTGAGCTGTCAGTGCCTCGGAAAGAAATCTCGGTAGATGGCCAGAGGATGGCAGATCCCTCCCCCACTCTCGGCCCACTCGGCGGAAAGGTCAGTGGATTCTACGCGGGAACCACCTCTGCCCAGAGCCGCTGGGCACTGACGCCCTTGCCTCTTAGCGTGCTCCCCGGACGCGCTCATGTCTGAGCGGGTCTCCACGCACAGCACTGGCCATGCTCTCCTCTCCCATCCTTCCGTGGCTCCCATGGCAGCCAAGTCCAGACACCATGATGGAAGAAATCAGGCCCTTCCAGACCTGGCTTCTGCCTACATCTGCACCCTCCCTTCCTCCCCATCCAGCCGGACCCTGAGCTCCAGCACGAGGAGCCGCCGTGTTTCCAAACACGCCGTGCCCTGGTCCGCGTCTTCGTGTGTGCTACTGCGTGTGCTGGCCCTTTGCCGGGCCCGTCCTCTGCAGCCTTTGGGAATGCCCTCAGCGGCCCTCCCCAGAGCACCGATGGGACGCTGGCGAGCCCCACGCTGGCTGGCCTTCACCCTCGTCATGCCAACGTCCAGCCCGGTCCTCCCTGAAGGTCACCCGGCAACGGAGATTCCCCTGATTTAAAGCGATGAGCCCGGCGGGGAAGACAGTGTGAGCTTCCGACCTTGTGTCTCTGCGATCAGCATAGAACCGGCACGTAGGATGTCTTGAGCGAATAGAGGAAAGGAAGGAGGGAGAGCGGGATGGGAGGGGACAGAAGATTGAAAGGAGAAATGGTAGATGGCACAAGGATGGAGAAAATATATTAGTCCATGAATATAGTGAATCTATTATAATAAATGAGTAAATATTGATAAGCTATATTAACTGTCCCTGAAGCTACAGGTGACAAGTTTCCATTGATCACAATGGCTTTTGGAGCCACCGTTCTAGCACGAGGTCTAGACCCGGTGTCTGAGGCTCCAGCTCTCCAGTCCTTGTGTAGACGCAGAGTGAGACAGGGAGCCCTCCTGGGCTCGTCCAACATGATAAGCATGTTAGTCACGGATTCTAGAATGGAGCACTGGTCTTTTTAGTCTAATTTTAGAAGGATGCATGGTCGCGAGGTCTGCCTATGAGACTCGACTTCGTAAACGGGGTGCTGATCCGCCCGGGCGTCTTCCCGGTAATCACCCCCTCCCTGAGACTGCGTTTAGAAAAGAAGGAGAAAATTGGTGGCTTGTGCTCAAAGATTGAGGGCTCCGTCTCTAATTGACTCTAAAGACCAGGCCACACCTGAAAAAATTTTCGGCAGCGCCGGTGTCTGCCCAGGAGAACCCCGCCTGCAAAGAGGGCTGTGGGTTTGCATTTCACGTGCAGGGATGTGACGGGTACAGCAATGCTGCCTCGTAAGGAGTCGTCCCGAAGGGTCACCTGCACGGAGATTAGAAAGAGGTCACCTGTAACCGCGGGGCGGGGGAGGGTCGGGGAGCAATACAGTTTCCATGGCAACGGACACTGGGGTCCACGGGGCGGCCTCCTGTTTCCAGCTACCACTCAGCTTCCCACTGGGATATGGAAGCAGGTAGTGAGCGAGGCACGGCATCACTGACTCAGGGTAGACCGTTCTAGAATCTTCTAGACTCAAATGCACCAAGTGGGTACGGAGAAAATCGCATCACCGGGAGTGAGCTCTCCAGATGGGACTTTCTTCCTTCTGTTCCCCCAACTCCCACAGCACCAGCAGCCCCGTGATACAACTCACCGCGGGAATGACCTTGACCCAAATGCAGGGGGGTTAGACGTGCCAGTCCAGGAGAGGGGCCATCGGCTTCTACCTGTAGGTCTTACCAGCCCCCAGTATGGAAAGAAACAGAAATGTAATCCATTCGAGTTGTATAAACCCCAAGGGGAACGAAGCACATAAATCCAGGCCACAGGCAGTTCTGTCGGGGTCCTTCCCCGGCGACAGCAGACCAGCCTGCCGACGCCACCCGTGTCCCCGCCATTATGGCTCAGGACCCGCCAAGAAAAGGGAAGGACAGGCACCGCAACAGAAGGGGAAATGAATAAAAATCCAACGGTGCCAGGCCCGTGTCGAGCCATCACCGAATGATAAATCTATTATCAGAGTGAGTGTAATTACCGTGAGTACCCCAGGCCCCCGGGGAGAGGTAGGCTCGCATTAGTCGTCGGCTCGGGCCGCGGGACAAAATCCCACGGGGAAGGGGGGGGAGACCGGGCGGCTTACACAGCCTGGTCCCCGAGGCCAGACAGGTTTCTTTCTCCCGGCTACTGTCACTGCGTGCCCGCGTGACCTCCTTCGTGACGTGGAGAGGCAGAGGGAGCTCTCTGGTGTCGCTTCTTGTAAGAACACGAATCCTAGCGAATCGGGGCCCCACCCCGCGACCCCATCAGTTTGGGGTCTGGGGTTCCACATGTGGACGGGGACAGGCCAGCATTCGCACCACACGTGCAGGCACGGGCCAGGGGCCCCCGTCTCATTCACAAAGTGTCCCCGGGACTCAAGGCCAAGTAGGCATATGTCATTTGTCCAAGAAAATTTTAGCCTACAATGGGCCCCTGTAGACTGAAAATCGGATTTTGATTCCAGAGCCATCTTTCTTTTGTAAAAAGCAGTTGGGAAAAAGCTGCGGGAAAACTAATCTTCCGGGGAACTCACAGCCTTCTTTGGAGAGCTGGGTGGCGAGGACTCAGCTGTGGCTTTTCCCGCGGGGGCCCTCGGGGGAGGGGCGTCGGAGGGATGGTCGGCTGGCACATCCCAGCACTGAGCCCTGGGACACTCAGGACCTGGGCCTCCAGGCCCCGTGTCCCCCGCTTGTTCAGAGAAACACGGAAGGTCTTCGTGTCTGTCCATGTCTGTCGGCCTAAAAATAAGTAACCTTTGCTTCTTGGCCTTTCCCACCAGGACCGTGTTTTTCTGGGGGAGGAAGCCCAGGGACATCCTGCGCTTTCCCGTGTTTGGATGTTGTTTTTGAGTCCCGCTCGGTCTCAGCACCCTGACACCTCCGACTTGTGACTGTCCCTGCATGCCAGCCCCTGAGCTCACTCCCTAAACAACAGGAAGGAAATGGCTCCTTCGGGTAGATCAGCAGGTGCACAACTGGCCACACAGCAGAGCCTCCCGTCCAAGCCGAGGTCCTTGGGAGCAGAGTAAGAAGGCTGCTTAGACCCTTCTTGAAACAACATCCCGGGACCAGATCCGAGAAGGACCTGCCGTGCATCCGACAACGCGGGTCGCTCTCGGGTCGTGGGATGTCTAGAACCGGTGACACAGCTCGCGTGCTTTCGGGGTTGCTTCCGTGGCCTGGCGAGGGCTGCGAAGAGTACCTTCGTCTGCAAACTGGATTTTTTTCTTCCCCCGAGGTGATTTTGTTTCCGGGCTTTCCTTCGAAGGCCTGCTCCGTGGTCCTAAGTCATCCTCCAACCGCCTGCAGGGGGAAGCTCTCGGCCTTCTGCACCCCGTCCCCTTGCCTGGAGTCACTGAAATCTGCAAGAATCCGCAGAAGAAGGAGCAAACGCTGTCAGAAGGCCATCCAAAGACTCGAAGCCTCCAGAAAACTACGCGTAACAGAACTCAGTTTCTATCACGCTGGATTAGACTAATGTCCCCAGTTAAGAATGCATTTCTCGTCACTGGTACCTATGGGTTGAATAAGACTTTTTTTTTTTTTTTTTTGGCTTGTTCTTGGAGTATTTTTCAAGAAAGCTGTTGTTGATTTTCTTAGGCACTCCCCAGATTACTATGAATATCCTGATGGGAAAGGCTGCCAAGAGACAAAAACAAGACACAGCTCAAATAGACGTTCTGGCAAACCCTCGGGGCAGTGTGTACCCGTGAGACGAGAGCCCGGCTCACAGGGGTCACGGAAACTGAGTCAGCAGGCGCTCCCGAGGCCGCGTGTGACTCAGCCACATTTCTCCCTTCCTCCGAGACGGGACACCAGTCGCCTTCTAACTTAATGAGAACTCTTTTGCTTCTGCCACCCCCAGAGCTGCGAAGTCGTGGCCCCGGGCAGCCCCCCCGCCCCCGTGCCCGATCCCCGCCTGCGTGTGCAGAGTCACCCGTAAGCAGCACTTGCAGAATGGGAGGGGAACACAGCCGTCCCCACCGGGAGGTACCCTGAGGTTGCTGGAAGTGTCCCCTAGGGGCTGCGAGGGGCAGGTGGGGACATGCTCTCAGAGACGCCCACGGAAAGAAGAAGCCCGGTTCCCTTGCCAGCCAGCATTTCTCAGCACAATGCGCCCCCCATCCTCTGCTTCTGTTTTTCTAAAACTCTTGTTAACATCCTCTGAATGGGAGTCCCCGGGTACCCAGAGGGCGCCTCCGGCTTGGTAGGTACCTTTCAAATCCTAACAGGAGGGTCAAGTTCCCGTTAAGAAGGGACTGCGAGTCCTGCCATGGGCTGTGATTTTAAAGAATCTAATTTAATTCCTTTACAAAAGAAACACTAAACGTTGGACGTTTATTTTTACAGAGGGTGAGGATAGCGCTCAGAAATGTAAATACTCCCCTCTCCATGTTTTGGTGCCCGTGAAATAGCGCCCGGCCGGGGCCAGCCGAGGTTTAGACACTAACCACAGGAGAAAGGGGCCAGCCCGGCGTGCGGCGCGCGACCCCCTGCTCGGTGCCCCCGGACGACTCAGGATCCCCACCGTGCCGTCCTCTCCGAGGCGACACAGCTCCGGGGCCATTTCCAGGGCGGTCTATGTGCTGGTCACCTAATTCCGACATCCTGTGGAGAGTGGCCATTTGGTTGCCACTCCCACAGTGAATTCTTCTGGAGTGAGTTCCATGGGAGGAAGATTCGGAGGCAGAGTTTGGGGCGTGAGAGATTTACCGGGGAGTGCTCCCGAGAGCACAGCCAGCCGAGGGGAGAGGGAAACAGGGTCAGGCAGGGCGCGGAGTGGAAACACGCATGTGGTTCCACAGGCGCGCCAGCCTGTCTCATGAGGACCTGGGACCCGTCGCCACGTATGGGACGTCCCAGGGCTCAAAACCAGGGAGCACGCCGGCCCTCGAGCAAGGCAGCCCCCCTTGGACATACGCAATCTCCGGGGAGGGATCGGGCGGTGAGACACCACCCGTAGGCACTCCTGGCAGCGGAAACGTGAGCTCTCCCCCCTCGGAAGGAAGGGTCTGGGTGGGGGACCCTGGAGTCTGCCACAGGTCCCCATGCCTGAGGGGACGGTGCTGCAAGAGAATGTCCCTTCCTTCCTCGGCAGGTTGCCTGGTCGGGGCGTGGGGCCCAGAAGGAGCGGACCCACGCTGCCCCCCGGGGACGCTGCGGAGGGCGAAGACGAGACAGAAACCCGCCCTGTGCTTCCGCCGAGCTGCTCTGCCAGCGGCCTAGGGGTTCGCACGCCCGGCTCCCATCAGCTTGATTCGGCTCCGTCTTCCTTCAAGAGGCTCGCCTTGCAACGGCTGCTCGGGTTCAAGATTGAATTTACGGACAGTTCGACAGATGCCTGCAGGAAGAGAGAATAAGCAAGGCTGATTGAATTCTTTTCTGACTGTGGCCTTGCATTAAAAAAAAGAAAAAAAAGGAAGCGGGGCACGGTGCTGCTGAGCTATAGGGACGATCGATGCTCTTTTCCTCCTCGCGTCTGTTCGTACCAGCCGAGTCTTCGTCCGCCAGAGGCACTCATTGGCTTCCGGGACGCTCCAGTGCCATAGAAAGGACGGCGATTCAGTCTTATGCTCTGGCATCCAGAAAAGGGTTTTCAGAAGAACACTCATTTTGTAAGCCAAGGACTTCCTCTTCTTTTCTTTTTTAGTTTCCATTAAGAGCCGGCCTTGGCCCGTCAGGGTTAGGTGAGCAGGGGCTGGAGCGGAGACAGGATGTAAAGCAAAAGCCATCTTTTCAGGTTCCCGGAAGGAGAGATGGGAGGGAGAGCGCGGAAGCCAGCGGAGAGGCACATGCGCCGCGTCCTCCCCAGGCTCTCGGGGCCGTGCGCAGGTGTGCCGGGAAGCTGGGAGAGGAGACTCGAATCCAGGACACCTCCCACACCTGGAATCCCAGGGCTGCGCGTCAGGGCCCCAGGGAAACCGAGCCGCTTTGGTGGACAGTGATGCGCAGACGAACAAGCGTGAAGTGCTGTCTCCTCGAGTGTGTCCCCGGGCCCTGGAGGGGAGATGCACTTGAGCTCAGGGAGGCGGTGGTCGGTGGCCCCAGGGACCAGCCAGCCCTGTTCGAGGATGTCAGCGCCGGGGGCCGGCACCGAAGGCTGGAGCCAAGGACTCTGACGGGAGGTGTAGACGACAGCCCAGGCGGCCAGCTGGGACCCGCGTCCACGGACGAGCCACATGCCTTGGGGAAGCCTGGCAGGATTTCAAGGACACCGGCTCTAATGCCCAGGTCTCTGCCTGCTGTCTCCGAGCGAAAGGAGAAGAGAGGAAGTCTGGGAAGTGAAACACTTTCTCCAAAGACTGTCACATCGCGAACATGGCACAATTTAAATCTAAAGGGACGGTGATGTTTTAAACTTGCCTTGTAAAGTCAACCCCCTGCCCGCATCCCCACTGATAGAGTCCCCGTCGGTGCCACTCGCTGGGGCAGGAAGCGGCAGGAAACCCAGGCCCGGGAGCCGCTCTCTGCAGGGGTGGGCGGGGTCCTCTCATTAATACCCCAGCCCCTCCCAAGGGTAGGAGGGCAGCCGGCCCGGAGCTCCCCCGTGGGGCTGCGCCCCAGGACCCGTGATGGCTGAGGTGTCTCCAGCACGTGCTTCCCTGGCTGCTGGCCGTCCCAGCTTCCGGGGATCACCTCTCCCATGAACGACTCAGACTCGCACCCTTGCTTCTGACGTTTTCTTCTGGGCCACGTGAGGACGATGATTAAAGCCCACTCCTCTTTACCTAGTGAGCTGGGAGCCTGTAAGGACCCAGCGATCAGCGGCCATGGTGGCTTTGCACGTCCCAAACGCGAGGGCAAGTGTTTGCAGCACTTCCGTGATGGCCGTCCCTAAGGTCTTCTGCACATTCTGGAAGCATCGTTCAATGAGGGAACAAATGTCAATTTCATTGAAATTAGGTGCAGGGAATGCTGTACGCCGGCCTGGGGCAGAGTGAAATGGGAATCCACGAAACACCCCCGCGCACGTCCGCGGGGGCCCCAGGCTTTGTCCCCAGCCCCGGCCCCTGCACGGTCATCTGGGCTCGTCCCCCGCATTCCCGGCTGTCTCGGTGGAAGTCACTGGCAGGATGCTCGATCTGAGGACCTCAGGGTAAAGAAGAGCGGTGAGGGGAGCGAGGGCCGTTCGATACAGACACAGTGACGTGGTCTGCCGCCATCGATGGGAGCTCTCCCCGTGACCAGCTCTCCGTGGGGACCGGATGGGTCTGTCCTCTTGGGCTTCTCAGCCTCGCTAAGCGCTAACTGTAAGTGGGAATGAGCAGGTGCTCCCCACATCAGAGAGCGGCCTCCCTCCCCTGCCCCGGATGGTTAAGGAAGGGATACACCAGCAGCTATCGCCACCGTGAAGCTGCGGATAACCCGCCGCCGCTGCCCTGTGACTGTCTACGGGCATGGCTCGCCGGCCCCGCTCCAGGCACATCCTGTTCCTCGTCCTCTTGGGGCGGGGGCTCAGGGAGGCAGGGGCAGGGGCAGGGACAGGGGTTCATCCCTACTGTCCTGCTAACGACACGGGGTGTTTATCCATCAGACGAGGATCGAATTTAGAAGTAAACTGAAAAAGTTTATAGGCGTTTTTGTTTTCTAGTTAGAGAATTTATTTATTTTTTTAAAGATTTTACTTCTTTGTTTTTGCTAGATAGGAAGAGAGAGGAGGAGCGAGCACGAGCAGGGGGAGGGGCAGAGAGAGAAGCAGGCTCCGCACGGCGCTGGGAGCCGGACTTGGGATTCGATCCCAGGGCCCCGAGATCATGACCCGAACTGAAGGTGAAGTCACTTCACCGACTGAGCCACGCGGGCGCCCCCCTCGTTAGGGACCCTAAATGCTCGTCAGAGAGATCATCAGAACCTGCTAACCGTTAGTACTGTTACTAACTCTCCGGAACGCAGGGGAAATGGGACCACGGTCAGATTTGGTATTATTCAGAGGTACTAAGTACTTACGAAGGGTCAGAGTCCGGGCTGAGCACGCCCTGTGCGCAATCTCATTTCAGTCCTGGGGGAAGGTACTAGAACCGCCGCCACGGGGTGGGAGCCGAGCTGTGGACGTGAGCCCCCCTGAAGGCAGAGAATCGGTCCATCGCAGTATTAATTCCCAGGGGGTCTGGCTGTAAGCAGGAAGGGCAGCTCCAAACTCCCAGCTCAGCCACGTTGGGGGAGAGAGGGTTCCAGAAGCGAAAACACATCCGGGCCTCAGGGGCCGTCCCATGGGTGCAGACGCCGACCCCGAAGGGGGACGATGGGCCACGGTCAAGGGAAACCTCTGTCCCACATTCTGGCTTGTGAGCATCTGCACGATTCTTTGAGGGAAATGGGCTTTATTCTTCAAGCAGCTGGCGTCTCTTTGGCATTTCTCAAAAATCATCTTCAACGAAGGGCTCCTTCCCAGAACAGTTCATTCAAGGAAACAGTCAAGTTCAGCTCTGCTACTTGCTGTCTCCGGGTAGGCGGCTTTGGGGGACGGGGAGGGGGGGTTGGGGGGCAGTTCTGTGGTCCAGGAGCAGCGAGCCAGTTTTGTAGGTTTGTGGAGGGGGCGCTGCTCGGGATTTTGAGCACAGGGGTGAGGGGGGGGCACTGCTCTGGCACATTCTGCAGGTAGAACTGAAAGGGCTCGGGGATTTCGAGTTGGGGGCTGTGAGCACAGAAGCGGGGGGCAAGGACGCAGCCACTATCAACGGGAAGGGGACGCCAGAAGAGGGGCGCGGGGGGCAGCGCATGACGGGAGCCCCAGCGTTGAGCCCTGGCCATGTGGATAGACATGCAGAGATGGCCACATGGAAGCCGGTCACCCTCGGTCACCCTCTGTGCAGGCCTGCACCTGGGCGGGGCTGGGGCCCGGATCTGTCATCCCTGGGGGAGTCAGGGAGCATGCCCCCTCTGCGTGGGGGAGCCCTGCAGGGAGGGCAGACTGGGCCTTTGGGGAGCTTTCTGTCTGGTGGCTGGGCCCCATGATCCCACTGGCCTGTGCCCCCTGACCAGGCTGCCAGGCCTGGCCCCACCGGGCACTCCTGCCATGCCCCCCAATTTCTGAGGGGTGGATGGAGCCAGCTCTGTCCCCTCTTGTCTCACAGGCCCCTCCTCCCGTCACCACCGAGTGTACAAGGACACTGAGGCGACCCCATGTCCCTGCTCAACTCTGAAACTTGGCGGGGCAGGGAGGGGGGCCCCGTCCCCCCGGTTCGGGGTCCCCACAGGTTTCTCCGAGGTTCCTTGGAAATCAGACACCCCTTCTGAGGCAAGCGCCGAGGGCTGACATTTTCGAGTCCGGGGGATAGAAGCGGGCTCGTCCGGCAGCCCGGGGCCTCCCTGTGTGCCCACGAGGCCCCCCGCAGAGCAGCCCTCCCTCCTCCTGACCCTCCCCGACCCCCGCCACCTGCCCAGAGAGGAGTCAGCTCACCAAGATTGGGCCCGTCAGGATTTTCAGGTTGGGAGTGCGCACGTCTCGCCCACACGTCTTCTTTACCTCATCCCTTTTCAATGCCGTCCTCGTTTTGTGTGAGTTTGTGGCATTTTTTTTTACATTTCGCAAAGAGGAAACCACATGCAACCGACCCCTGACCAACTCAGGAGTTAGTTGCGCCGGCCTCCCCCAGTCAAAAACCCACGTAGGACTTTGTGTTGGTTTGTTTGTTACTTCTCATCTCTGTGGCTTGTTTATTTTCTGACTGGGAGTTTGCACGTCTTAATCCCCTCCACCTGTTTTGCCCGCACCCCCCTCACCCCTCTGGCCACCAGTTTATTCTCTGGATTTAAGAGTCTGTTTTGTTTATTAGATGCCACGTATGAGCGAAATCGTGTGTTACTTATCTTTCTCTGACTTATGTCACCCGGCATAAACCCTTCCTCTATGGATACATCAAGGGACGCTTTGGAGGTTTCCGTATCTCGGCTATTGTAGACGATGCTGCAGTAAACCACGGGGTGTGTATACCTTTTCGAATTAAAGTTTACATTTCGTTGGGCAAATACCCAGCAGTGGCATGAATGGATCCCATAAGGTATTTCCATCTTTCGTATTTTGAGGCATCTCCCTACTGTTTTCTCCAGAGGCTGCACCAGTTTACATTCCCCCAAGAGTGCGAGAGGGTTTCTTTCCTCCACGTCCTCACCAGCGCTTGTTTCTTGTGTTTTTGACACTACCCATTCTGACCAGGGTGAGGTGAGATCTCATTGTGGTTTCGATTTGCATTTCCCTGATGATGAGCGATGGTGAGCATCTTTTCATGCGTCTGTCGGCCATCTGGATGTCTTCTTCGGAAAAATGTCTGTTCAGGTCCTTTGCCCATTTTTAAATTTAAAAAAATTTTTTTTAATTATTTATTTATTTTTGGTGTGTGAGTGGTATACATTCTTTATGTATTTGGGGTACTAACCCTTCATTGAATGTATAATCTTCTCCTATTCAGTAGGTTCCTTTTTTGCTTCGCTGATGATTTTCTTGGCTGTGCAAAAAGCTTTTTTATTTCGGTCTGCTCCCGATAGTTTATGTCTGCTTTTGTTTCTCTTGCCTTAGAGCCAAACCCATAAATACGACGCTGAAGCCAATGTCCGAGAGATTACCGCCTGCGTTTTCTTTGAAGACTTTTATGGTTTCAGTCTCACATTTAGGTCCTTAACGCACTTCGAGTTTATTTCTGTGCATGGTGTGAGAAGGCAGTCTAGTTTTATTCCTTGGCATAGATCTGTCCAGTTTTTCCAGCATCATTTATTGAAAACACTGTCTTTTTCCCCATTGTATATTCTTGTCCCCTTTTCATGGATTAATTGTCCATATAAGCATGAGAGTGTTTCTGGGTCCTCTATTCTGTTCCATTGATCCATATGTCTACTTTGGTCCCAGTACCACATTGTTTAGATGATAATAGCTTAGTAGGATATCTTGAAGTTGGGGATTGTGATAATTCCAACTCCGTTCCTCTCAAGATTGCTTTGGCCTGAGTGTAAATTTTGACTTTACTACTAAGAGCCTACCAGTGACCTAAAGCCTTACCAATAACATAGACAGTCAATTAACACATAACTGATATGCTATATGTATTATATACCGTATCCTTGCAGTAAAGGGAGCTAGAAAAAAGAAAATGTTAAGATCACAAGGAAGAGCAAATATATCTACAGTGCGAGCCTGTATTTATCGAAAGGCAATTTGTATAGAAATGGGTCCAAACAGGTGGAACCCACATGGTTCGAGGGTCGACTGTATCCCAAGTGGCGGCAGTCACACCTTGCCAAGAAGCAGACCTGGGAGCCCGGGTTACATACGACACCTTGTGGGAGAGTCCGGGCTCTGAGTCGCTAGAAACATTAGCAGAATGCCCTCTTTTTCGCCCTGAAAACATTCCCCCTTGACTTAAATACCATGACGAGCAGCACCCAAGGGAGGTTTTGGTTTATCACAAGTTTCTCCCAGAATAGAAACTGCCCACAGTATTTTTCTTGCGAGGGGCACTTGCACGGCAACACTCATGGGTGATATTTTTAAGCAAATGCACCGTGTGATGCAAAGTTGAGCAGAAAAAGCAAAAACTTCCATCCGGCCGCTGTGTGTGTGTTCTCTGCCGTCTGCCAACTGGGCTCGATGCGCGTTACCGGCCGGCGCGCCCGGCGCTTGGATGGTCAGCTCCCGCATTCCTGAAATGCCAGAGGCTCCCGTGCGGGGTGGTTGGTTTGAGATTTCAGCCCCAGAGCTAGGCAAGTGGCCTAAATCCTTGGCTTATCCTTCTGTCCGGCACTCGGGGCCCACAGCAAAAGGCAAATGGTGACAGTGTTCTTCTGGGGGCAGATACGGTT
Organism: Nasua narica; assembly: GCA_028533885.1. Taxonomy (NCBI): domain Eukaryota; kingdom Metazoa; phylum Chordata; class Mammalia; order Carnivora; family Procyonidae; genus Nasua; species Nasua narica. The sequence goes on from CM052813.1 coordinate 1,876,033, forward strand.
TCAAATGCCCCGATCTCTCCCGAGGGGCACCGCTCCTCCAAGGAACAACAGCCCACCCCAAATTAAGCAGCCACAACCGCTGTAAATCCAGGTTCTGGAGTTTGGGTCTTAAGACACCACACCTGTTACCAGCAGGCAGGTGCGGTGGGACGGCAGCTGTGGGGGGTTCTTGGGCAGACGGCTCGTCTCACAGACACAGGGGTCCTTGTCCTTCTGACGCATGGGGACGGGGTGATGAATGAGTGTTGTTCCAGCTCATGCCGCCCCGATAGAAAGAAACCAGCACCATTTAGCAGGATCGCCGCAAACCGTAAGAGGAAATCCTTCCTTTGCCTGGGTCGGCCGGGCTCTTGGTTGTCTTTCCACAGGGTTTCTACGGTGATGATGTTCATCGTAGGCACAAGCACATATGGATTCAGTCTCTGGACCTCACCCCCATCCCGGGCCACAAGGGCACCGCGCACTCTGCTCCGGCATCCGTGGCCAGGGCACAGGAGCGCCCCCCCCCCTCCCGGGAGGAGAGAGCTGAGTGTTTAAGCACCGAGCATCCACAGTCCCCTCCAGCGAGGAAGGTGCCAAAGCCACCAGAGGCAGGCGGTGTGGGGCGCGGGCGTGGGGGCTGGTGTTGGACCGAAATCACCACTGATGCAGCTCGTCTCAGCATCCGGACAAATTATTGTCTTTCCTTTTGTGCCATTGTTGGAATTTTGAGTAGATTCTTTTCCCGATGACAATGTTTTACTAAGTGTTTTCTTGTAGAGCGGAATCTCGGAGCCTCTTCCGGGCACCCTGCAAGCGAATCAGGACGGTGTTGCGAAGATCCTAGATGGTAAAGCTCCGTGAAGGATGGGAGCGAAAGGAGTCAGTGTCGCGCCTGTCTTAGATGGAGACACAGAAAACGCAGAGTGGCCCTGGGGTCACCCAGACTCGCGAGCCACCGCCCCGCGGACAACGACCCCGGCAGCAGCCCCCCGGGTTCACGGCTAACACCAAAACCACAGCCAAAATGTCAGAACCGGGGACGCAGCGATCTGCCCATTCTCCCAGCTCCTAGCCTTATGATGGTTACTAGTGCTTATTAATAGGAACTCTTTGAATTCAGTTGTTCCTTCTTCCCTGCGTGTCCTTAATTCCACGTAAGGAAATGAGATCCGTTGCATTCGCAAGCTGCTGTTCTCCTTTCTTTTGGCAAAGCTAGACGCAGGTGAAAGCGGCGGTTCACCCGATAGCTGGGGTCCCCTGCCAGCATGGCAGGGGTGAACCCACCTGTGGAGATCCCGGGGAGCTCCGAGCAGCCGGAGGATTACGGGAGGAAGGGTGTATTTGTTTGATCTTCGAAGGTCAGATTGTGCGTACAAGGAGCCGGAGGTCAGGCTGACGTTTCTCGGGCTTCTCTTGGCGGTTCTGAGCAAGCCCGTTCCAGGAAGCTGGGTTGTTATTTTGGCCAGTGCGTGTCGATAGTGATCCATTTGGCGGCGGGGGGGTGGGGGGGGTCGGGTTTCCTGCTGCGAGGAGTTCCTGATATTTACCTAAACATGCCTTCAAATACTGACTTGAGGTGTAATATCGGGGTGTGGGGTTGAAGGACACTAGAGGACACTCGTGGGGACAAGGCGTTGGCCAGAATGTGGTCTGCGTTCCCCGACAGTTCTCTAAATCCACACATAGGAATCTGACAGCTGCTTTTCCTTCTGTGCAAAGTGCCTCAAGTCCCGACAGTCCAGAACTCTCATGGGCCGAAACGTCACCGCGACGTGGCTCGGGGGGAGCCTTCCCCTGCTCGCAGGATCCCGATGCAAACAGCAAATCCGAGATCACTTCCTTCTGCCAAAGATGAGAACCCTGAGGCACATTGTGTGAGGTTTACATGAACTGGGCGCAGGGGAGAAGGTCCCCCCCCCAGGAGAGCGCAGCAAACAGGAGGCCCTCCCTGCGAGCCGGTCCCCTTCTCTTGCTTCCCAAGCCCAAACCCAGCCAAACGAAAATCCGGCCCCCACCACGGGGAAAGAGCAGAAGAGGATTCACCGTCAGAAGCACGGGTGAGAGAAATCTGCCAAAAAAAAAAAAAAAGGATTCAAAGAAATGACCTTGCCAATACTGTGGCGTATGAAAACAACCAAGCCGTGATTCACTCGGCCTTCAAAACAAAAGTCAAAAAAAAAAAAAAAAAAAGTCAAAGCCACGCGGCGCGACCCTTCACGAGAACACAGAGGTCAGCCCCGATGGCGGGAACAGGCAGGAAGGGGGAAAACTGCGTCCCAAGCTGACATGTGGCTGAGGACGACCAGAGTCCCTGCCGTTGTCCCACGTGTGGGACAGCTCCCTGCGCCTCTGCCGTGGGGGCTGGGCCGGGGGCCCCCACTCGGGGCATTCCCAGTGTCCTCCCTTGGGATCTAACCCCATTCCCTGGCCAGACCCTTCTTTGGAGTTTGCGGTGACTCCCGGCTCTCTGGGCAGGGGGCGGGAATGTCTTCTCGGCCCCGAACAGGGGGCCCCGCCAGGCCTAGAAAGTGCAAGCTGGCTTCTGAGAACATTGCTGCCCGACAGGGGCAGCAGGGGCTTCCCTGGCCCCGCAGCCCTCCACTGAGAGGGGGCTGTAGACACGGGCTCCCTCTCGGGAGGGAGGAGCACCCCGCGGGCCCTTGCCCGGGATGGCCGGAACCCCAGGCCGCCGGCCAGGAGCCGCGTGCCCCCCCCCCACCCGGCCTCCTCCCAGAGAACTTTCTAGACTTTGGACTGCCCTCAGGCAGCAGGCCACACTCAAACTTGCTAGGCCACACCCGGTAACCCTGCGGGCAGGGAGGCCCACGGCAATGCTGAGCTGACCCCCCTTTCGAGAAGCCCGCTCTGGTTTCCTCCCAGGAGCCACTGGGATCAGCTCTACCCTGGGCAGCGCCCAACAGGCACAAAGGCAGCAGCGAGGCAGGGCCCGAAGCCCCTGGACGGACCGGTTATCCCAGCAGGTCCCCGCAGCGAGACCTTCGCCAACTCAGATGGAAAAGAGATAGTGTGGTATTTATAGTGTGTGTGTACATTCACATACAAGTGCATACAAGCGCATATATTTAGCTTATTGTTAAATCCACTGTGGGGGCCGGAAACCCTATAAAGCGAGCAGGGAACTTAGCAAAGTCCTGCCTTGGGAAACAGGCTTATAGACACCACCCGGGACCTGTGATAAAACCCCCAGGGGACCCAGGGGCACCCCCACCGCGCCCCCTGCCTCCCGGGGCCCCACCCGGCTGCGATTCCCGGCCCCGCCCCCCCATGGGTCTCCGGAGCATTGTTTCCGTGGACATTCCCGCCACAACAGAATTCAGCTTGGCCTTGTTTGGCTCTGCTGTACGTGTCCACGCGTGACCCCAGCTCGGGGTCTCGGGAGCCCTAACTCGAGAGCTGGCCAATCAGAAGTCTGGTGGCCCTGGGACTTGTGACCAGCATCTGAAAGCTGGTGTCGCGGAGGGCTGGGATTCGCTTTCTAGAACATCGTGGGGCAAGCGCGGAGGCCGACGAAGGGCTGCGTCCGCGGAGCCTGCCGTCCAGGGAGCCCACGGGTCTCCTGCTTGACCCTGGAAGGCAGGGTCCCCCACCCCAGTCCCCCACCCTGCCCACTGCCTGGCAGACCCCAGACACTCCCCCGCCCTTCCATCATTCTCAAGCGGGCGCTGCAAGATCTGGGAAGCCTCAGCCCAGCTCTCCCAGCCCCTCCCCTGCGTCCTGCCCACATCTCCGGTCCTCCCAGGCCTCAGGCTTAGCCCGGCTCGCACTGAGCCCCTCCCGTGAAGAACGCCCGGGGTGGGAAAGGCGGGGCCCGCAGGGGTGGGAAAGGCGGGGCCCGCAGGGGTGGGAAAGGCGGGGCCCGCAGGGGAAGGTGATGTGAGGCCGTCCCACGCGCGGCGTCACTCGGGACCCCCACGGGACCCCAGCCGGCCCTCCCCCGCGTGGGGACCGCAGCCCAGCGTGCCACTGGGAAGCAGTGGGAGAACCAAGCTGACGGAGGGGAAGGAGGGGCATGGAGCGAGGCTCGCCACCCTCCCTGGGCACGAGGGACCCAGCGAGAGGTGCCCGCAGCCTGTGGAACCCGGGCCTGCCCGCCGGGTGCCTTCTGCAAAGGGCGGACACCCCGTACCTTGAAGATGAGCTTTCTCCACCGCCCCCCCCCACCCTCCCACCCCCCCCCCAC
>CM052813.1:1880715-1913068 GCA_028533885.1 Nasua narica
GAGGAGGAGGAGGAGGAGAATTGCCCTCTCACTGCAGAGGGAGGGACGCCAGCCAGCAAAGGTCAACGCGAGCTCAGGAAATGGAATCCTAAACCTCTCAGATGTATTTCAGACAGCTACAAAAAAGCACAGGAGTCAAAAGTCCCAGGAGATAAAGTAAATGACTTCCGTGCCCTTTGGTGACTTGACTTCCTTCCAAGCTCCGGGCCCCGAGCTTCCCACATTACCCACTTACGCAGAATTTACACGTTGTGAGGGGCCAAGGCTTTGGGAAAAGAATAATGCATCATCAGTCGACCTCTTCATTCATCCTGCTGCCACTAAAATGGCTTAAGATTTGCAGAAGACCACGGATTGGTCAAAGAGCAAATACCCGTCGTAAAAGGCAGCAGACTTCACCTTAAAAGTGAAACAGATACTGGAGAAATGAACACACAGCCTCTATGGGGCATAGAGCTGCTCTTTCAATCATCCATCTGCCGTGATTTGGAAAACCAACACCAAAAACTCCAGTTCCAATTACAATTGAAAAACCAGAATGGATCACGTTTCCAAAAAGCACATCCAGTAGGCGATAGGATTAAAGGTAACTTTAACTGTCTTCTCCAGGCTTCTCTTTCTTATCTGATTTTACTTCGCAGCAGCCGTGTTTTACTTGTATAACACAAAGAAAGAAAAATGGAACGGCTTCAGACTGCCTTGCACTCAACCGGCCTTGGAGATAACCGCACGGATTCTCCGAGATGCTCACACACTTGAGCTCCAGGCAGCTGGGATGCTAACATGCCCCCAAATCGTTGGACTCACACATGCACGGGTTTAAGCAGCTGGAGTGCATGCTTAGCAGGAGGGTTATCGGTGCAGAGGTTGAAAGGGTGCCGGGAGGATCCATGGTCCCAGCTGGGACCTCCTGCCCACTGGTGACACGGGACGAGCTGGCAGCAAACCAAAGTCCCATCCGAAGCCCCGGGGGCCCTTGCGTGATAATCTCCAGGACTTGCCACTGCCTTCCATGCATCTGGTTGGGGTACGGAGAACACCCACCTGTCGGAGAGCCGGTCGGAGTGCCTACAGTGTCCTCGGGGGCGGGGGGGGGAGCTCACGGAGGGAAGGAAGCTCGCAGTCTGGGCGTATTTCTGCATCAACCTGACGAGCCCTCCTGTTAGGGTTACCGAGGGTCAGGTGTGTTTTTCCCAAACCCGCGCACGCCCGTCCTACTTGTTAGTTGGGTTCATTCACGCCCGCTAATCGTCGCGAGCACGCACACGGGGTGCCTGCAGCGTGCCGGGCATCGACAGACTCTTGCCCTGTTCGCGACACTCACCGTTGTGTTCTAGCGGCACGCCGATTTTGTTTTCAGGGGTAGCGCAAATAGATGGGGTGAACGCCCCCACATTCGCCCAAATTCCAAACCGAAGATAGGATAAGGGACTTTCAGGTGACCGGCTTCATCATAGCTGCTTGGGGGAGGGTCCCCGTGGGTGGCACACTTGGAGCAAGATGACCTTGGAGTCCAGTCGCTCCGGGGAGGGGTCAGGTAGGCAGGGGTGAGGGAACGTAGGGTCAAGTGGGGCTTTGGAACTTCGATGACCCCCGCTGTGTGCAAAGTTCTGTTTGCTTTGCAGCAGCATCCTGTTCTTCTCCCGGGTTTTCTTCCTCTCGCAGTTCTAATCACGGCTCCTTCCCACCCAGCTCCCCTGCGAATCCCAGCTGCCGTGACAGTGCCCCGCGCGTCCCGGGCTCGGTGCTCAGACCTGGGAGGTTTCCAGGAGCCCTGGTGCTTCTCCCCCTCATCTCCCACACCGTGGGCCCCTCGAGGGGGGCCTTTGTGACCGTCGGGGCCTCTCGGCAGACTCGCAGAAGCTCTCGGCAGGAACGCGGGTCTGCTCTGACCCACTCCATCTCATCCAGAAGCAGAACTCCTCGTATTTCCATTCTGAGAAGAGAGAAAGCAAAGAAATGCCTCAGCGCGACTGCGGTATTTCTGTAGACCTTGTCGGTTCCACTCAAGCCAACGTATTTAATGGGGAGATGTTTGTGGGTAGAGGCTTGTGGGTGGTTTTGAGAAACTGACATTATCTCATTATCCCAAACAATAGATAATCACTTGGAGGAGCCATAAAAAGCTTGGGCTGAAAGGAAACTCGGAAACTTTAGTAAAAACCTTTCTTTTCAAGATAAAGAACAATGCCCCCCCGAGAAAGGTGAGCATAGTAATACCGGGCTTTACTTTGTTTCTTTAGGCTTTACTTTTACTTTATTTCTCTAGACTTTACTTTCTGTCTCCCTCTTCTTATCTTATGATGTCAAAGTTTTAAAAAACACGGTTCATAGGGAAGATCATTCTGACGGATAAATCTCATGATGTGGCTTAGTGAATGGGGAGGGGACAGCAGAAACAATGTCCCCGCACTTCTCTGCTGCTCTCGAAATAGCTTCCTGCTGGGGCAGTGTCACCGCCAAGGCCACCAGCCTGGGGACAGCTGCCTGCATAAGCGAGTGGCTTAGGGGATCAGAGGGGGCTGAGGTGGGCTTGTGTTCTGCAGCTGTTGGGGGAAGGAGCGAGAGGAGGACTCACAACTCACACAAACCCATCGCCAGGGACATAGTCAAAGCCTTCAGGATCCAAAGGCACGGGAAAGACAAGGCATCCTGCCTTCCTTCCTTCCTTCTCTCTCTCTCATCTAAGCTACCTGCAAGCCCCACTGGTTTAACCCCAAAATATATCTCAAATTCATTCACTTTTCCGCATTTCTGCTGCTGCTACCCCACCTCTTGCCCCCTTCAGCTCATGCCTGGACTAGTGCAGTAGCCAAGTAGAAGTTCTTCCCACTTCCCTTCCTGTTCCCCTTCCAGCTACTCTTCCCCCAGGGGCCACGTCAACTTTTGAACACAACTGTGGTCGTGCCACACCTCATCATGAGCCTTCAGAGGCTCCCCTTGCGATGAGGAGTGCATGCCACAGTCACATCTGGGCTCATCTGTCCCTCCTCATCCTCTCCTCATGCCACTGTCCCTCCAGCTCTGCATCCCTGCTCCACCAGCCTCCTTCCTGCACCGTCGCACACCAAGCTCTTGTCCCTCCAGGAGACTATCTCCAGAGGGAAGACCCCTTTTGCCCGAAAACACCATCTGCCTGTCCAGCTCCAGATCCCAGACGTCTCAGCTTAACTGTCTGTTCACCTCCTCATGTGTCAGAGACCACCGGCGGGTTGCCTGGCAAACGCTAGGCACTCAATAAAGGGATTCGCAGATGGGAGGAAAAAAAATGCATGAATCCATACATGTATTGCATTTCCAGTGCTGAGTGAATGGAACCCAGAGGGAAGAAGTTTCTTCCAGAAATTCCGTTCGAAAATCCTCGATGGAGGATTTTTTCCTACCTCCAAAGGTAGAAGCCTCCCACATGCCCATCATTGGCTGAGCTAGAAAACAGACTGTGGTATGTGCACACAATGGAAGGCGATTCAGCCTTGAAAAGGAAGGGAAGGCTACCAGATGGATGGACCTCAAAGAAATTATACAAACGAAATACACCAGTTGGAAAAAAGACAAATCCAAGAGATTCCACTTGTGTGAGGGGCTGAGTGCAGTCGAATTCACAGACACAGAAAGTAGGAAGGGGGGTGCCTGGGGCTGGGGGAGGAATGAATGGGGTGCTAGGGTTATTGGGTACGTATTTTCAGTTTTGCAAGATTAAAAAGTCCTGGAAAAGGATGGTGTGCAACAATATGAATGAACTTACTACTGGCTGGACGCTTAAAAATGGTCGAGATAGTGCATTTCAGGTTGTCTGCATTTTGCCACAATTAAAAATTGGGAAATGTTTAAGTGCTGAGTAATATAGGATGATACATCTTGCGTATGATACATTTGTATAGACAAAGACAGAGCGTTCGTTTCCTGAAGGAAATGAGTTTGCGGGGGGTGGGGGAACCACCTTCTCTTGACGGCCCTCGATATTGCTGGAAGGATTAATTTGTTTACATGACTTTTGCAGTACGGGAAATTATCAGAGTTTTCAAGGGAAGCAGCAGGTAGACTGGAATCCTACCGTGAAGCCTTCTGTTCACGACTAGAACAGATAAATCTTCAAGGAAATCTGGACAAGGGCTCATATGCAGTGCTGGGCTCCTCTTCTTGGCATTTTTATAGATCAGATAGGCGGGGTTCTCAAAAAGTAATGAAGCTACAGATCCCACGGGAAGGTGAGAAAGCCAGAGAGGGTGCAAAAACATCAGAGTCTCCAATATGCTCCCTTTGCCCCCTGACTACCAGAACTCCCCAAAACTAATCTTCCGTGGCAGGAGGACCTCACAGCTCTGAATGGCTTCATTTCATTTTCTCTAGCTTACCGCATTGTGACATTACAGTGTATAATCCCCCATAACGTGCAAAGTTGTGTTAATGGACTGTTTCTGTTAGGCTAAGTCTTCCAGTGAACGGTAGGCTGTTAGTGGTTCAGTGTTTGGGGAGGCAGAAGTTATATGAGGATTTTTGACCGTTCGGGGGTTGGCCCCACCAACCCCACATTGTTCAAGGGTCAACTGTATTTTGAAATGATCACCGCAATGACTTTAGTAAACATCCAACACTCATGTAGTTACTTTCTTCTCCCTTCTGTTGAGCACATTTAAAATCTACTCTCTTAGCAGAGTTCAAGTACACAACACAATATTGTTAACTACGGTCACTGGGCTGCACGTTACATTCCCAGAACCTATTTATTTATAACTGGAAGTTTGTACCTTTGACCACCTTCACCCTTTTCCAACATCCCCGACCCCCGCCTCCAGCAACCACCAATCTATCCTCTGTTTCTGCGAGTTTTATTTTTTTAGATTCCACATATAAGTACTATCATATATTATTCATCTCTCTTTGTCTGACTTAGCCTCACACCCTTAGGGTCCATCCATATTGTTGCAAGTGGCAAGATTTTCTTCTTTCTTATGGCTGAATAATATTTTGGTGTACATGTGCACATTATCGTCATCCATCCATCCATCCATCCATTCGTCCATCCGTCCATCCATCCATCCATTTGCCCATCCGTCCATCCATCCATCTGTCCATCCATCCATCCATTCATCCATTCATCCATCCCTCTATCTGTCTGTCTTCCCATCCATCCATCCATCCGTCCATCCATCCATCCACCGGTGGACATGCACACTGCATTCATGTCTTGGTTATTGTAACTGATACCACAATAAACATGGGGGCATTGATATGTCTTCAAGATAGTGATCTTGTTTCCTTCAGATATGCATCCAGAAATGAGACGGCTGGATCATACGGTATTTCTACTTTTAATTTTTTGAGGGACCTCCATACTGTTTTCCATAAAGGCTGCACCAGTTCGCATCCCCACCAACAGTGCACAGGGCTCTTTTCTCACGTCCTCGCCAACACTGATCATCCTCAGTCTTCTTAAATTTATTGAGATTTGTTTGCTTGCCTAAATGTTTTCTATCCTGGAGAATGTTCTCGTGCACTTGAGAAGAGAGCGTGTTCTGCCACTGTCGGGTGGGACATTCCGTATGAACCTATTAAGTCCATCTGGTCTGCTGGGTAACTTCAGTCCACTGCTCCTTATTGATTTTCTGTCCAGATGAGTTATCCATTCATGAACGTGGATACTGAAGTCCCCTAGTATTATCAGATTGCTGTCTATTTCTCTCTTTAGGTCTGTTAATATTTGCTTTAAAAATTTAGGTGCTTCATGTTGGCTACAATAATATTTACAGATATTCTGTCCTCTTCGGTTGAAAGTCTATTTTGTTTGATGTAAGTACAGCTATCCATGCTTTTTTTGATTTCCATATACGTGGACCAGCTTTTCCCACACCTTCACCTTCAGTCTGCTTGTGTCCTTACGACTGAAGTGAGTCTCACATACTTGGGTCTTGTGTTTTTACCCACTCAGCCACTTTACGTGTTTTGATGATAAATTTCCGTTCTTTTACACTCAAAGGAATTCTTTTTTTTTAAAGATTTTATTTATTTATTTATTTGACACACAGAGAGAGAGAGAGACAGTGAGAGAGGGAACAGAAGCAGAGAGAGTGGGAGAGGGAGAAGCAGGCTTCCCGCTGAGCAGGGAGCCTGACGTGGGGCTCGATCCCAGGATCCTGGGATCATGACCTGAGTTGAAGGCAGACGCTTAATGAAGGAGCCACCCAGGTACCCCTACACTTAAAGGAATTCTAAGAAGGGAATTGCTATTACCAACACGCTAATTGTTTTCTGACTACTTTATAATTGCCTTATTCCTTTCTTCTTCTTTTTGTCTCTTCCTTTGTGATTTGATGATTTTCTACAGTGCAATGCTTAGACCCCTTGCTCTTTATCTTTCGTGCATCTATTAAAGGTTTTTGTGCTGTGGTTACCATGAGTCTTCTATAAAACATCTTATATTTGTAACAGTTAATTTAGGCCGAGAACAACTTAAGTTTGATCACATACTAAAGCTCTATATTTTTACTCTTCCCTCCCATGTTTTATGTCTTTGATGTTGCAATTTACATCTCTTTACCTTGTGTAGCTATTAACTAATTTTTTGTGGATATAGATGGTTTTTACTCTTGTCTAATAACCATCATACTATATAAGTGACTTACTCACCATCATTACAACCTTGAAGTATTATGATTTTATATAATTACCTTTGCCAGTACCGTCCTATGTTTTCATGCACTGGTTAGCATCCTTTCGTTGTAGCTCGAAGAAGTCTCTTTAACGTTTCTTGTAAGGCTGGTCTAGAACGGTGGCCAACTTCTTCAGGTTTTGGTCGGAAACACTTTCTCTCCCCTTCAATTCTGAAGGGCAACTTTGTCAGGGAGAGTATGCTCGGTTGGCAGTTTTTCTTTCAGCATTTTGAATATATCACAGCACTCCCTTCCAGCTGGCAAAGTTTTTGCAAAAAAAAAAAAAAATCTGCTTTAAGTCTTATGGGGTTCCTGTACATAGCAGGTTTTTTTTCTCGTGCTGCGTTTATTTATTTATCTATCTATTTGACAGAGAGAGAGAGAGAGAGAGAGAGAGAGAAATCACAAGCAGGCAGAGAGGCAGGCAGAGAGAGAGAGGAGGAAGCAGGCTCCCCGCTGAGCAGAGAGCCCGATGCGGGGCTCGATCCCAGGACCCTGAGATCATGACCTGAGCTGAAGGCAGAGGCTCTAACCCACCGAGCCACCCAGGTGCCCCTCTCATGCTGCTTTTAAAATTCTCTCCTTGTCTGTAACTTTTAATAATTTAGTTGTTTGTCTCAGTTTGGGTCTCTTTAGAGTCTTACTTGGAACTCCCTGGGCTTCCTGGATCTTGGTATCTGTTTTTCCTCCAGGTTTGGGCAGTTTTCAGCCATCATTTCTTTGAATAAGCTTGGTGACTCTCACTCTCTCTCCTCCTTTCGGGACCCCTCTAATGCATACATTGGCCTGCTTTGAGGCTGCCCTACAACTCCCTTAAGTAATCGTCTTTTTCTTTTTTCTTTTTTTTCTTTTGGCTCCTCTGATTGGATGCATCCCATTGCCCTCTCTTTGGATTTTTATTTTTTCAGTTTATAGATCGTATCCTTCAGCTCTGTGATTTGTCTGGTTCTTTATCTGTTTTATCTTCCCTGAGACTCTCTGTTCATGCATTGTCGCTTATCTTTGTTTCATGAAGGTCCGTCTCTGGAGCTTTATCTCGCTCTGTTATTCAACACATAACAGAACTGCCCCATTCCTTCACTGCCCGTGTGTGTCCGTGTTGGTTTCTGGGCACGGGTTTACAAGAGCCACCCAGTCGTGACAGAGGGCCCTCGTGTAGAAGATCAGCCTCATCGTTCAGCCTGACCTCGCTCTGTGTTGTCTCTCAAACCTTTGGGCTCTTTCAAGACGCTTCTTTTTCTCGCGGTGCCTTCTGATTGTTGAGTGAGCCAAAATCTGTTCCAGCTGTTTGTTTGTTTTCTCTTTTACCCAACATGTAGGAGTTGCTCAGTAAGTTTCTGGATTTTTTCAGAGGGAATTATTCCACGTGTGGCTATAGATTTCAAGTGTCTGTGGTAGGAGGGGAGGTTCCGAGTCTCCTACAACCCCCTCTGGGATCAGAAACCCTGGTGGATTTTATAGACTTCCATCTGTAGCTGTCTTTGTGTTTTGATTCTGCTCTCATTTACTCGTGGCTCTCCCCTTTTCGAAATTCACCTTGCGAGGGTTTGGTCCACTTTTTAGCTAAAACATTTTCTTGCTTCCACATGTCCCAGCTTTGCTCCATTGTTTCTTTTCTGATTTTCTGAGTTGCATCTGTGCTTGTTAATTTTCCACCTTCTTTTTTTTTCTCTCCGTACACTTCCTGTGAATGCAGCTTTACCTGCACTCTCCACGCTGTGATATGGTAGTGTTTTCAATGCCCTTCAGGTCTAAATATGCTGCTCCCTTCGACTATTACATTTTCAGTTTTACCACAACGTGATATGTATCGGAGAGTGTGGACTGTGTGACGTCACATCTTGATCCCTGTGGAGACTTTCACATCCGTGCCTGTTCCCTGTGTGCTTAAAGGAAGACACAGTCTGGGAGTTCAGACTGTCACCCTCCCCCACCCCCAGCCCTCTCCTTGGCCACCACCATATTGTTTTCGCACATTTGACACAATGGCCAAATGGAGCCAAGCCTCGCGATGGTGTCCCTGTCCCAGTTTTCACTTCCATCCAGGAGACGACCACCATCCACAGCCCCCTGTTTGGGGACGCATTTTCCCTTCCTGGAAAAGGTGACCCTGCCTGGGCCTGGGCCCAGCTCTGGGCTCTGGAAGTCATGGCAGCAACTGCAGAATTCTCTGTGGCCCTCCGTGCCCTCGGTACTCTTGGCACGGTCATCTCAAACACACATTCTAATGCGTTGCATCCCGTCCACATCTTGATGAGTCTATAACAGGAGGAAGGAGGCCCACGCAAGTTCCACGTGCCCTGTAGTCCTGCAAACTGAAGCCCGAAGGGTCCGCTTCCTTTCCCTGTCCACAGAGATTTCGGCAAGACTGGCATTGTCTCCCTGCCCGGGAGCAAGACTTCCATCGGACCGATATTCTTGAAAGATGAAGAGAAAAGAAAAAGATCGTAATCTATGTGTGAGAGAGGCAGGCAGACGGATTCAATCCCAATATGCGTCTAGGGAAAAGAGCAAGGCTGGGAACGCAGAGTAATGAGGCTTAATTCTGTCTCTGTCTCTTCTCTCTCTGCTTCTAGAATGGTTTTATTGATGTGGAATTGACATGTCATAAAGGCCGCCCATTTAAAGTACACAGGTCAATGGTTTTTAGTATATTTACGAATCTGTACAAAACCATCACCACAATCTCATTTTAGAACATTTTCATCGTCCCGAAAAGAAACCTTGCACCCATGAGAGTCCCTCCCTCTAATTTCCCACCTGTGCCCCCTCCAACCCCTGGCAACCACGGATCTGCTTTGTGTCTCTGTGAGTGTGCAAAGTGTGCATTCTGGATATTCATGTAAATGGAATCATACAGTACGTGGCCTGGGGGACTGGCTTTTTCACTTAAGAGAAATTAAAGCCTATGCCCACACAAAGTCTGTGACTAAACACAAAAACTGGGGCATGGATATTAATAAAAGCATTATAATAGATATAATAGTAATGCTTTCATTGACAATATAATAGATAATAATATAATTAATAATATAATATAATAGATAATGCTTTTTTCTAAAGTGGCCACTTGAGAAAACATTCTGGTAGCTTCTCAAACGGCTCAACCCGGACTCACCACATGACTTGGGCATCCCACTGCTGGCCGTGTACCCAGAAGAAATGAGAAAGCAGGTCCGCACTTACACTTTACACGAATGTTCGTGGCAGCATTCCTCATGAGAGCCCGCAAGCAGAAACAACCCTGCAGCTGGTTAAGGGATAAATACGCCGTTGACATAAACACATGACAGACCACCCGTTAGCATAAAGGGAATACGGCCCTGAGACCACAGGGATGACTTTGGAGACGGTCTGCTGAGTAGAAGTCAGAGGACAAAGGACACATGCCGTGCAATTGTCCTCGTGTGAATTCGCTAGAATAGTCCAAAGTCTAGAGACGGAAAGTTGATGGGTGATTGCCCAGGACGCCGGGTGCTGTCCCTGAGGGACGAGGGCAAAGGAGCACAGAGCCCCCTGGTGAGGTCATGCAAATATCCTAACACTAATTGCAGTGATGGATGCACAGCTCTGAATATACTAGAAACCATTGAATTCCACACTGTAAGTGGATGGATTGCATTAAAAGCGAGTGATATCTCCAAAAAGGGATTCAAAGACAGAACTGTGTCCCTGATCGCCCTCAGTTTGAGTGCTGTCACCCCGGTGTGGATCCGGGGGCCTGGGGGCAACCTTCTCTCTGCAAACAGGATTGTTTTCTCTGCCTCCGGATTTTTGCCAGCATTTGCTTTGCAGGCCAACTCTAAGATAAATGCGATTTCTCCTGCATGTAACAAAATCGATTCCAGCCAAGGCCAAGGAGAGCAAACAAAGCTCTTTGTGAGCGAACCCCTCTCAGCAACCTAACAATCTCGCTCCATCGGGAGGCCTGCCTTCATTACCCCACGTGGATGGCCTACGTGGGCACCCGCGGACCCTCGCAGCCCCCGTGGGAGCTGGTGTGAGGGAGGCGGCCTGAAAGGGCCCCAGTGCCTGTTGGAGGAGCCGCACACCGCAGGGTGGGGCTCCCAGGGTCTTCACGGGTCTTCACAGACCTGCCATCCTTCGAGGGAAAGAGTGAAATCCGGGCCGGGAGCTGCACGGGGAGAAGCTGAAGGCTGAGGTCTCCCCGCGTCTCTGCTCACTGCTGCAGCCCAGGTCGCGGGACCACACACGCCCCTACCCCCAGCCGCTCACTTTGCTGGTGAAGCAACCGAGGCCGAGACTTGACCCCACGCCATGGACACAGTCCCCTCTTAACTTTATAACCCAGACACCTGGCATCAGAGGCCGGCTCCGAAATGCCCACGGGGTCACCGGGCATCGCTTCCGAACTCCAACCACGACTATCACGCAATGTGCCCTGTTCAGCACTGTCACGGGACGACGGAGTTTGCTGAGTATCTCTGCAAGGACGTCATGAACCCCGAAATAACAGAGAGGCCAAGCTAGATCAACCGTGCCCCCCCAAATCCGCTGACACGTAGGTAAAGCCTCACTCCCTGCAGTCAGATGGCTGTCTCCGACTTGTCTGAGTTGGGGACCTCCCCCCGATCCGTGACATGTGCACCACTCCTGTCCACCACGGCGCCCCGGGGGCTCCCGGCGGCTCCCCCCTGACTCGGGTCGGCAGGCAGCACCTGTTCGTCCACCGGCACCTGGCTGGGTCAAGGCACAAGGAAACGAGAGCCCCCTCCCCGCCCCCAGCATCACGCAGCTCATAATCGTGGACCGGGGAACACCCGTCCAGCCAGAGCAGTGCCAGCGCTGGGACCGCTGCTCCCCACCGCCCGTCGGGAGCGGAGCCAGCCGGCCTCACGTCTCCTTTCCCCGCCTTCCGCCCCGTCCGCCAAGCTGCCGCCCGCTCCACGGGGCTTCCCCGAGCACGGCCCAGGCTTCTCTGGGCACCCTCTGGACACGTCTTCTGCGAGCTACGTTGTCCCTTGGAGACCGTGGCTTCCGCCCAGAGAGTCCCGGCAGAACTTTTGGAGGACATGCATTTGGCCCCCAACTTGGCCTCTTGGGAGGTCCAAGGCCCTCAGAGAGAAACAAGGGGAGGCTCTGGTGGCCAGAAGGATCTGGAAGCATCTTTTCTTCTATTGTTGAGGAAAACAGGAGGGGAGGCCTGCGTGGGCCGTGGGCCCAACCCAGAGGACTTCAAGAAAGAACAGATGCCTGACCTGGGAGTTCCCAGCCAGAGCCTTTGGCTTGGCACCTGCCCCTACCCGGGGGCCCTGAGGCTGTGGCAGGCCCCGAGCAGATGGGGCTGACTCAGGCCGGCCCGCGACTGCGGTCTGCGACTCGGCGCTTTGCTGCGGGCACCTCTCCCCGTGGGTGCTGGCGAGCGGCTGCGGGTCTAGAGAGGGCCGACCGGGGCTTGGGACCGTGCTCGGGATAGATCCCGGCTGGTAGAGATGGTCTGAGAAAGCCTTTGTCTCCCCATCTGTTCATGGACGCATCCAAGCGGGGGATGTTTTCTGGACTCGGGACACCGAAGCAGCTTCCTCTCACTGGCGTCTGTGTCACCTGTCTTCCGGGACACGCTTGTACGGCACGACCCCCACGCTTCCCCGGGTTATGTCCACCAAGTAGCGTGTCACAGACGATGCGTCACAGACGATGCGCGACTGAGCTCTGGGCCGTGGAACCTGGGCAGACGTCCTTTGCCCCGCCTCCCAGAGCCGCCCCTAAAATCTCCCGCTGGTGCCTCCAATTCTTTCAAGACATTGTTTCAAAAGAAAGGGGGTGTTGTCCACGACTGCTTTCTATGTGTCGGTTTTGGCCCACACGCAGAGAGCCCAGCGTTTGTACACCCATTTTACAGATGTGTAGGGTGGAGAGAGGACTTTCTCAAGGTCAAGGCGGGCCCCCTCGGAGCCCTGACCCGGGAGGCGTATGTGCTCGGCCGGCCCGGCCAGTGCAGGGGGGAGGCTGGCGCCCTCCGCAGACGCCATCATGGTCCTGCACAGGCTAATGGGCCTCTGCCCCCACGCGTTATTCCAAATGATGACAGCGTCATTCAATGTGAAATTCCGTCAACAACAGTCTCTCTGAGAATGAGTTTCTAATTTCTTTTTTTTAACCTCGCATCCGAGAACGAATGGAAAAGTGCTTGCACGTACTGAGTGAGAGCTCGTCAGACCCCAG
Organism: Nasua narica; assembly: GCA_028533885.1. NCBI lineage: Eukaryota > Metazoa > Chordata > Mammalia > Carnivora > Procyonidae > Nasua > Nasua narica. Next base: position 1,893,552 of record CM052813.1, read on the forward strand.
AACACGGACGAGCGAGCAGGCGCATCGGCACGAGCGGCCCCGCGGCCGGCCGACCACGCACGGTGAGCGCGGAGCCCCGCCTGCCCCACCCCGACCCCTCCGTCATCCCGGGAGGCAAGAACTAGGTCAGGCGGCACCCTTCCCGTCTTGGCGACACGAAGAAGTCTGCTCCACATTAAAGTCGTTCTGCCAAGTGTTTTGAATTATCGTAAAAAAGCCTTGTGACGTGTGCAGAGCAAAGATTGCCCGGAACACAGACAGCCCCGCCCGGCGGACCCGGGTCCGTCTGCCCTGGAGCTCTGCAGACGCGATGCGGGCGTCTGGGAACAGGATGGGAGGGCAGGTCGGGGGAGCTCACGCGTGGTCAGAGAGAGAAGCCGTGCCTCGGTTTCTGGGCGGCGAGGCTTTTGCACCTGGCTGGCGGATCTGTTCGCACCGCTATGTGACCCCTGCAGGCCGGGGGCAGGCCGGCGGTCCGAGCAGATCCTGGGGACGCCGCCGGGGGCCTGACACAGGTGGTGGGGGTGAGGCACGGCCCCCAGAAGATTTGAGCCTGAGGCCAAGTGTAGGGAGCACCCGCTGGCTGGAGGAGGGGATGCAGGACCGCAGGGACGAGGACAGAAGGTTCCCGTCCTCCCCCTCGGGGCAGGGAGAGGGGCTAAGATCAGGGGCGCGTTCTGCAAAGACCACAAGGTCCATGTGAGTGTGCAAAGCCGTGTATCCCAGAGCTGAGTTTTCTTAGCTGACGCTAAGATGCATTTCGGGAAGACACTGCCTCATTAGTCCCCTGGTCTCCCCTGGCTACTCCTGACCTGTCCCCTGGGCCCCTCACGCACACGCGCACTGGTCTCCCCTCTCGCGGCCACCCCAGGGGCTCCTCCTGGAACATCGGTCCTGTTCACTCCACGCTTGGAAACGTCTGCCGCGTCCACATGGTCAAAGAGGAAGACCCCACCCCTGATCTGCAGGACTGCGGCGAACCCCTCGGGCCACCGAGCCTGGGAGCTCCTGCTGCCCCCACGGGCGCAAACCCTCGTCCTCTTCCTCCCCTTGGGTGTCCCCTGGCGGCCCAGGGACTCCCCTCTTTCCCCGGACCCTCCGGGCTCTGCCGCTCCCCACCCCCTCTATCTTCCCTTTATCTCAGCTCGCCCCGCCCCCAGCACCCTTCACTTCTGGAGGGGGGGGGGCCTGTGCCCAGCGGCCTGGCCGCAGCTGTGGCTCCCTCCAAGGAGCACATTTCCTCCACAGCCGGGAGCATCCTGCTCTGCGTTATCTCTGACCCTGCAGCCGTTTCCCTACTTCCTGCCCTCGCTGGAGCCAAACACCTTTCCTTATTCTTCTGTATTTTGAAGCGTCTTTCCTCTGAACCCTGGGGTTTGCTAGAAAGCGCACTCCCGGACGGCTGGGGTGGTGATAGTCGTATCTGGAATGTCTCTGGTCCCTTTCTCCAAGAAGCTGCCCGCATTCCACGGGTGTGAGCTCATCAGGCCCGGCCCTCTGCACGGCACAATTGTGCGGCGACAGGTGTTTACAGGAGGGCACCGGCCCTCGTCATCTCGGCACCATTACGGGGTGACTCACAGGACTTAAATAGAAGCTGCTGGGGTTGCAACTTACTTCTGTTTCCGCTGAGTTGATTGGCAAGGAGTTAATTGCTTTTTTCTTTTTTTCCCACCAACGAATGGATGTTTACGCCACCCCGATAAGCACGTTCCCAAGTCTCACCCACGGGCCCCAGGACAAAGGCAACGTTCTTTTCTCTGGTATAATCGGTCCCCGTGCGGTGTCCCCCTCATCTGTGACGGACCACTCCACCCGATGAGGCCCCCACCCCTTGCCTTGAACTCTATCGTGCTCCCGAGCTCTTTGTAATTCTCGGGGCTTGTCCCCGCCCCGGACGCCGGGCCGTGACTTGGGAGCTCGACGCCAAGGGCGGCCTTTCTCTCCAGGCGCATTCTCCTTTACTCCCGGGCTCTTGGCAGGTGGTTTCCAGAAAGCCGTAACTCTTCTTCTCCGGGGTATTGGTCATTGAGCGGAGAGAGGAGAACATGGTTTTTACTCTGCATTTCCGGCTCTTTGAGTCATGTTCGGGGGTAGCTGTGTAACCAAGTACCCCACACCGGTTGCCGAAAGCCACCCTTTGATTTTGCTCACGACTGAGGAGTCCCCGATTTGGGAGGAGAGGGCCTCTTCGGGGTCAGTGTCGGACGTCAACCTGGCCGCCCTCGCCAGCTCACTCACCGGCCGGCGGGTGTCACCGGCTGTCGGCTCAGTGGATGTGCGTCCTCACGGCCTCTCTGGCCTGGCGACCACGGGGCGACACGCAACGTGGCCGTCCGCGTCCATGGCAGTAAGCGTGAGGGCCAAGAGAGGGCATGACGGAGGCCGCCGTCTGTGTATAACCTGCTGGAAAGTGACGTCCGTCCCCTTGGCCATCGGCCGTCGCCGTGCGTTAGAAGCAGCCTCTGGTCCCGTGCGCATGCAGGGGAGGGACCGGCAGGAGCGGGAGCGCAGGGAGGGGAGGGCTCCCGGGCTGTCCTGGGGGCCGTCGGGGCCGGGACCGGACGCAGACCGTGGAGCTGTCGCCGAGGGTGCCCAGAGGGTGAGCGGGAGAGGGGGTGGCGTGTGCGGCGACCAGTTCCACACCGAGGGCGGCAGGTTCTGAACGAGAGGACGGTCCCCGGCACGGCCACGCTCTGGCTCATTCCCAAAGCCTTGAGGGGCACGCGGTCTTGGCCGTGTCTTCAGAACGGGGGAGGGCGCACACAGGCAGGGAGGGGGAAGCACTTGGCTGCTGACAGCCCTCCCCCCTTGACGAGGGGAGAGTTCTCCCCAGCTGGGCCTTTGTAGCAAGAGCCAGTGGAGGGACCAGTGGCCCGATGGCCCTTTTCCCCAGCCATCCCTGTCACAGGCACGGGCCCCTGTGTCCTCCAGCCTCTGCCCTTTGACCTCAGACAGAAGAGCGAGGACACGGACGACAGGACATTGACCTCCCCGACCTTCCTCAGCTCGCCAGGCAGAGGACTGACCGACGTTCATCAGGAGAGGAGCAGACCTCTTCCGTCCGTCTGGAGCGCTGGCCCCTGGGGCGCGACCGTGAGGGAAACAGGGCACTCCCACCTGCCTGGACATCCGTGGGGCCTGAGACCCTTCTCGGTACCTCAGCCCCTGCAGACACGAGGGAAAGGAAGACCCAGGAGCGGGGCGTGCTGGGCGCCGGAAGTGGGGGCAGGAACATCTGCCCCGGCCACAGGGGCTCTCCCTCACCCCCTCCGTCCCCGGCCCTCCCTTCAAATGCTGCCTATTTTTTGCACGTTCAGGGAATTAGGGCTCCGGTCACTGGAGCAAAAGACCCAAGGGCGTCTGAGTTTGGAGCGAAAACAGCCCAGAGCCGGGGCGACGGGTGGCTGGTAGGGTTCGGCCACTAATGCAGAGCGAGCGGGAGACGGAGCCCTCCCGGAGGGGGTGGGGCTGCAGCGGGCCCGTGACCCAGGGCTTGTCCTCCGACGGATGCTATTCGTGGAAACTGATAGCGTTCTCCCGAATTTCTCAGGGTTCCCACCCATCGGCATCCCAGGGGTGATGCACTCCGCCTTTGTGTGTGCAAGGTGGAGCTCTGAGATTAGAAGCATCCTCAGAAGCATCACGGCCCCGGGCTGTCTGGGACCGGGTCCCTGCCCGCGGGAGGAGCCATGCCGGGGGCCATCCCCCCACCCTGCCCGGCAAGAATGTGATATTCACAGCAGGCTCTACAGGGAAAGGGCCCGTCGCTTCTCCCTCACGTGACACCCCTTTTAGAAACGTTCTCGTGCTCGGACCCCGATCGGCCATCAGAAAACGAGCTTCAGTCTCAAGAAGAAGATATTCTGTGAATATCATGGTGTTTTCATAGGTTGAGAGTAAAGGAGAGGGAGGGGGTCAGGGGCTCTGATGACGGCGGGAGCACGTCACGTCTCCGACAGCCCGTGCCCGAGCACTCGTCAACAAGGCGCGATGTGAGTAAAACAGAAACAGTTTAGTTTGTCCCGGAACATGGCGGGGGCGGGGGGGGGTCAGCTCAGTCCACATGCTTGTTTTGAGGACACTTTGGTCAGAGAGCAAAGCCCTGCCACTTCCCTAGAAATGTGCCAATGGCCTGAAACCAAGAATGTCGCCACTCGGCAAAGCACGGAAGGCAAGAGATGCCCTGGCTGGGCGTCCGAGCCCCTTCCAGATGTTCCTGTCCCGATGGCCAGCAAATGACGCCCGCCCCCAGCCGCAGACGCTTTTGCCTTGTGAAGTCTCTCCCCCTCCTTTTCCCGAGGGGGCTGATCCCTGAGGACGCCGCCTCCCCTCGCCCACCTCCAGCCGCGGCCGAATGTCTCCCTCCTGCCCTTACCTTAGCCCGAGGTGCTGGCGTTCTCCCGGCAGGCTGCGGTTACCGAACCAGCCTTCAGCGCCCCGGGGCAAGCCTGGGATTCCGGTGCCTGCCCCCGCCCCTCCCCCCGCCCACTAAGGCCAGGCTCACGGCCCAGCCTGACTCTGAAATGCACCTGCTGGTGGGGCCCCTCCACGTGGGGCCTCGCGACTTCCCTACTACAGTGGAGGTACAAAGGCGCAAAACTTAGGAGTGCGGTTTCATGAATTTCGACGGTTGTATTCACCCAAGTCACCACCACCTAGGTCAAGTGGCGGGCCGTGGCCGTGGCCCTTCCCCCAGAGAGTTCTCTCACCTCTCCTAGTCAACGTTCACCCACCCCTTCCAGTAGTAGCCCTCGTTCTGAGCCCTCTAGATGAGTTTGCTAGGGTTTGTTTTGTTTGTTTTAAAAGAGAGAGAGTGAAGAGGAGGGGCGGGAGAGGGGCAGAGGGAGAGGGAGGAAGAATCTTAAGCAGGCTTCCACACTCGGCGCGGAGCTTGGGCCCGAGACCATGAGCCAAAACCAAGAGTCAGATGCTTAATCCACTGAGCCACTTAGGTGCCCCGAGTTTGCTGGTCCTTAACCTTCACGTGACGAAATCGTCACACGGTGTGCACGCTTTTACATTTGGCCTCTTCTCTTAACATCCGCTTCTGAGGAGCACCTGGGGGGCACAGTCGGTGAAGCATCTGCCGTCGACTCAGGTCATGATCCCGGGGTCCTGCGATCGAGCCCCATGTTGGGCTCCCTGCTCAGCGGGAAGCTTGCTTCTCCCTGTCCCTCTTCCTGCTCGTGCTTTCTCTCTCTCTCTATCAAATAAATAAATAAAATCTTAAAAAAAAAAATCTGCTTCTGAGATTCGCAATGTCGCCGTTGCGTGTTTTCAGTTGTTTGTTCTTTTTGCTTCTTACGTTTGCGTTGAGGTCCCTTGAGCGCGTTGGCTTATCCGTTTTCCCGTCGATGGATACGTGAGCTGTTTTTAGTTTTTAGTTACGATGAATTCAGCTTCTGTGAATATTGGTGAATAGGCTGTTGTGGAAATATACCTTCTTTTCTCATAAGTAGACACCTGGGAGTCAGTTGTTTAATTTTCGTGGAAACTGCCAAAGAGTGCTCCAGAAGAGGACCCAGTGTTTGCACTGTCCCAGAATGGGAGGTCCAGTTGGTTTAGGTCCCCCCAGGTGCTTGGGAAGCCTTTTCCGTTTCATCCCTACTGTTGAGTGTGCAGTGGCGGCCACTGCGGCTTCATGTGCCTTTCCTTGATGAATGGTGGCGTTGAGCACCTGTTCATGTATTTATTACTCATTTGGATATCTTCACTGAGTTTCAGTCTTTTCCATTTTAAAATTGGATTTTTGTCTTTCGGTTGTTGAAAAGTCGAAGTTCCTTGTCCGTCCCAGGTGCGATCCTTTGTCGAATACACGGCAGGGTAGGATCGAGATGTTCTTTGGGGTTGTTGAGCACCAGTCTACGTTGATACCCACCTCCTTTGTTGTTGGTTTTCTGCAGCTGTCTTCATTTCTTGGCTGCGCAAACAAAGCGAGTCAATATTTGGGTTCATCCAGGATTGAGGTGACCTCCCTCTCAGGTTTGATGAAGGGCAGGTCAAGGGAGGTCGGGGTATTAGCAAATGTGTTACTAAAAGGAGGACCCATGGACTCTCGTCTGGATATGGAGGGACGTGAAAACAGAGCTGGGGGAAGGGTGAGCGCCAGTCCAAGATGGACCCCGTAGGAAGAGTGGGACAAGCCAAGACCTCAGGTTTGTTTCATGACTTCCAAAGACAACCAGCCACCCAGCGTCCATGAACACCCTTCATAGACAACAGCACTGCAAACGCAGGCAGGAAGGAGCTCTCACAGGGTGACCGCAGGGACAGGAAGTGGGTATCAAACCAGCTCTCAAGGACCCGCCACTCTGTACTGAGCAGCAAGTAGGGCATGACCCCTGAAAGGCGTTAGAGCAGGGAAGGGAGAATAGACAGGCATTCCCACAGCCGTGTGTGTGTGGCCAACCTTAGTCGTCTGGCCCCATCCTTCTCCTACGGTGTCTCCGTTCCAGGAACCAGGGCTTGCAACCAGAGGTGGCGTCCCCTGGACACATGCTCCCGCCGGCTCTTTCTTCCCCAAGGATGACATCAAGCCACGTGTCATCTTGACAAATGAATTAACATCGTCATGAGTCAAGTGAATGTTGAGAATTCATGACAGAGCCCAGAGACAGCGTGTCTCAGAAGGAGCATCTCAGGAGTCACAGATGTGCCCTAGAAAATCAAGGGAAAGCTGAGTCGGGACTTAGGTGCTAAGGCAGCCCTCGCCCCCTGCTTGGGTTGACCCCAGTTAGCATCCGAGACCTGGATGTAATGAATCAATCGCTTTTGTAGACAACAATCTCGGAGCCTTTGCTGGTGATCAAAGTTTGCCTATTGACCACGCCAGGATAACGAATTACCCTAACCATAAGGTTGGAGTGCACAGCGACCCTTGGTCCTTTTCCCCAGACCGTGTCCCCTAGCCAGCATGGACCTAGCTCTGCCCCAGCCTTCCAGACACACACTCCGCAGCTGTCCCTGGCTTGCTGGGCCCCTCGCCCACGAGTGAATAAGGTTGGGAAACATCCCCCATGGGGCCACTTTATTTTTTGGTCGAGTTTTCATCTGGAGGAATTTTTCAGAGCCTTGGAGTCCTGCTCTGGTGACCCTCCTGTGCGTGGTCACTTCGGCTTCGGCATCCCCAGGAGCACCTACACAGCCCAGATGCTCTCCAGTGGGGGACACCCAAGGGAGAAGACCACCTGCCACCTTCCCTTTACTCTCTTAAGGGGTGGCCCAACTAGATCATCAGGAAGGTCAGGTGCCATGATACAGGGATCAAGGACAAGTGGTGGAGGCTCTAATTCAGACTTAGCCCACGTCCACTGTGCAAACTGGAACCTCTCGTGAACCACACCCGCATCTGTGATGGTAGGATGAGGCAGAAAGACCACGCGCCCGGGAAGGAAGGTGGGTACAGGCCCAGCCCTGTTCACTGAGTTCCGTGATGCTGCACGCCTGGCTGGATCAAGTTCAAGTCTGGGTCCCGCACCCTCTTTGCCCGGATGGCTTGGGGATTGAGCTGGCTAACAGCAGACCCTGCCCTGAGTCTGGGGAGCTGGAGGCACCATGTGTCGCCTATAGACAGATGCGGAGGGACCCTGCCTTCCAACAGCCACGGGCATCTACCGTCCACCCACGGCAGCCAACCATGGTGGCCCTTCCCGCGCCGCTCCTCCCTCCCTAGTGTCGTCTCCGAGTCTAGGAGCACCCTTTATGCGTGATATGCATGGGGCTTGGCTTGTGGGTCACACTCTATTGCTGCAGACTCTCACCTGTCATTGGAGGGAGCAAGAGGGGACGCTTGGGAGCATTTGGATTATCTGGAAACTGCCCTCCTTGGTGGACATGCTCCACATTTTCCACACTCGCTCTGTTCTAATCGCTCCCAAAGCCAGCTTCCAGAACCTCCGGCTTTCTGCGGTGCTGGCTCCCCGATCTACGGCTCTTCTCGATCTACCATTCATGGGACTGGTTCTCCCGCGTCACCAAGTCTTGGTTCAAGCACAGCTGACTAGAGTCGGCCCAGCGTTATCTTCACCTCACCCAAGTGTGGGAGGGGGCAGTTGGTGAGCTGTGGTCCCCGCCTCTGACCCTGCATTGTGTCTCCTCCTTGGGGAGAAGGGTCGGAGGATGTTGTGACTGAGGGTACCAAGAGAGGACTCGAAGAGAGCCATCCCACGGGTCAGGACGGGGTATAGACCAGCAGATCGGGAGATGGGGGAGAGGGGACGTGAGGCTCTCGACAGATACTGAAAACGGGGGACAGTTATGACGGCCCACAGTGCATGACATTCCTGGGTGGTGAGTGGCAGCTTCAAACAACAGATGACCTACATTTCCTTCCCACCACTGACAGGGCTTCCAGAGCCTTCTGAGCCCCTCGCCCCTGCGGCGAGCGGCGTACCTAGTCTCACCTCAAGTATGAGCAGGGCAAGGTATTAGTACTGTAAGCATCCCGTCACAGAAGCGTTTCCGAGACAGGGTGACAGATGCCACGGCCCCAAGGACAAGAAGGGCTTCTTCCGGCTCCAACAGCATAAATGGAAACCCCATTTGACTAGGCTCTTTAATAAAAAATCAACACAAAATCCTGTTGGCCAAGCTCTCACTTTTTTTAGGCCTCTGGGAGCTACGTGTACACATTCTTCTACTGGCCTTTCTGCTATAGAATCGTTTCTATTTTTAGCAAAGTACGTCCACATAGTGAAATCAGAGAGTTCTAAGTAGCTTATATTTCAAAAGCCTTGGGCTGCATGCCCAAACCTTCCCTCCTTCTTAGAGGAACATATTTTCAATCTCTATAAAGGTTTTTTTTGCCTGACATTTATTTCTGTATAACAGAAATAAATGTCATTTCTGTATAGTCTGTGTAATACGCCATCCTGCTATTTTGTGATTAATCAAGATGTTAGAGCGTCTCGACTGACTTTCTCTTAAAGGAGAGAAGTCCGTACTCTTCTATCACAACCCTGCCGCTCCCCATCTCCCCTCCCAACAGGCCAGAGCGTACATTACCCACGCGGGGTATATATTGTTCTCTGCAGCATGGATGCTCGGCCTCCCTTCTCACACAGCCTTTATGGGTTTTTCCGGAAGTTAAAAATTGCCCTGTGTTTTTATTTGCTCAGCGTTCCATGTACTTCTTAGTAGCAACTCCAAAAGTTTTAACACACTTGTTAAATACCTCAGAAGCATTCTCTAAGCATTGAAAAGAGCTCTTTTTCCTTTCTCTTCCCCTCCTGCGTTGGGCCCCTTTTTCCAGATTTTCATCTGACCTAGCTTTCTTCCTTATTTTATCGAAGTGCCTTATCCCATAGTTTTCAAAGAAAGAGTTCAGGGGGGAAGATAGATAAATAGATGGTCGGTAACAGACGGGTAGAGAGAGAGATGGATGGATAGATAGGTAGGTGGATAAACTGATTGCTGGACAGACAGATGGATGATACATGACGGATAGATAGACAGATGATAGATTAATAGATATGGTTAGATAATGGATGAATGAACAGATTGTCAATCAATTGATCAATAGATAATAGATAATGGAGGGATGGATAAATGGGCAGGTCTTGCTTTCATGTCTGAAACTATCTATATTCCTCCTTCTATCTTGACCAAGATCAGTAATCTTCTGTCTGTAGAACTGTGATCTGTGTGTGCAACGCTTTCTTTGATGTCTGTGAATCTAAACTCTGGTTTTTCTGTTCTTTCTAGCTCCTGGTTATTGTTTCTTCTGCATACCTGCTTTCCGATTTTGCTCCTTTGAGTCTGTCTTTCACGCAGAGCCTTTCTCTCCAGTGTCTGTGATCCTGGCTGTCCATGTGTATTTCTAAGGGAGGCACCTGAGGGCGGGCTGGAATTGGGGCAGGTGGGGTGGCAGAGGGCTTACGGACTGATGCAAGGAGCGAACGACCCAGCTCAACCGCGAAACCTCCCAACACCAGCACCTGGGGACGCTGTCTCCGGAGACGGCTGACTTTCTCCCTGGGAAGGGTGGACGGGCCTGACTGCTCTCCCTGGAGTCAGAACAGGGAGGAGCTGAGGGTCTAGAGTGGTTGATGTTCTCTTTTTTTTTTTTAATAAATAAGATTTTATTTATTTATTTGACAGAGAGAGAGAGATCACAAGTAGGCAGAGAGGCAGGCAGAGAGAGAGAGGGGCTCTGCAGGGCGGCAGGCGCTGGGGCGGGATGCACAGAGCACGCAGGCTGGCGCAGGAATTAAGGAGAAGGATGTGCATGAAGACAGGAGTCTAGGCCAAGGCGGAATGTTCCTGAGCGTCCGCAGGCGTGGACATCAGCGAGGCCTGGGCTGGATTCTGGACTTAACAGCTGACTGGGCAGGACCCCAGGAGAGGGGTGGGGTGCAAAACCCCACTCTGCACCCAGGCTGCGGTGCGGGGCATAGGCTGGGCAGGCAGCAGGGGCGGGCGGTGAAGGAAAGCGCCTTCTCAGCAGCTGGAACCGCGACCCTAATGCCCACCGTCTCCCGCTGACTGAGCTCCTTGTGTGTGCCAGATGCACACCCTCCTCGATGAGCTTTTGACCCTCCGAGAAGGGTCTCCGCCTACAGAGCTCCTGTCCCCAGGGCGAGGGCGAGGGTGGAGCCCGAGCGTCCCACCGGCTCCCGCACCCACGCGGGTGTGCGCACCTGCACGGGGGGCCCGGGGTCGAAGAACAAGACGAGGGCTGGAGGGCTCCTACACACATCTGTACAGGCACAGGAACGAGTTGTGGCGTTCCAGAGAAGGGTCTGGAGGTGAGATCCGCGAGGCCTCCGTCGCTCCTCCCCCAACCATCCACATCCGGGTGGGGTGGTCTCTCCCAGGACGTCCCCTGTGGAGCCCACCGCCCAGGAGGCAGGCGTCGTCCCCATTCTCTCACTCGGCGGGATGCGTGGACCTGGCGCCAGGATCAGGGCGCGGAGCGGGGCGGGGAGGGGGCGAGGTGTTCCGGGCAGCACTCTGGGGGTCACAGCTGTGAGGCGGGCCTGCGGCTCTCCGCAGGGTTATCGGGGAAGGCCGTGAGAAGCGGCGCCGCGGAAGGACACGGAATGGGGACAACGCCCGCGGTGCAGCCCCCCCGGGAAGAGCAGCCCCCCGGGGAGAACTCTGCAGGCAGAGCAGCTCCTGTCCTGGAGAACCCAAGCAACAGGAGGGAGCCAGCGGGGGGGGGGAGCGAAGGAGGGGTGGGGGAGAGGGGTAGCTGCGGGGGGGCGTGGAGAGTGGGGGGAGGAGGGGGCCTCGCGCTCCCCCTCGGGGTGGAGAGATGGCCAGGGGACCTCCAGGCCCTGGGCTCCCTGCGTTAGAGGCCCCGCAGCTAACATGAACACAGTCTCGGGGGAAGAAACAAGAAGGAAACCATGATGTAATGAACGCTCAGCACAGCGGATGGGGCCCGGTGTGCACGATACTGCTTCACCGTTCGTGGGGGCCACCGTGGGAGCCACCGCGGGGGCCTGCCGGGGGAACACCGCCCCTGTCAGGTCACCTCAAGGGCTGGGCTATTTTAGCAATGCCACAGGATATTATCATTGAAAAATCTACATTGACTTTCACATTTTTTTTCCCAAGCCGAAACCAGTGGAGCATAATGAAGGCTTCCTACCTCTGTGCATTTTACCCTAAAAGGAAAGCACTGATAAAGTCTGGCAAAATCACCTTTGCGGATGGCAGGCGGGCGAGTGCTGGGGGAAGGCACGCTGCAAAGCGTGCCCTGGGCCTGGCCGGCCACTTGTCGCTTGAAGTCATTCCATCCCCGAGTCCACACTCCTCCAGAACAAAAGAGAAATTTGAAAGAATTAATTCCCAGATCATGGGAGGCCTCGCCTGGATTAATCATCCTGGCTTCTCTCCCCTTATTTAGAAAAAAAAGCAGAACACTTTCCCAAAAACAGCCCATGAATTTTCCAAACGGCCTTCGTACAGGAACCTGGCCCATGAATTCTTTTATTTCTGCGGAGCCTGGAGAACATAACTGGGGGAAGGAGCAGCCACGCCCAGGAACAGGGGCTGGTGGAAAGAAAATTCAAAAGCAGTGACGTCATAGGGTGACTGCCCCCCCCCCCCGGGGCGGGTCTGCAGGAGAGCAATCCTGCCTGTGCCGGGTCCTTGATGTCACGGAGAAGCGGGGCCAAGAGGTGGGCAGCGGCAAGGCGGGCACTACAAGCTGTGTTCTAGAAATTAACAGGAAGAGGGTCTTCCTGGGCGGAGTGGGACACCCAGAAGCCACATGGGAAACAAGTTCACAGTCTCCCTAATGAGAACTTTCACAAATTTAAATAACTAATGTAATCTAACATTTTTTTTAACTTTTTTTTAAGATTTATTTATTTATTTATTTGAGAGAGAGAGAGAGAGAGATCACAAGCAGGCGGAGAGGCAGGCAGAGAGAGAGGGGAAGCAGGCTCCCTGCTAAACAGAGAGCCCGACGCGGGGCTTGATCCCAGGACCCCGAGACCATGACCCGAGCCGAAGGCAGAGACTTTAACCCACTGAGCCACCCCGGCACCCCCGTACATTTTAATACTTCTGACACAATCAACAAAATGTTTTTTATAAAAGCTGGACCGAAAACCGTTCTTGCGCATCGAATAGAGATAATGTGGGTGACGTGATCCGGATGCACTTAAGGATTAATCAGAAAGAGCCGCCCAAGGGGAGAGGGGTGCAAATTCGCAAGGGATCCCCTGGCAGCCCTGATGGTCACGTGCCGGGATGATTAGCCTTGCCGGTTCCACGGGAGCCCCACTTACGTGAATGAGGTGTCATTTCTCACAGGGCACGTTGGCCGAACCTGTCAATATTGCAACCAGCCGTGCGGGTCAGAAGGCAGGGAAACGGCCCCGCACGTCGTGAGCGGGGAGATCAGTTCCTGCCGCTCCCCGCGATGGGCTGAGCTCCTCGGGCTCTCTAGAGACACCATCAGGTGCGCCCCGGACGTCGCTGACAGTGGTCTCGGCTCCGAAGCTGGCCGGGACAGCCCTGGCGGCCCCGCACGCCCGTCAGTGGGGCCGTGGGTGAGTGACTCGTGACATCCATGCTGCGACAGATTATTTGATCCGTAAAAAGAGAAGGGAAGGCTTTGAGTATCACAGACACTGTTAGTGGGAAAAAAGTCTCAGGACAAGGTTGAGCACGTGCCTCTACCACCTCCGAACACAGGGGATCAGCGTGAGCACAAGAGACTGAGAAGCCACCAAAGAGGATGGTTGCCCTGGGTCCCCCCCCTGTGCACCAGCCCTTCGGGGGCAGGAGGCAAGCTCAGGGGCGCGGGATGGACTTCAGGTGGCGCAGGAAGGTTCCGGCAAGGACGGGGAGCCCCGCAGGGCAGCGAACTCCCCGCTCTGCTCTCCATCCGCATGGAGGGCTGCGGGAGGGAGGAATCCACGCCTCTGGTCCCCGGCCACGGGGTCCTCCCGACTCCCGGCCATGACCCGTTGTCTTCCTGCCTAGCAGAAGGTGAAGCCAGAGCCAGTGAGCAGAGAAAAGCCCTTCCTCCGAAGTAAGCACCGCACTAACATTTCCTGTGTCTTTTTATAAAGTACGTGTTCATGCAAAATCTTCCATATGCACATCCATCATACAGTTTAATAATTATGTGTGTGCATATGTGTGTATATATATAATCCGTGCTCTTCAACTTTCTATGATAATTAATAATATGTCCTCAATATCAGTACAAACTGATCTACACCTTTCTTTTTTAAAAAACGGCCTAAAATTCATCTCATGGATAGAACTATTGGTTTGACCCATAGTTAAACCCAATCCCACAGAGATGGACGTGTTTACAGTTCCCAGATTTTCAGTTTTTCCAACCGTTTTGGAGGGAACGTTGTCATACTAACCCTGACTTCAGGGGGAGAAGAATCTGCACAAGTCAGCTGTATTTCCGGTGTATTTTAACTCCTGGAATCCAAGGAATTAGAGGAGCGGGCATTCCTACATGCGATAGCTATCTAAGAATGTCCCGAGTTATATCCCACCCGCACTAGATCATGTGTCTTTGATTTCCAGCTGCTTAAATATAAACGTAGGTCTGAGTCTCTTTGGACGTTCAGCGGCTACACGCATTTCTTTTCCAACAAAATTTGGCACCCCGGAAGAAAATCCGGGTGAGACAGAATGCGACATTGCCCACCGTCAGTGTGTGTGCCTGTGGGTTTCCTCAAGGGGTGGGGGTAGTTTTATTCCTGCCTGGGCCACATTTATAACTGTAAATAGTCTACTGCGAACTCTTTCTTGCTTTGTAAAATGTAGACAATACCCATTGTCTTTCTTCAGTGAGGGTTGAGCTCACCAGTTCCTGTCGGAGCCCACGCCCCTCCCCTGCGTCCCTAAGGTCCCGGTTCAGGCCAGTTTGCCTCCCACCTGCGCGGCCTCGGACTAGATTGTTCATTCAAGTCGTGTTTTCTGAAAGGCCGCGTGGGCATTCCTCCCTGTGCCCTGGCTCATTGGAGGACCCCACGGCGCCCTCACCCGGATGCCTGCCCGCCGCGCACAGGTCCTAGCTGCACCCCTCACCGCCCACGTCCTCTCTAGAAATTCGCAATCACTCACGTTTCCGCTTGGAGGTGACGTTGCTTTTCTGCCTGGATGCCAAGGGATTCCTCCTGACCCCGTGGATGAGGCTCCCAGGACGGTCCCGCGGCCGCGTGGCTAGAAGGGCTCCGTTCTTCCTTATCCCAAGAATATTGATCGGTCCGAACCCTGCGGGTTAATCAATCCAGCAGAAGGAAGCAGAAGCGTCCTCTTACGCAGCCCTGGTCACACCTTTTCTTTCCTCCTAAGTGTTCAATCTCCCTCGTGCTTCCCAGATCACATTAGGATAAGTAACATGTGTTTTGGCGATTTGCCCCTGAGTTTCTCAAGAGGGCTGGGCTGGGTAAGCAGACGGGGCTCGTAGCAGAGCCCGGCGGTTTCCCCAGCCGGTCCTTGGGGTCAGACACAGGAAGAGGGGCGTGGGTGTCCACGTCGTCCTCGTGGGCCCAGCCTGGGGTTCGGGGCTCCCGAGTGTCCCCCTGCCCAGAGGCTCCTCTGTGCCTTGGTCGCTCGCATTGTGTGTGCACCTGCTCTTGGAGCAGGCCTGCGGTGGCATGGACACTATTATACACACACACGCACACGCACACGCACACCCCCCTTCTTCTCCGTCATTCTGAACAGGTCTGTTTCCCTGGTCAAACCTAGCTAATAAGACCATCTATTATTAATCACGAGATGCACCCCGTTAAATCGCAAAGCTCGGCCTGTCTTCTCCCGGACGGTGCCGACTCGTTTAGATTGTGTGCGGGGACACACCCGTACTCACAGCCGCCGTCGAAACGCCAATTTCCTTCGCCACTGTCCCGTGACGTTGGCAGACTCCACACTCCACAAAGCGCACCTGACAAGTCCTGGGGCAAAAGCATCAGGGAGTGGGAGGCCCGAGCCACCCGCCCTGGGCTCCCGCCACCCTTTCCGGACCACCTCTCAATCCCCTCTGCTTCACTCGGAACCCCTCCTCGGCTGCAGGTGGCCTGGAGAAACATAAAAGTCAGCCATGCGGTACCAAGGACTGCCCCCCCACCCCGGGGGCTGCTATTCAGGCCTGGTTCTCTCCGGCCCCACTGATTTTTACTCTATGCTCACTTTTCTTTCTCCCCTTGGTTTCCAAGGCTGTAGACAGGCAGCGAGGAAGTTAAGAGGGAGCAGGGAGAGACGTCCGCACGGATCGTTAATGTGACTCTCTTCTTGTCCACCTCCAGGAAAATTTTCTCAGGCCATTGGTCCCCTTGAATTGTGACTCCGGCCGTGTGACCTTGAACCTTGTCTGGGACCGCATCCTTCCCACGTGGGAAAGGTCACCGCAGCCCATAAAATATGTACAGGAGCATTGGGAACAGCACGAGCAGCCCTGGGAGCGGGGGCAACGGCTCCCACTTCTTAAAGTCTAAGAAAGGAGGGGTGTGTGGGAAAATACGCACCGTATATCGGGGCTTGAAAACCACGGCAAAGCATCATACAATAAGAATCATAAATACGTTGCCCAAGATGCCCGTGTTTATAAGACATCCAATATTGCTAAGTATCGTTTCTGGGTAGCCTGGCTTTGATTTATGATTTTCTTCCTTTTTCAAATGTTTTATAATAGATAGGTGTTGCTTCTGTGATTAAAGCAATGGTAACTGCCATTTTCTAAGAGAGATGGAGACGTGTTTAAGCTGGTAGAAAGAAGACGTCACCCTCAGCTGGGGCTTGGAGCCACAATTTACGGACAAGTCCCGAAAGTGCCAGAAGGCATACTTCTTACCTACCTTGTCCCAGGCCGGACTCCTCACTTCTTCCCCTCCCGGCGATGATCCTTCCTGCTCCCAGTCCCTCCTGCCTCTCCTGCGACACAACACCGTCCTGAAAGCTGAAGTCCTAAAATGTCCCTCGGCTCTGTCCCCTCCTCTCCCGACTTGCATGTCCCACCGCACATCCGACCGCGCACCCTTCCTCTGTCCCGGGGTCCCAGCCGGCTCTCCACGGCCCACGGACATCCTCGTCCCAGAACCGCTCTGCATCCCACACCGAGGTGGGTCCCGAGGGCCGCTTTATACTGAGCACCCTTCTCCAGCTCAGGCCTCGTAGACGTGCCGACTGCTGCAGAATTAACCGCCGGATTTCCACCCACCAAGTCTGTGACCGCCCGGCTTTCACCATCTCAGGAAATCCGAGCATCGTTCGATGAGCTCATCCCCGAGCCCTGGAGGCATCCCTTCATTCACGGTCGGAGAGTCTCATCAACCACAGCCCCAAAATAGGTCCGGGGCCTGTCCTTTCCTTCCACCTGCGTTGCTAGCAGCAGAGTCCCAGCCAGCGGGGACTCCTGCAGGCTCCTAAGGGGTCTCCCCGATTCCCTTCTCCTCCCTACAGTCTGCACCTGCACAGAACCCCGAAAACCTCCCCATCAGAGCAGCGCAAACAGCGGTCCAATGCTCCCGTGGATTTACGTTGAGCTCGGGGAGACGGGGACTCCCTCGGACTCAGCTCTCGCTGCCCCTTCCTCGCTCCCGCCGCAGACTGCTGTTTCATGGCCGCTCCCTCCCCACCTTGCAAAGCTCAGAGCGGACGTGGTTCTCTGAAAGGGGCTTTTCTGGTTCCCTCCAACCCCCGGCGCGGCAGCCCTCCTTGCACGTAGTGCTGTCTGAACCCGTCACCTCCCTGGTGGCCTCGAGTGTCACTCACCAGCCCCCGCCTCCCCGGCACGAGAACGTCATCCCCTCTCTCTGCTTCTCGAGCGCGCGTTTCCCAGGCTCAAGCACGGTGCCTGCAGTTGTCCTCCTGTGGCCGAATGGGCATGATGAGTGCATCTCCGGGCCTCGCTCATAGTGTTTGCATCCATGTGTCCACTGACACCAGTGCTGACACTTGTCTCTGTGAGAGAAAGCCTTAATCTCCTGGTTCAGCATTAGAGTAGCCCCGAGCGGGCCGCCTTTCCCACCTGCCGGAGGCCGAGGGAGCGGGAGGTACGAAAGCATGACGGGCCCCCGCGAGCCTGTGCTCGGGCTCCACGGGGGCACCCGCAGCTCTGAGCCCCAAGGACCCCATCTGCGCTCTCTGGCCCCGGAGGCGTGCACTGGGGAAGCGAGCAGCTGCCGCTGGTGCATCAGGCAGCAAAGGAAAGAATTTGCTTTCTCCCTGCCCTTCTGTCCTGCCCTGGGAGACAGGCTGCCGCCCGGAGGAGACCAGTTCCCAGGTGCGGAAGAGGAGGGAAAGCAGACGGGAGGGAGAGTGGAGCCGAGTCGGCTGCAAACACAACGCTTCTCGTCTCTTGGACACACGGTGGAGCCGCGCTCGTAGAAGTATTCGCGTTGGTGCCGGCATGGCTCGGGGCGTCCCCACGCTCGGCCTGAGCGAGTCCTGTGTCACCGGCCATGTCCTGTCCACCCTCCCATACCAGCCTTCGGAGACGTGCGGGGCAGAGCCCAACCCCGGCCGGCTCCAGCGCCCACGGGCAGAGGGGCTGGTCGTCGTGCAAACACTCCCCAGGAAGAAAGGCACTGTGCTTGGACACAGTGAGGGACGTGAGTGCAAAACTACGAGAAAGTCCTAGAAATCCGGAGGCGGCAGCGTCCCCGTGTGTGAGAGCAGAGCGTCCGGGCTGGAGAAGCAGGCGCGTGACAGGTGCGTGGGGGGCACCCCATCCGTGAGAATAGGGGCGGGTACAAGCCGCGACCATACCACGTGCTGGGGAGGACGGGGAGAAACAGGATCGTGGCCAGTGGGAAGGGAAACGGGTCCGGCCGCTCTGGAAAGGGGTACGGCAACTTCTTACGAAGCTAACCACGGCCTTACCACCGTGCCCGACGACTGCGCTGCGGACGTTTATCCCGAACAAACGGAAAATTAGGTCGACCCTAAGGCACACAAAAGGCATAGAGCTTTACTAGCCCACCCCGGGGACAGCCCAGATCCCCGTCGGTGCCTGACGGTGGTCCCTCCACACAGCAGATACGGAGGAGCAATGGGATTGAGCCCAGAACGCTCTGAGTGGGGGTCCCACGGAAGTCACCTTGAGAGGAAAGCCAATCTGGGAACGTGACCCACTGTGGGATTCTGTCCCGGCAGCACTCTGAGCTGACAAAAGTGCCCAGGTGGGAGAGGGGGGCGGGGGGGCTGGGGCGGGGCATGAAACGCAGCACGCGGGACCCTCGCGGAGACGACCAGTCCCCCTCGCGACTGTCGGGGTCACAGGGATCCGTGTGGGGGATAACACTGCGTAGAACTAAACGCACACACACACAGTTACCTGCAAAAGTGACGGTATCTGGATAAAGTCAACAGATTGTTTGGATACAAATTTCCGGGGTGTGCATCTGTATTCTAGTTGGGTGACGCTCAGGGGAAATGGACGGAAGTGTCTATGGGGTCCGTTTCTCACAACCGCTTGTCTCTGCACAGCCATCTAAAAGTCAAATGTTGCAGAAGTGAGCGCGCGGACGTAGCTTGAGACCTGCGTGGCCTTAGAGTTCAACGACTCTAGGTCGCTACCGAGCAGAGACACGCGAGCCGCGGGCCCAGGTCTGTGCGCTCCTCGGGCTGGCAGGAGCTGGCGAGCTAGCGAACGACGGGAGACCTGCGGGCACGGGGACCGGCACACTCAGGGGCGAGGCCCGCACCTGCGTTTGTTTGCACAAGCACAAGAGCGAGCAGGCATGTCTCGGGAAAGCCGAGCGTGCTCAGCGCAGAGGGGCCCGAAGCGTGACTTCCGGGGATCGGCGGCGACACCGCAGGTCGGTGCGGGGAACGGACGTGCCCGAGGGCTTCTGTGCCCCCGCAGCTAGGAGCAGCAGGGGAGGGGGCTTGCGTGGACCCCAGTCTCCCGCAAAGTAAGGGAACGGGGGTCTGCACCTGTGTTCCACGTGGGCTGCAGTCAGACAAAGACACGAACCACACGAACAAGGCCATGGACCTCATCCAGGCACGTGGCCTACGAGAGCTTGCGCCTCGGCGGGGGGGGGGGGGGGGGGGGGGGGGGGGGGGGCCGCCCCCCGGGGGGG
>CM052813.1:1913168-1939775 GCA_028533885.1 Nasua narica
GCAGACCCTTCCCAGAGGCTGCGTCCAGACGGAGCCACAGAGGAAGGGTGAGTAGGAAGGCTCTGTGGCTGGGATCCCGCGCTAAAAGTAGAAAGCAGAGACGCAGCAGGGACACTGGGGAGTGCAAGCAATCAGAACGCCGGGGAGAGCCTCAGGGCCTGCTGCTGCCTTGACTTCCCCTCTGATCTCAAGCCCCGGAAGGGAGAGCAGCGCCCGCCCCCCCTGCACCCGCTCTTTCCCAGGGGGGATTTCAGGATGGTCCTCGGGGTTGCTGCCAGGCAGAGAGGGGCCTGGTCGTGGGTCCCAGCCTTGCCTCCTGGCCCCCTCCTGCTGCTGCTGCTCCGGGCTCCAAGGACATTCTCCCAGGGCGGGGGGCCTGGGATTTGGGGCTGGGGTGCAGGCTAGCCGGGGACCCGTGGGAGTGGGCCGGCCTGCTTCCCCTCGTTGCTGGGATTGCTCTCTTCCTGCCTGACCAGGCGCCGGAGCAGCAGCCCTGGAGTGGAGGCCGGTCGCGGGAGGCCCTGCCAAGCAAAGCTGCCTGGTAACCTGATGTTGCTTCCCAGGGAATAGGCAACCATTGTTTGCACACAAAACACGGCTCTGTCCCCGGCCAGGCCTGTCTGTAGAAAGTTATTTCTGCAAAAGCCTGAAGGAAAAAGCTGGACAAAAAAATGTGCTCTGGCTTCGGTTTCCCCATGCACACTTCTTAGCCAAGTACCGTGATGTCTGCGTAGCATCACGGCCCAAGGGTCCGCCGGGGGGGGGGGGGGGGACCAGGGACAGGGGGTAGAGCCCCCCCTTTGCCAGAGACCCGTCCAAAGGCTCTGCAGCCCACTGACTCCTGAGCTGACTTTTCCCCAACAGCCAGGTCGTAATCAAAATGTTGGGCGAGCGGGTCCCGGGCCTCTTGCAAAGATCTCTGTGACCCTCAAATCCCCACACAGCGCTCGTCCCCAGCCCTTGCTGGAACTGATGGGACAGAGCCCAGCCTCCCGAGGCCGTGCCCGCCTCCTCCTGGCCAGCGGGCCGGCAACAGGAGCACAGCACCGCAGCAACCCGGGCTGGAACCCCCCGCCATTCCGGCGAGCCGAATACCCAAAGCTACGATGGAATTACACATTGTTCTCGCTTGAAACGCTCTATTTTAAATCAGGAAACCTCACATTTCAGTTCAGAATGAGATATTCTAGTGATATTTGTAAAGGGCCCAGGTCTCGGCCTGTCCCCACCTTCCCTCGCAACCACCGAGGCCACTCCCCCGGTCTTGCGGGTCAAGCCTGGAGGGGACCTCGGGGGACCGTGGACGGCAGTGGACAGCACTCGCTGACACACCCATGCGCGCCGCGGGCCCTGCCTCGCCCTCCCCGGGGCCGCACTCCCACAGGGGAGGGATGCGCCCTGAAGCCTGGCAGCCGCGGGGACTCGGGTGTGTGACAGGGCCCGAGTGGAGCGGGTGTGGCCACCAAGGACAGCAGTGCCGTGTCCCCCCCATCCCGTAGCCAGCCCCGCAGGGCCATCCTGCAGGGATGCGGCCAGGGGCTCCGCCTGAGCGTGTGCAGGGCTCCCGCCCAGGAGCGGGGCTCCCAGGCACTGAAACGGAGCCTTTGGGGCTCTTGCCTCTCACCCTCTGAGACGGCTTGTGTTTCAGGACTGACGCAAGAGTCCTCTCCTATCAAAACCTCCCCAGGCCCAAGCGGCCCTGGAACAGGAACCGGGGACCTTGTTTACTTATCCCAGCAGAGCCCGCTGGGATTTTGTTACAGCCGTCGTCGGAGATGAAATTTGAAAGTTACCAAAAATAAAAAAAAAAAAGAAAGAAAGAAAGAGAAAAAAAAGAAAAAGAAAAAGAAAAAACCAGTTCAGTTCTCCAGCTTCGTAACCGCTGGAAGCCCCGACGGGATTATTTGTTCTTGGGCCGGCCACGCGGCGCTCGTGGACACGGGGGCTGGAAGGCCGCGCAGCACAGAGCTCGGCGCAGGCTGTTTGCTTTTCTAACGACTCTGGAGCTCGGGCGCTCAGGTCCCGTGACGCCAGCCCGGCTCAAGTGTTCCTGCCGCAGGCCGTCTGCCGCCAGAGGCCGGGGCCTTCCTGGAGACGGCCCCGCTGGGGGCACGCCGGCACCCCCTCCCCAGCCGGCTTGATGCGCATTTTCCACCTTGTGGAGGCTGCGAGGGGCTCAGAGCCTCAGCTGCACGTGCTCGCTCTCCCTCTGGGTTGGTACCCCCGCTCCGGAGGGGCCGGGGGCTGCTGGGGGCCGCTGGGGCCGCAGCCCGTCCGGGGATGTTGCAGGAGAAAGACAGGAGGAGGGAGGCGGGCGCCTTCCCAGCACTCCCTCTGCTCAGACCCTCGGGAGCCTCCTATACTTGGACACAGCGGGTCTACGAGCTTGTTTGGCAGCCATAACGGATGGGGCCCTACAGCCCCTCTCCTGGAGTGTAGACCATCCTCCGCCGTGTCCTCAGGGGCCTGTCCTTCTGTCCTAATCTCCTGTGCTTGTGAGAACTCCAGTCCTGCAGGACTAGGACCCACCCGCGTGACCTCAGCTGCCTACATCCCTTCCCGAAGGGCCCGTCTCCAACCACAGCCACGATCCCATATGCGGGGGCTTCGGGCCCCGACGTGTGGCCTTGGAGCCACGACCACCCAGCCACCTCAGAGGGTGTCCCCCGGCAACAGCCGCGGCTGTCCTGACCCCTCTGGCGAGGTGACAGGCGGTCAGGGGCTGCGGCTGCGTGCTCTAAGATCAGCAGCAAGGACTGAGATATCCCACGGAGGCATTAAAAAAACAAACTCAGTAGAACTTGGACGCAGGGCATCTTTTCCCGTCTTGTTCGCTGGAGCAGGATCCACGAACCACAGCCTGAGCTCATCCCGCAGACAGGCTGGCCGCCTGCATTTCAGAGGAAGCCGTCCTGGGGCCCGGCCACATGTGGCACGCACGTCGTGCCCGTGGCTGCTTTGGTGGAGTGAAGCAGCTAGAGCCCCACGGGCCCCAGAGCCTAAACGGTCTGTAGAAAACGTGCGCCGGCCCTCTGCGGAAGGGCCACCCTCTGCGGCAAAGACATTCGCCATCTGCTCCCAGCTGAGCGCTTGGCACCCACTAGTCTGCACAGCACGTAGTAGGGCTCCTGCAGTGCCCGGTAACGGGATAGACGGGCCCATATTGGAGCTGAAGGTGCGGGGAGGTCCAGCCCAGGAAACTCCCTGAGCGATGCCGCGAAAGTCTCGTGCCCTGGAGGTGTTTCCCACGTGCGTCAGGCTGTCCCATGTCCTAGCAAGACCACAGCAAGCAAGAGCTTCCCTGTCTGTCCCAGAGGCCATCCCCAGCTGCCCTTAGCGACCTTCAGGGGCCTCTTCCTACAGGATCTGTTGTTGGAACTCTGGGTCCCACTGAGGATGAGAGACGTGGTACCCCACGACCACGATCGCACTGACCGCCTTCCCGCCTTGGAAACACAGTCCTGGGGACGATATTCCATGTATTCTTAGGTACCGTTTCAAGCCCAAATCGTGTCAGAGGTGTTGGCCATGCCTGGGCCGGGCCGAACACTCCTCTTCATTCTCTCTAAAATCCCAGCCTCTCGCTGTCCCCAGGACTTGTCCCCGCCCCCAAAGAAAGCCGGCGCCTGGGAGACCCAGCACTTCTCTGTCCCAGAACCACAGCTAGGTTAGGTCTGAGTGGTCCCCGCTGGGCTCCGAGTTCCCAGGGATGTCCCTTGATTTCTGGGAGCCTGGGCACCTGCCGGCAGTACCCAAGTCCTCCCCTCAGGTCCGCGCACTGGCACCGAAGCACAGATGCCAATCGATTCCCGGGAATAGCCTCCAGCACCCCACAATTCCCCAAGGTGCAATTGCAAAATCACCTCTCCCGTGCTGCGGTTCCGGGAGCCTCCGGACGGGCTCTCAAACACGAGAGGCGAGAGGGGTGGGAGCAGCCGGCCCCAGGGGGTGTCCGAGTTCCGCTTCCTGGAAATGGGATGTGCAGGTGGCCCAGATGGGCCGTCCGGGTCCTCGCAGGAGCTCCCCCCTGCTTCCCCCGAAGGTCCGGCGGAAGCCAGCCTGCAGAGGTGACTTCTGGTGCCCGAGACCTCATTGCTCCCGGCCCCGGAACCGTCGGGGAGCGTCGCCGTCCGCATCTGCAAAACACCCAGCTCGCACAACTTCTAAAGGAATTAGCGGCAATGACGAATGTAAGCACTTAGCCCAGGTCCCTGGCACGCGGGAGGAGGTCCATACCGAGCATCTGTGAAGCCCGGGGAATAGGACCAGGAGGCAAACAACAGCCATAAAATAGG
Organism: Nasua narica; assembly: GCA_028533885.1. Classification (NCBI taxonomy): domain Eukaryota; kingdom Metazoa; phylum Chordata; class Mammalia; order Carnivora; family Procyonidae; genus Nasua; species Nasua narica. The sequence goes on from CM052813.1 coordinate 1,917,464, forward strand.
AAAGAGTTGAGGGACGGAAAAGGAGCTATGTTTTCCTAAATGTCTAAGGAATTTTTCCCCCCAAAGTTTCAGCGGGACAAAGCAGAAGCAAAAGCCTCATTCTGTCCGCCAAGCTAACACTCGCACACGCAAACACAGAAATATACGTAGACCTGGGACAAGCTCTCGCGGGGATGCGCTCACCCTGCTACTCCGCCGTGAGCTCCATCCATCACACACACTGAGGACGCCAGGCTGAGGCCAGGCTGAGCTGGGAGAGCCACAGGGAAGCCGATTCCAAGACATGCTTTGGCCCCGGGGACGAGCGAGACCACCGTCCCCGCCAGGACTGTGCCGGGAAGCCTCTAGGGCACCTCCAGCACCTTAATTTTTCCCCTGACTCCTTCCCAGGTAAAGCGCCTCTTCCAAGACCAAGCCCTGACGGCAGAGTCCAGTCTGGTGTGAACGTGTGGATGTGAAGTGCTTCTATGATTACACTGACGTGAGAGAGGTGAATATTTCTCGGGTGATGTGTAGCAGCTCCCGGCGTCCGGGACTCCTTTCCCCAAAATCCTTCCAAATAGGGAATTGGCAGCACTTTTCAAATGAGACAAGGAGACCCCGAGGAATCCGTGGATTTGAAAACATTCAGTGCATACTGGAAATACCTTTTGCTTTAGAAATACGGAGCTCTCCTGACCGCAGAAAGTGTGGAAGCGAGACCGCCCAGACTTCCTGGTCGGGCTCCCGCGGCGGGAGCCTTTGGATCCGAGCCCCCTCTCCATCTGAGTCTTCTCTGGATGCTGACATTTTCCGTTGTGGCTTTTAAAAGAACCGGGACTCCATCCCCGAATCTCTAGCTCGCTGGGGAATGCGGACATATTTCTTTCCCAAGAAGACATATTTAAAATTCTTGAAAATAATGAACACCCTGAAAATTCAGAGAAGTTAAAACGTGTCTAATGCCCAGCATTTCCTGAGCGCCGTGTTCCGGGCCCTGGGCTTGGATTATTTTATTGGATCTCTTCACAACTCAGGGACATGAGGATGATTACCGAAGTCCTCCTTCCATAATAACAAATGTTTGTTGAGCATCTACTCTATGTCAAACACTGTTCTTCTGCTGGGCAGACGGCAGAAAAGACGATGTCCCTTCCCAGGCTGAGCTGAGAAGCCAAGAATAGAGACAGACCACAGCAAAAATCCCAGAGCTGTAATAACGCACTGGGCGGTGATGAGCATCCCAGCAATGAAGTAGGGTTAAGGGTTCGGATGAAGGGAGCCTCTAGGAAGAGGTCACGTCTGGGGGCACCTGGGGGACTCAGTTGGTTACACGTCTGCCTTCAGCTCAGGTCATGATCCCAGGATCCTGGGATCGAGTCCCACACCGGGCTCCCTGCTCAGCTGGAAGCCTGCTTCTCCCTCTCCCTCTTCCCTGTTCGTGCTTGCTCATACGCACTCTCTCTCAAATAAACAAATAAAATTAGAGAAAAAAGAGGTGACATCTGAGCATCGGAGGATCAAGGTGTATGAAGGAGGTGGCCACTTGTAATGTCGGCAAACGCTGTCTGCCCAGGAGACAGAGCAAGGGAAGGGCTGGGGTGGGGGTGGAGAGTGAGGGTCTGGGGTCCCCGCTCACGTCTGAGAGGTAGGCAGGGCCCGAGCGTCACATCTTGGGTTTTGTGCTGGATGGGGGGAGGGGGGAGAAAAGAGGCTTCAGGGCAATCTGGTATTCCCTATTTCATCTTATTTCACTTTTTTTGTGTTTTATTTAAATTCAAGTAAGTTAACATATAGTGTGGGTTTTTTTAAGATTTTATTTATTTATTTGGGAGAGAGCTTGCAAGCATGAGCGGGGCAGAGGGGAGGGGCAGAGAGAGAGAGAAGCAGGTTCCCTGCTGAGCAAGGAACTGGATGCTGGGCTTGATCCCAGGACCCTGGGATCATGACCTGGGCCAAAAGACGCCTGGGTAGTCAAAGACCGTGAGAAGTCCTGTCCCCGGTCCCCAAGCTGCCACGCAGGATGGCGCCCAGCCCTCCCCGGGAAGGCGCACGCAGACCTGGGGCTCCACAGGGATCATGCAGCCCCCATCGAGACCCCGTTTTCTGTCTACCACCCTATCCTCTAATCCTTTCTAGAAATACAAGCTGGTTCTGCTGCTTCCCACCCAGTCCATTCCCACGTTTAAAAACTCACCAGTCGTCAGCCACCTTTCCAGAAAACCACGGCCCTCAGTACCCCTCGTGGGCAACATGGAGGGCTTCCTTCCCTTTAGATCACAGCCCAAAGGCTCATGTTGACCTTGATGGCGTCCTCCGGCAGCCCCTCCTGGAGCCCGGGGCCTGAGGTGTCAGCTTCAAGCTATCAGCAGCCCCCCTTGTTCTGGGGCCGGGGCGTGCAGTGCTGGTGCTCAGGGAGAGCCAGGGGGCGGGCGGCGGGCACCACTCTGCCTCCTTCCCTACGGATCGGCCCGCTCTGGACGCTCCTGTTTCTAGAATGCTTCCACGTCTGTGCTACTGTGTCTGAATTCTTCCACTCAGCCTGGGGTTTTCACGATTCTTCCACGGCGTGGGTCATCACTGGCCCTTCCCGCGTGCTCCTCGTAGGACCCCCCCCCCCCGCACATGGTAGCTCCTCTCCTCCACGAGGGTCCCCGTGAGTGGCCCCACGGTGGCCGTGCCCCGAGCGGCTGACTCCGTCCGGTACAGACGTTTCCTCACCTACCGCTATGAAGCCCATCCTTACTGCACTTCCCCCCGACCTCCTCCCCAGACGAGACGCCCAGATTCCCAGGCCTCTCTGACGTGACCGGCATTTCACCAGGACTCACGTTTCCTGCTCTGGGACCTGCTGGAGGCACGGGGTGGGGGAGGCGCTGGGAAGTCCGTGGGGTGCCTTCCAGTTTCCTCCAAATTTAGACCAGTCTCGCGTATCTACGGGAGCTGGTGACTCAGTTATCATCAGCAAGTGTTTTCACGGCGAAGAGACACACGGGAGAGTGCGATCACAGGCGGGAGAAGATGGGGCAGATGCCCGAGTCCCGGGGTGGGGGAGTCTGGAGGGAGTGCCCCCTGCCCCTGCCCCGGGGTGTTTTGTTTGCAGCTGTGAAGGTGGGCGAACTCTGCCCCCAGCCCCCAGGGACCACAGAGCATAAGCAGGGAGGGGCCTCGGCCTTCCTGCCCAGAGCGCGCGGGGGGGTGCGTGTTCACGTTGGGGCTCACGTCGGAGCTCACGTCGGGGCCCGCAGCTGGATCTCTCGGTCTGCAGTGCGCGAGGCCACAGCAGACGGGAAGTAAGGGTGACCGGGCTTCCCGAGCAGAAGCTCCTCGTCTCAGGAGGGAGGAGGGCTCTGCAGGCAGCCTACAACGGTGTCTTCATGGGGAGAGAAGCCGAGAGGAAGGAGCAGCAGCTGCAGGAACCCCCGGGAGCGTCCTCTGTCTGCAGAACGTAAGGAGGAAAGAGCTTCTGTTAGAAACAGGACCTCAGGGCCCAGAGGGGGCTCCTCGGTGGCCGCGGGTGCAGGGCTGGGCACGGAGCTGCCCACATCCCTCCCGACACAGGGGGCTCCGGGGCCCCAGTCCTGAAAGGCCTGAGGGGTCCCATCCCAAAGTAAACCCAAAACAAGGCTGGGTTGGGGGTCCTGTCTAAGTCCTGGTAGAGACTGGACAGCCTGAGCGCTGGGCCCTGACGCCCAGCCCCGGGCCGGCTCGCTCTGGGAGGAGAGACTCTTCCCGTCGGGCCCCAATGCCTCCACTTCACCGCCCAGCCCGGTGCTGCGAGCCACCGGCCTCCCGCTCTCCGGCCTCTGGTCCTGTGAGGTCGGGCCCGGGAGCCGGATGTCTCAGGGGAGGCTTTCCCAAGCGCCCACGGCCCGACCCCTCTGCCAGAGGCTCCGGCTCCTGAGGGGAGGGTTCCAGGGAAGCCCAGGGCCAACGGCGGGGCTGGTTCGCGCCGGACCCCGCCCTGGGAGCGGCCTCTGTGCCTTCTGCACTAATGGAATTACAGCCGCTTATAGTGTGCCCGACGGTGTCCAAGGCTGCCGGGCGCGGCGGGGGTGGAGATGGAGCCCAGCCCGGGCAGAAATGCCCTGTTCCCGAGAAACGGGGTGTCAGCCGTCCACAGGGAGCCCAGGGCAGAGGCAAAACAAACCCAGCCTGCCTCGAGCGCTCCTCCCAAAGCCGACACCTCCCGGCCAGCGCTCCGGCCAAGGACTTCTGCAGAACTCCCCGCAGAGGTCTGGAGAGCTCCCGGGAAGGGCCGGGCGCCCTGAGCTCAGCCTTCCGGGAGAGGAAGCTGGAGCCCAGGCACCTCTGGGCCACAGTGCACACTCTTACAGGTCTCGGGTACAGCCTGTGGCCGCCGGGAGCGCTGGCCCGTCCCCCCCACCTCCCGATTCTGAGACCCTTTGGCACAAACCGGCGGCTCTCCGAGTCTGGGCTGTAAAGCTGTAGCATTAGGAGACACAGGGACACCCCAGGCTCAGCCCCAAATCACCGAATCCCGAGAGCCTGGGACAGGGCCCGCTGTCTGTATGGTCACGGGCCCCCAGGGGCAGGAAGGGCAGGGACGGAGCATTCCTGAAACAGAACGTCACAGCCAGTGCTGGCCTGCCCGGACCCCGTCCTCGGCCTCGCGTGCGCTGCAGAGGGGACCCGGGGGGCCGGTCCACCTCAGGACCCCGGCGGGGCTGCACACCCGGCAGGTAGAAGAGAGCCCAGCACGGACCCCCACGGGTGGAGACTCCCCACGGGGCGAAGTACCAGCCGGGCAGCCAGTCCCAGGGAGGCGCCTTTTCCCACCAGGCCATTAGGTCGGCGCAAGCTAAGGGGCCACAAGAGGGGCCACAGGAGGCGCCACCAAGGGGCCACAGGAGGATTCTACGACTAGCCCACCAGAAACTGGGGGGTGAGCGGTGGGAATGTTCCAGGCCCTGCTGGGCTGGCTGCTTCCCATGCGTCTCCAGCCGGGGGGGAGGGGGATGGGGGTCCCCTACGGACCCCCTGCAGGCCTGTAGGGGCTTGGCTGGGAAGCGAGCTCGGAGCCGGGAGGGTGTGTGTGTGACCCAGAGCCCCCCCTCTGCTGGGTTCTGGACCGCAGGTTCAGGGATGCCCCTCGCCGTAATGTCACCCAGATGTGTCACTTCCCGCCAGGCCTTCCTTCCAGACGTCCCGACTCGGAGTGTGAGAGCGTCGGCATGGAGCCCCCTCCCCGCACCCCCGGCCCAGGCCCCCTGAGTCATGGTCTGTGTGCTCCCAGGGCCGGGCATCCAGGAGAGTGCGGGAAGCCCTTGTCCGGGCTTCCAGAGGCTTCCAGAGGCCTGCCCCAAAGCCTGGGGCGGAGCCAAGGGTCCCGCGGGAGTCTTCCTGGGGTCACGGTCCCAGCACACTGGGCTGCTGTAGGCCTGGACGCTCCCTGCAGCCGGGAGGTGGTGGGACTTGACTAAGGGAGGCCCAGAAGCGGCGTCCATGGGTGGTCGACACCCAGGGGCAGCTTCAGACCCCTCCTCCCGGCTCCTGTGGGCATGTGGGCAGACGCCGAGCTGCCTGCGGTTGCCGGCCAGCCCTGGCTGGGACGCCCCTGCATCCGTGCCCTACACCACCAGCCCATGGATGCGCCCACCCAGGGAGTGAGCCCCAGTCCTGCCCCCGAGGGTGCTCAGCCCTGTTGGGAGTGGACGCACCAAGCGGGGAATGACAGAGCCGTGCGGACTCAGAGAAGGCCGAGGGACGCAGGTGCTGCTGCCCGCAGAGACGGCGTGGCCAGGGGAGACCGTGAGGGCGTCTGGCCGGCCTGGAGGGTGAGCCCGCCTTCAGCGGTCATTGTCCCCATCTCTCAAGATCATCTTTTCCGCTTCTTCAGACGGTGGTCTTTACTGGGGTATCATTTACAGACAGCACGGCCCTCTCGTCTGGATTCGTCTTGACGACTGTATGCACTCACGTCACCGCCCCACGCCGACACAGGGAACGCATCCCCACTCCAGAAATTCCCCTCCAGAGACCCCCACTCTTCTGATTCTTCGGCTGTAGGTCGATGCTGTGTGTCCTTGACCTTCATAGGCACGGACTCCCGCGGCAGATGCGCTCCACGTCCCGGCACCACGTTTGCAAGGGCCCACCAAGACTGAGCACCCCTCGGCCGTCCTCGCCGGGTGGGCAGCCGGCGTGTGGGTGAAGCATGCTTCCTTCTGGGAGCGGTGGACCTTTGGGTCGTCTCTGGTTTGGGACCGCTGTGTGTAAAGCAGCTGTGTGCGAGCTATTTTTTTTTTTTTCCCCACAAATTTCATGCAGGTGAAATTCACACAACATCAAACCGGCCGTTTCAAAGTGAAGAATTCTGTGCCATTTGTCCATCATGCCAGCCGAGTGATCCCTGAGGCCTTGCGGCGCCACTGTCCCCCAGCACACCCCCTGGGCCGCGTGGGGGCCGCTCTCTGTCCGCTGGCCTCCACCACAGCCCGTTGGGCAGGCGGCCGTCCACGGGGAAAAGGAGATTCGACGGTGCCCCCGAGACTGGACAGCGCCCTCCGCCCCCCACCCCCCGCATCGGCCTGTTGCCTGTGGCTCTCTGGGGCGGCCCCCGCAGTGGAGGCTGGGGCACGGGCGCAGGGAGCCTCACTGAGCGGGTCCCGCAGAAGCCACAGCTCCCCACCCCCCCGTCGTGCAAGTTCGGAAAGCCCGGCACGGCTTCGCTTCCCGGTACTCCCCGAGGGGTCGGTTCTCGGATTTCCTTTTCGGTAGAACACATATTCCGCAGAAACAGACAAATAAGTCCACAAGGCTGGGCACAGGCAAGGTGTGTTCTGCCTGAGTTCAAAAGTAAATACTCCGCGGTCTCTGCTGTACGTCCCCAGATGGGGGGCGGGAGGACAGCTGAAATAAACAGGGCACCTGCAGCGGGACTCGGCCCCCTGGAGTGGTTCCCGCCGAGCCCCAGACGAGGACGGGAGGGCCTCAGTCCCCACGTTCCCTTCCTCTGGCGCGCTGCTCGTTGCATTTGGGGCGAAGCTGGGCCAGGAGCGGTTATTGGCCGGCGCCCCGGAGAGGGCCGGGCCCTGTACCCCCCTAACCCTAAATCGGGGGGCTCAGATCTACTTGAACCGATGCAGTGGGGCAGATGTGACCGGCCTCCGGGCTTCAGCATCAGGAGATGGACGCATTCTCGTCCCGTCTCAGGGGACCCTCTGGGGGAAGCTGAGGCACGGCAGGAGCGCGGGAGCCCTCTGAGCCCGGACCGTAGCTCCGCCGAGCATGCAGCCCCCCCCCACCAGCTCTCTGGAGCCCCCCAGCTAAGCCCCACTTGGGTCCTGACCCGCAGTAATCCCAAGAGCCAACACACTCTCGGGTCCCTGAGCACTGAGGTCACATCTTTCAGTAGATAAGCGGCCTGGGCGGGACACACCTGGGCGCCTCCCTCCTGCCCAGCCCCCCATGCACCCCACATCCTTAGTGAGCCTGGAGCGCTCGCCGCTGGGGGCCTGGGGTCCCGTCTCCGAGGGCGCTGGGAGCTCACCCTCAGAACCTTGGTGCCACACCGAGAGCTCTCGTTCTGTCCCCTGGGGACCTCGGGCTGGACACCTGACCGCCTGGAAACCCGCCCTCCTCTAAGGAGAACCAGCCATCCGGGAGGCTGATCGGGACAGAGTCTCTCAACCAGTTGGGGGGTTGTGACGCCGCGGGGGCCGCCGTGTGTCAGGCCTCCTACCTGTTGTGACCACCAAACGTGTTTTCAGACCCTGCCAAGGGTCTCCAGCGGGCACGGCTGCCCCCAAGAGTCCCGACTTTGCCAGAAAAAAGCCATCTCTGATCCCTGCAGAGCTGGAACACCTGCAGGCCGGGGGTCTCACGGTCTCGTCCTTCGGAGGCAGCGTTGGGAGCCGTCCGTCTTATTCGCACCAGCAGACACATGCCTGCGGGCCCTTTGTGTGTGGTCCCGGGTGGGGAGGGGCATTCCGGGCAGCCCCGGCTTCTCCCCTTCGGCCTGCACCTTGGAGCCCGGACAAGGATGCCGACGAGGGCCGGGAAGGACCTGGAAACCAGAGTCCCCGCTCAGGTGTCAGCGCGATGGGGCCCCTGGGCACCTGCTCCAGGCACCTGCTCTGGTGTCTCGGCAGCTCACCCCAGCGTAGGTGAGCTGGGGTCGGAGCCAGCCCTCGGGCGGGTGCCGACCTCCCTGGGAGGGGGAGACTGAGGAAGAGGGGTGCCAGCGAGGTCCTGCCCACGCTATTCAAACGTACAGGGGCAGCAGCAATGCCCCGACCCACGCGCGGGGAAGCACGCGTTTCTGAAAAAAGCATCTTCCCGCCACGCACATTCCCGCGATGTGCAGGCCGCCAAGCGCTGTGACCTCTCAGCAAATATCTGACCACCGCGTCCCAGAGAACACAGAGGCTGCAGGCCCGTACGGATTTGGGGCAGAGCTCAGTCCATAGCATGGCCCGGGACACCCTCACCACCGTCCCTCCACCCAGCCAAGCGAAGGGCGGCCGGAGGGCAGCTCCATTTCACCGCCGGGCGCTTTACCAAAGGACACGTGTCCCCTGCATGGAAACCACTTGAGTATGTACTCCGGAGATGACATTTTAGATGATTTCTAATTGTGTTATATTTCTCCTTGAGGGTCACTCGAGCCTGACTTGAAAAACGGCCCATCTGCTCCTTCCTTCATTTCTCTGGTCTGATTTCACCACGAGGCTCCCGGGGGCCTTCGCAGAAGACGCACAGATGATGATCTGTCCTTCAAGACCACATCCTCAGAGAAAAAGCCAATTTGAAACGGAGAGCAACAAAGAGCATGGCCCCGGGAATTGAGAACCGATCTCCGGTGCATAGATCCTTCTCGAATTACTCTTCTGCTCTGAGACCGCGGGTGCCTGCCACATCCTCCCGCAGGACCCCGGGGCAACAACGAGTGGCTGTCTCCAGAGCTGGGCAGGTGTGGCCCCAGAGCCGGGGGGTCGCACAGAGGGGCAGCGTCCGGGTCTGGGGTCAGCCCGCTGTGTCAGTGCCCACAGGACAGGCCACTTCCGCTGTGGGGTGCCCACGAGCTTGCCCTGGGTAAATGCTCAGCTCTACGAAGGGATTTTCTTAAGCGAAGCCCTTTCAGGAAGTCAGAGGAGGAAAAAACATTCCAGCAAAAGAGCCCCACCTGCGCGGACCAGGAACTAGCAGATCCTGGACGCTCTCAGAAGAAGAAAACGTGCATTTAAGTCTCTAAACTCTGTTTAAATATTTGAGGATAGGAAATACCACTCTGTGACTTTTGAGACTCTTACAAAGAGGTGAGACCTTTCCCTCCATCTTTACCCAGCGTGTTCTATCATGACCAGCGTGTCCCAAATGCTGTTAAATACGTTTCTCTCCAGAGCACACTGCCGTCCGGGGAAGGAGGGGAGAGGCCGGCGTTGGTGAATAAGCACTTTTGGGCCTGGGGCGGGGGGGGGGGGTAGTCAGGGGTGCATACATGTCGCTTGTGCTCTCGGTTCGCAGGCCCTGGCAAAGTCGAGGGGCCCGGAGACACCGTTCTCTGACGAGGGCACTAAGGGAGCTCCGGAAAGCGCCCACCAGCAGCGCCCGGGCAGGTAGAAGGATCCAGGAAGGGCACCGAGAACCCATGAGTGGCCGGGGAGGCAGCCAGGAGGGGCAGACAGGGCATCCGGGAAGGCCTTGAAGGACGTTCCAAGGGGAGGGACGGACCCGCTCTGTCTTAGGTTCTTCTGCGGTGTAACCTTGCTGCTCCCTCGCCAGGGGGCAGGGGTCATCGCTCTGCCCACCCCCTGGAATCGGGATGGGTCCCCTGACTGCTCTGGGCAGAACACAATGCAAGGAGCCCGCGTCGGCTCAGGGCGGAGGCTGTAAGCGGCCTGGCAGCTTCTCTGGCTTATCACCGGGAATACTCACCTTTGAAACGCTGTCTCGTGAGGCTGCACCCGCAGGACGAGAAGTGCAAGCCACAGGGAGAGGCCGCACTTCCGCGGTGCACCGTGCACCGGGAGCCCCCAGACCACGAACAGCGCTGGCGGGCTGTTGGGCACGGGAGTCACCATCTTGGATGTGCGTCTTCGGACGCCGGACACCGCAGGAAAGGCCCGTCTCGAGCCACCCCAGGCGACCAGTGAATGTCGCCAGGGTGTTTAAATATGGGCAGGGGGTGCACTGTCATATGGTTAGAGATAACTGGGGCCGGACCACTGGATTCGGCTCTGTCAAAGTCAACGGTGACCTTGGAGGGGACAAAGGAAAGACTGCAAGGTGTCCAAGGGAGGATGGGAAGGGAAGCTAAGGGCGTTTTTCTGTCAAGGGAGCAGAGAAAGGAGGCAGCCGCTGAAAGGTTTTCCTTTAAGACTTGTCCCCGCATGGTCATATGCTGACGGCAATGACTCAGGAGATGGGAAATTCAGCAGTGCAAGAGGAAAGGGAATTGCCCCAGTAAACGTAGGAACCACGAGAATGAGCCGCACATCTCGGACACCCCAAGGGGCGCCGATGGCTGTCCCAGGAGACGGGGCGAGGCTGAGACACATTCCCACCTGGGGACTCGGATCTCCTCCGTGGAAGGCGCAAGTCGCATCTTCAGTGGAGGGGGAGGGGCAGAGGGTGGAAGGTGTGAGGACAGAGAAGGGACGAATCAGAACTTCAGCGTGCAGGGCAGGGGCGCGGAGGGGATGGCCGGCAACCTGCGGGGCCCGTGGGGACGGGATCCCATGGGTCCAGATTTGACGAGTCAGAGGATTGAGACGAGCCCCTGGCAGACCCACTGCTCTCCTCCCTCCCCCTTGCAAAGGAGCCCCCCCGCTCCCGAGACCAAGTAACCGGCCGTGTTCCCCCGAGTCACTGGGGGTGGTCAGGAAGGCACGGGGTTCGTGTTCTGTCCTCCCACCCAGAGTCCCCTTCCTCGCTCGGGCTGCGCTGGGATGACACTTCCCAACAAAGCTTCCTCTGTTTGGGGGAGACTGGGCTAAGCCAGGGTTCCCCTAGAGCCCACAGGAGGCTCCAGGCCCCCCTCTCCTCGCGGGGGTCATTGGGAAATGCAGCCTTTCGCTGCGCGCTCTCATGAGCCCAGCTAAACCTCGGGATCCTGATACTAAGGAGGAGAGGAGGGGTGTTGGCTTGGTGCCCAGCGAGCTTGGCCTCGGGTGCCTGCAGCGCAGGGCTGACTGAGTGGAGATGCCCCATCTGGAAACTTCAGGAATGACAAGGCGTTTACGATACTTACTGATATATGGCGACGAACCCGCTGCCGTCAGCACGGAACCGGGCTTCGCGTCCACACCATCCATATACAGCAGCGCTGGGCAGCCCGTCTGCCGGATGCCCCCGTGGCCCTAGAGATTTCTGAGGAACCAGAGAAGGGGAGGGAGCATAAACACACAGAGCAGCTCTGTGCCCTTATCAGGAATGACACATTTCCAAGGAAGGCAGGAGAGCGCGAGGCATAATTCCTCGTATTGGCAGGGAGTTAAGCCCCTGCTGATATCAACGCGCTCTGCAGGAAAAGCACTGGGGCCTGGGTAAGTGCTTGATGGCTATCTACAGTGCGATGCGGGGCCCGGAGACAGCCAGCGCTGCGGGCCCAGAAACGTTCCCTGGTGAAAGCCGACGGAAGTACATTTAGAAGAAGGGAAGAGAGAAAGAGTCAAGCAACTGACTCGGCGTTTTCACTGATTCTCTGTTGAGTTAATCACACGCTATTTGCAACCAGTCTCTGAAGCCCGTGACATTGGAACTCCCGGGGACAAATGGCTTTGCACTTGTTGGTTGACTATTTCTGGGTTTGAAGTTACGGTCTCTTGGCAGTTGCCACTCCAAGCCCTCGATTTGGGAAGACGGAGCCGTCTAGTCAAATCTAACCAAGTACAATGTCTCCACTAACGTAAAACTTGGTGTCAACGAAATGGGGGCTGAGTAATGTGATTTTTAGCATCAGGGGACCGAGAAACTGCAGAGGACAATATCTAAGGGGGCTGAAACTTCCTGCTCCATAGGAAATGGCACTCAGGGAAGCAAATGCATCGGGTGTCCACCCAATGGAGCAGAGAGGGGGCGAGGAGGGGATGGACAGTGCTCGCCACCCGCCGTCACTGCAGTGAGCCCTTACAAGTGAGCGCTCCCACTCCCGACATACAAATGAAGAAACTGAGGTTCAGAAAACCCAAGGGGCTTGTCTGGGCTACACATTAATGCAACCTTGCCACTGGATCACCCAGCACCCTCTCCTCCGTGATCTAAAATCCAGCACGAGATAAATGCACTTGTGTCAGTCCCTCTCCAAAGGGGACAGCTGGCCCACGCTCCCACAGGACCCCCAGGTGCTGGCGGGGAGCTTAATCTGCAGCCCAGGAGAGCTGGGACCACCACTCCAATTCCTGCACCAGGAAGGAGCATCCAGCGAGAATGAGCAGTCAGCACAGGGTGCCCCTTGCCACCAAACTTGAGTGTGGGGACAGGAACCAGATGCCCTTGGCCCCTGGGGAGATATCTGTCTCTGCTGAACGAAAGGCACAGGTGTAGACTCTGACGATCAACAAGAGAAAGTTCCACCCACAGCGACGTTTGCTTTGCCTGCCTCCGTTGACGGATGGACCTCCGGCTCTAATGCAGCGTAGTTCTCACGTTCAACGGAAAATGACCGCGTCAGCCGGCCTCGACGTCCCGTTTGCACCCGACCCCCTGCTCACCCATGAACCGGCTTTTCCTGAGATCCCAGCAGGTACTGCAGAAGATGCTGGGTGACGGGCAAACAGAGGTGAGTCTGCACGAGCCCGTCCGGCACGGGGCATGGAGGAGCCCGTGGCCCAAAGACCATGCTGCCCGGGGGGCACAGGGCGTGTCTTCCCCGCGGCCGTCCCAGGAGGCCCACAGCTGTCACACTCGCCGAGGACCTCCGGGGCTGTCTGCTGACGGCAGACACATCCTGTCTCCGGTTTGGATGGTGCCATCTGGCCCTCGGCACGTTCCCCTGAACCGGCAGCCCTGTGCCCTTGATGAGGCCGCGGAGGGGGCGAGGTTCTGGGAAATGAACACGAATTTCCCGAGAGGGCGCCCGAATCATGGGGTCGGGGCTCTGACCCGCGTCTTCGGGAATCTGGGTCTAGTGCGTGTTCTGCTTTTCACTGCTGCCTTTTCCCCAGTCGTAGGCTTCGTGAACAGTCTCCAAGCAACCGTTACTAGGTCGTAACGTTGCTCATTTTTTTTTTTTTTCTGGCAAATGCACCATTTACACAAAGCTACGAGGCCTATGTCACCAGCTGGCTCCTTAGAAACCACTTTCGGTGAGAGGCTGCAGGAAACATCGACAGCCTCCGCGGGTGACGCACTTGCCTTCACACTTCATCCCTGCTCGGGAGAAACCCTTTGCTGTATTCAGATGAGAGGGAATCGTGTCCACCAAACCCCCGCTTCGGCAGGCTTTGCTCCCGGGAGGAAGCGTGGAGCGGGGTACGGGACTTAGGGTCCCTCCTGCACGGCCTCTCTGCTTTTTGAGATTGAGGGGAAACGTAGTGGAGCAGTGGAACATTTGCATAATGCTTAATTCATAACTCTGAATTAAGAACAAAGGGGCTCATCAGTCCCCAGTCGGTAATAAAGCAAGTCACAAGAAACAGCACACACTGGAAGGAAAAGAATGCAGGCCTTTGTGTTCGCGTCTTGGGAAGCGTCCCAGGGAGCATCATTGCTTCATCCACCGCACTCACCAGTGGGTCAAATGTGAGCCCAGATCCCCCCAGGCACCACTGGGCCCTGATGTCTCTGAAGACGGTGTCTACAATCCCTTCCCGGGAAAAGAGAGTTGGTTGACAAGGAAGCATGAGTCGTTAGCAGTAATGTTCCTAAAAATGTCTTTTCTTAGGGAAAAAAAGATCTGGAAATAAATACATACAGGTGGCCTGGTAAGAAGGGGAAGAGAGCAGAGACGGTGTGGCCACAACCCCCGACAAGTGCCTGGGCGAGAACACGGCCCTCCCTCCTTGAAGGCGATGAAACGCACGGTGGGCGCAAGTCCCTCCCAAGGTCAAGCGTTGGAGGAACCGACGCATGGCGCCCATCTGACCTTCCAGAGATGGGAGAAGGTCCACGCCCCTGCTGTGTTAAAATAGTATGGAACTCAAAACCTCAGTGTGTGGGTGTCTTCCCCCTACACGGGGCATCAGGTTGGGATGGAGTGTCCCGGGGGGAGACATGCCCCCACTTCCCGCTCTCGTGGACAAGATACAACCCCGTCAGAGACAGAAAAAAACCCAGAACATATAATTTTAGGGTTCCCTGGTTGGTAAGAAGGTAGAAGTGGGGACAGATTTAAAAAGGCTGAATGCGACTGTCTTTAAGACCTCTGGCCAAGCTCGGAAGAGAAAAGCCATGTTCTTGGATGCCGGATATAAAGCAAACTCAAATGAGAGTGAAAACCATCTCCACAAATCCCCACCACCTGGAAACAGCCCCGGTGGCAGCCCTGACATTTTCCCCATTCTCGGGGTTGGGCGGAGACACGGACCGCCCAGAGCACTGAACCCCAGAGTCCTGGCTGGGAGAACAGAAGAGGTGTCCGGAGGGGACCGTCCCGCCCCGTGGAAAAGGAGGTTAGAGGAATTCCAGCTGCCTGTCCCGGATGCGCCTCGCAGGACTGCCATCTGCCCGGGGCTCTGAATGGGAAGCAGTTTTCCCATGAGAAATCAAAACCTCAAGCCGTACCACATGCATGTAAGAATTCCAAGTTTGCACTGTTAATGTGGTTCAGGGAATCCCGAGCCAAGAAATGAATGTAAAAACTTGTCCTGAATGGGCGAAACTCGGGGGCCCCCCAGCAAAGGGAAAACAAAACCATTCTGTGGGAACATTTTTGCAAGCCAGGACACATGTGACGCAGGCCTCCCACGTGTGACGGGGGCCGCAGAGACCACTCGGGCTTGGCTCTGCATGCAACCTCCAGTTTCTTGTTGAAACTCTGCTCGGCATGCAGATCACAATCTCCACATCTCCCAGCAAGAGGGACCAGGGCTCCTTGAGGAATGACTGACCCCAGACCGGGGTCAGCAGGTATCCTAGATGCTTGCTGGTATCTGAAAGCAAGGACACTACCAGAACTGTGGGGTCATGTCAAAAGGATTCAGTCATCACCCAGAAGAGGGTCTTGTTAGCCACAGAATTGGCAGAAGAGAACAACGGCGATAATAAGAACAATGGGTTAAAGACAAGGTGTTTCAATCTTCGAGTACACGATGGTGTTTTAAAAACTCATTACGGAAATCAACTCGAGATTTTGAAAACTGATGAAGTGAAAGAAGCAAACTCACCTGGCCTTTCCTATATAAACTCTTTCACTAGGTATCAAAGAGCTCGAGAGAAAATTTCCTCTTTGTAGAGATAGCCCAGCTGATGAACAATGAAAGAATGCTGGAAATAAAGCATTGTAGTTTGCACCTTTTATGAGTTTGTGTATCGGGGGCCACAGACATCGGTGGCTTCTGACACAGCAGAGACAAATAAACATTACGTTCTGCCTGATGGGAGCACACCTCACCCCCTGTCTTGCCCCCAGACTAATCAACAAACCAGTGGCAACTAAATGCGAAATGGACTCTGAATCCATGTACCAAAATACAGAGGAACAAATTCAAACACCGCATAGGGAGGAAATTAACAAAATCCAAACTGTTGGGAATTGTGTAAGGCAAATGACTGAATGTGAGAAAACAAGAGAAAAAGTTAAAGGAGGAAGCTATAGATTTAAAGAGAGTTTTAAGGAATAGCAATTTTTCCAATATGAGGATTTTATCCGAGTTGTCATTTGAATAATTTATTAAAAAATGTAAAACTTGTACACCCTGACCAAATGGGGTTGCAAGGCGCATAAGGCTGATTCAATATTCAAAAATTAACTCATGGGGCGCCTGGGTGGCTCAGTAGGTTAAAGCCTCTGCCTTCGGCTCGGGTCACGATCTCAGGGTCCTGGGATCGAGCCCCGCATCGGGCTCTCTGCTCAGCAGGGAGTCTGCTTGAGTATTCTCTCTCCCTCTGCCCCTCTCTACCTCAAATAAATAAATAAATCTTTAAAAACCACACACACACACACACACACACAAACCACGTGCGTGCACACACACACACAAACATCCATTCATGATAAAAACAAAATTTCTCAGCAAAGTAAGAATAGAATAGAAAGTCCTCAACCGAACATCTTTAAAAAAAAAACAAAGCAAACGAACAAGACCTACAGTTAACATTATACTTAATGATGAGAAACTGAATACTTTCCCCCTAAAATCTGAAAAGCAAAGATGTCCCGACGCCCCTTTTCACCACTCCTATTCAACACTATATTGGAAACCTAGCTAGTGCAGTAGGACAAGAAAAGGAAATAAAAGATACACAGATCGGGAAGGAATAGATAAAACTGTTTTTGTACACAGAAAACATGTACATGTTTTATACATGATTGTCTACATGGAAAAGCCCAAAGGATCGACAATAACAACAAAAAATTCTTGGGATTAATAAGCAAGCATTGCAAGGTTGCAGGATACAAGATTAATTTACAGAAGTCAGTCATTTTCCTATGTGCCAGCAATGAACAATTCGAATTCAAAATTAAAAGCACAATGTCACTTAAAATAGCACCATAAATAAATTAAAGTATAAATCTAACCCACCCACAAATGTACAGGATCTATATGCAGAAAATTACAAACCGTTTAGGGAGGAAATCAAAGATCATGGTTGGATGACTCACTCTTGCTAAGAAGTCAACTCTTCCCAACTTAGTGTATTGGTTCAATGCGATCACAATAAATGTCTACAAACTATACTTTCTGTTTCAGAAGTTTATAAGGCATAAGGCCTAGAAGAGGTAACACAACACTGAAGAAAAAAGAGGAGGAGGAGGAAGAAAAGGAGGAAGTGTGGAAAAGAACAAAAATGAAGGGCTGATACTTCCTGACTTCAAGACTTATTAAAAAGCTACAGTGCAGTGTGGCACCGACCAAAGAATAGGCACAAAATCAGTAGATTAGACTAGAGAGCCCAGAAATAAACTGACACAAATATAATCAACTGATCTTTGATAGATTAGCAAAGACAATTCAATATGGAATTGATAGTCTTTTAAAAAATGATCGCCGAATGCTCAGATGTTTATAAATGAAATCTAATGCAAAAAAAAAAAAAAAAATGAACCTAGCCCATTCCTTACACCTTTCATGAGAATTAACACAAAATTGATCATAAACTTAAATGTAAAGTGTAAAATTTCTAGAAGATAGGAGAAACTCTAGGTGACTTTGGGCTTGGAAATGACTTTTTAGATATATCAAAAGCACAATATATGAGAGAAAACTTAGATTTTTTTTAAATGAAAAACTTTTGCCCTTCAAAAGTTTTTTGCTAAGAGAGTAAGAGATAAACTATTGCTAAGAGAGTACGAGATTAACTATGAACCAGGAAAAAAAATTTGCAAAACAACTGTCTGGGAAAGGACTCATAACCAAAATATACCTCCCCCCACCAAAACAAAACAAAACAGAACAAAAACAAACCTCTTAAATTTCAAAATTAACAAAACAAACTACTTTTAAAAGATGACTAAAATATCTGGACAGACAGCTCACCAAAGAAGATACACGGATGGCAAATAAGCATTTGAAAAGATGATGACATAATTTGTCATTAAGAATTGCAAATTAAAACAGCAATGAGATGCCACTAC
The DNA here is from genome assembly GCA_028533885.1 of Nasua narica. Lineage (NCBI taxonomy): Eukaryota > Metazoa > Chordata > Mammalia > Carnivora > Procyonidae > Nasua > Nasua narica. The sequence continues at coordinate 1,935,144 of CM052813.1, forward strand.
TATTAGAATAGCTAAAATCAAAAAAACTGATAACACCAAATGCTGGTGAGGATGTGGAGCAACACTCATCTATTGCTGATGGCAGTGCAAAATGGTGCGCCCGATTTGGAAGACTATTTGGCAGTTTCTTACAAAGCTAATCATAATTACATGAGCCTGGTTGGGCTACAAAACAGAATACCCCAGGTGCATGGCTTAAACAACAGAAATATATTTTCTCACAGTAATGGATGTTAGGAGACCAAGATCAAGATGCCACCAAGGGCTGGTGACACCTTTCTTCCTGGCTCATAGATGGCTATGTCCTCATATGGCCTTTCTTTGTGTGCATCGAAAAAGAGAGAGATCTCTGGTGTCTCTTCATTTTCTTACAAGGACCCCAGTCCTATCAGATTAGGGTGTCGCCCTTATGGCCATAGTTGACCTTAATTACCTCTTTAAAGACTTATCTCCAAATGTAATGGCATTGGGAGTTAGAGCTTCAATCTATAATTTTGCAGGGAGACACAATTCGGTACGTAACAATAGTCTTATGATACAATCCAGTAATCACATTTCTAAGTATTTCCTTAAATAAACACACAAAAATCTGCATATGAATATTGAGAGCAGCTTCATTCATAATTACTGAAACTAGAAGCCGCCCAGATGTCCTCCGATAGGACAAAAGATAAGTGGACTAGGTACCTCCAAACCACAGACTATTATTCTACATTGACAAAAATAAGCCGTTGAGCCAAGAAAAGACGTGGATGAATCTTAAATGTCTATGTGCTGAGAGAAAGAAGCCAGTCGGAAAAATTACCTACTGTATCATTCCAATTACATGACATTCTTGAAAAAGAACTATAGCAGAAAAAAAAAAAAGAAAAAGAAAAAAAAAAAACCCACAGCGGCTGCAGGGAGGAGGCATGAAAGAGGGTTGAATGGTTGAACTCAGGAACTTTTATAGTGTGCTGAAACTATTTTGCATGATACTGTAATAATTGTGGATAAATGACATTAGGATTTGCAAAAACCTATAAACTTTACAATGCAAAGAGTGAACATTGATGCGTGCAAATTTGTAAAACATCATCTGGGAAGTTGAGGATACCCGGATAGAATGCAGAATGAGAAAATCTGACTGTATCACAAATGTATAAATAACCTCCCTGGAGGGGAGGGGGAGATGTTGACCTAGGTTAACTTTGGGAAAGCAGAGTCCGTAAAACTGAAAGCGAAAGAGCACCATACTCCAGTTGACAGCATGGCGATACAGGTTAGGAATTCTGATACTGACATACATATAGTTATCCTGGAATTGAGCCATTAATCAAGTGGGTAGCAGATGGTGGGAGCCAGCGTCTCGTTATTGGAGAGGGCTTTCCCATATAAGCAAGGGTGGATAGAAAGCTAGAATGAGTTAACCTATCAGAGAAGGAGGGTCAGTGAGTAACTTCACTAACAGGCAGGGTCCTGGTTGCAAGTACCAGGAACCAATTATGGCTGATTTAAAGTACCAATCCCCACTCTTCTTCCCCAAGCCCTCTACCTTCTCTGCTTCCTGGGAGATAACTTCACTTTGTCCAAAACCACACTGTCCCTGCATGAATGTGGAGGAAGGAGAGATGAAAAGAGGCAGAGACGAACGCCTTTGCTAACTCTTTTTATCGGGGGATCAATAAATATATTGCTCCTGTTGCTGCTAACATTGATGCTTCAAACTTTTGACCCTTTGTCATTACTTAGATATATAAATAAAACCAAAATAAAGAAAAAGTACTCTTAATTCCAAAAGTGGAATCTGCCTGGGTGGCTCAGATGTTTAAGCATCTGCCTTCAGCTCAGGTCATGATCTCAGGGTCCTGGGTTTGAGTCCCTCATCGGGGTGGGGGGGGGTCCCCGCTCAGCAGGGAGCCTGTTTCTCCCTCTCCCTCTCCCCACCCACCCCTGCTCATGTGCTCTCTCACCTCTCTCAAACAAATAAATAAAATCTTTAAAAATTATAAATTATAAAAATGCACAAAAAACCCAGACTGTATAACAAAGAAAGGTACATTTTTAAATAAACGATGAATAGAAGGTAAAACTAAGAGCAAATTTATCTAGTATGTCCGTAAGGTGGGATAAACTCATTTGTTTAAAATAAACTCAGGATAGATTAATAAACAAACCCCAACTAGATGCTACAAAAAGAAATGCGTAAAACGCCGTTGAGAAAAAAAGCCATTGTAATTCACATTTACATTACTAAATGAGAAACAGCATGTTTTATGAGATAGATGGATCATTCTACTCTAGAATAGCATATTATTTAGGTAAACATATATTTTCAAAATTAACCTTAAAAGAAATAAAAAACCTAATAAATCAATAACATAGAAGAAAGTGAAGAAGCTGTCTAAAAGTTATCCTGACCCCAAAAATGTCTTATGCAGATAATTTTATGTGGAATATCTTGAAATTTTTCAAGGAATAAATAATTCACTAATATATACCCTTTTCTAGAAGACAAAGAAAAAAAGAGCACAGATTCTTTTTTTTTTAAGACTGACAAAACATGGATACTAAAATTCAATATGAAGTAGAAATAGACCAGCCTTACATAAGAAAGTAGTGTCAAAATCTTAGTAAAGTCTGAGCAAATGTAATTCAATGTATTTTAGAAGAATACACCCTAACCCAGTTGAGTTCCTTCCAGAAATGCAAAAATGTTTCAGTCAGCGTCAAGAAACCTGCTTACGTAATTTGCTCTTATCGGTCAGGGTTCAGTTACAAAAACCAGAATCCTCTTTGGCTGGTTTAGAGCACAAAGGGATTAATTTGCAAGGTGTTAAGTGGCTCGTGAGCACGGGCAGGACCAGAGAGATTCCCAAAGCAGCGTCTCGGGTTCAGCCAGCATGAGCGGCTGCCCCTTCTACAATCAGCAAGACTCCTGCTCCAGCCATGCACCACCTCCACCGACACCGAGGACACTCCACGGAGAGGCCGCCCCCAGCAGCAGCGGTCTGACTGCACAGACTCGCCGCCAGCCCCAGAGTCACACCACCCGGCTGTGACCTCTCCAGTGGGCGCCCTGCCTCCTGCCTGTCGGTCCGCACTCTCCCCAAGACCAGACCCTGCTCTGCTCACCCTTTCGCCCACAAGGCACTGTCTTCATGGCCCTCTGCCTTGCAAATCTCCAGCCAAGGCACCTGACATTTAAACCTAAATCAAGGCCCGAGGCCTGACTGTGCATACCAGCTTTCTCGTCTCCGCTGTGCAGGATGGCAGCCTGGAAGGAGGGACAGCGGATGCGGAGCACCGAGTCCTCTCCAGCCCGGCCACCCTCACGTGCCATCCCATGGCCACCATGCTGCAAAGCACAGCGGCCATCTGCCTCTCCTATTAGCCACCTGTCCCGTGTATGAGCAGCCTGCCCACCCTCTCTGCAGAAATGAGGACCCAGGCCCTGCCTGTCTCCGCGTCGAGGGCTGAGTGCCATGGAGGTTCGCTCCTTGCCACGATCCGTAAAAACCCGGGCTCAGCATCCGTGATCTTCTCAGAGCTACACGACGGCGTGAGCCACCAACAGCTCACCCTGCGTGAGACAGCACTCCATAGAAGCAGAGGAGTACCGGTTACTGTACGAGAACATAACCCATCGAACAACGAGGAAATCTGTGGGGGACACAGTCCCAACGTCCGCCGCTGGTCACGGCGCCAGCGTTGACACGAATGTGTAGACAGACTGAGACATGACACATCTGTTGATTAATTATTCATATGCGTGCAACAGCTTGTTGAGATATAATTCACACATGTTCACTGAACACTTCCGTGGCTCCTAGTGTCTTCACAGATGCTGAAAACCTGGTCCTCATTGCTTCCGGAACATTCCATTCCCATCTGCAGTCACTTCTCCCTGTTTTGACCCCCGGATCTCTCATCCCAGACCCAGGTGACCATGGTTCTAATTTCTGGCTCTATTTTCAGGATTTGCCCATCCCAGACATTTGGTATAAATCGAATTATCCAATGCATGGCCTTTCTGGACTGACTCTTCCACGTGGCATCATGTCTTCGAGGTCTGGCCATGATGTAGCAGGTGGCAGTGGTCCATTCGATGGAACTCCCCGGGATGGGCGTGCCACACTTCAGTTATCCATGCATCCTCACTGTTGGTACCCATCTGGGTCATTCCTACTTTTCAGCTACTGTGAATCATGCTGCTGTGAACATGGGTGTGTGTGTTGGATGTGGACGTCTGTTTACACGTCTCGCGGGTATAACCTAGAAGTGAACTGGACTGGCTGCATATCCACTCCACGGCTAACCTTTTGAGGAACCGCCAGTGTGTTTTCCAAAGCAGTTGCAGCATCTCATGTGCCCAGCAGCAGGGCCAAGGGTGACGGTTTGCCCACCTCCTCGCCAACACTTGTTGTTGTCTGTCGGCTGGATTACCACCTTCCGTGGTGGGATCAAGTTCTGTCTCACTCTGGTTTGTGTTGGCGCTTCCCTGCTGGCTAACGATGTTGACCTCTTTTCCTGGGTTTATCGGACCTTTTTGTATCTTCACTGGAGAAATATTTCATCAGACCCATTTCTTAATTGGCCTATGTGATGTCTTTAAAGACACTGTGAGAGGGATGGAAAGCAAGGTTATGTTGA
>CM052813.1:1940275-1961121 GCA_028533885.1 Nasua narica
GGGCCGAGGGCTGCGGGAGTGTGGGAGTGGACGCGCGTCTCTAGTCCTCTCGGGGCTGGGAATCTGCTGGTGACACGTTACCCGCAGGTTTGTTTCCTCCTGGAGGGGAGGACCCGGGTCCCCTCCTGCCCTCTCCGGCCTCTAGCGAGCTCCTCTGGGAGAGCTCGGATCATGGGGGATGCACCTGCTGGAGAGGAGACCCTCAAGGTTCCAGTGGCCAGGGGCTCCATCCCCCCGCCCCCCGCCCGCCCCACACCAAGGGACACAAGACGAGGTCGTTTCACTGCGCATGTGGATGCAGAGGGTGAGGCGTGGGGACAGGGCCTGTGGGCAGACAGCCCGAGGGTGACCGGCCGGCTGGGGGCTAGGCCGCCGGGATGCGCTTTGCCGGCAGAGCCGTGGCCTGGGCGGGGGCCCGGGGGCTGCTGATGGGGGTGCCTCCGGTGGTCCGGCCTGGGGCTCTGGGGATCCCGGTCCATCACCAAAGTGGAAGCGGCGTGGGCTTGCGGACACAGCCTCGGAAGGCTTCCCGCCACCCTCGGTGGGTACGGCAGGGGCCCTGGGGAGGCGGGACGACTTCTACCTTCCACAGGGAAACCAGGTGCATGTGGAAACCTCGCATCTGCGGTCGGACGCACAGGGCAGTGGTGAGGACAGAGACAGGCTGGGCCTCAGTGACAGATGGGCGGCGGGTCCCACACCGGCCCCGGGGCAGCCGGCCCCTCCCCCAGCCCGCTCCCGTCTGCAGCAGGACCTGCTTGGGGCTTGGGATCTGGGTCAGGAATGCCTGCGTGGAGCTGGGAGGCTGCAGCGGAGAGCAGCTGCGGGGAAAGCTGGCCCTGGAGTTCTTTCAACTATGCCGGGAATGTCAGCCTGTGCCTCTTCGGCGGGGACGGGCGAAATCGCCATTTTTAGCAGCCTTGCCGTCCCGGCCTCTGCCAAGTCGACGGGCTGGGGGGCTCCGGGATTTGCCCGGTGGGCGTTGTACTTCAGGGGGCAGGTGAGCCGGGCCGAGACCCTGCGCATTTCTGAGACGGTCTGGCCAGATCCCGGGAAGGGGAGGCGCGTGGAGGGGACACGCCCCTGAAGCGTGGACTTCTTCTGTGGCAGAGTTGTGGGTGGTGCCGGGGGCCGGGGCGCTCGTCTCTGTTCAGAGAGCCTTCGAGCTGCAGGGACGTGAGGGGTCTCCCTGCGCGCCCCACAACACCACCCACCTCACGGGCCTGCCCAGAGGCTGGAGCATCTGCCTGGGCCAGCGGAGAAGGTTCTAGACGGGCACTCAGATGTCCGGCCCACTTCCCACGTGGACCAGTTCTGTTTGCCCTACCCCTCTGGTGGGCGATGGGTCGTGGGGGCCCAGGGGGCCGGGTGAACGGATCAGAGAGACGGCCCAGACCCAGCCAGCACCTGCCGGCCCCCTGGGGGTGACCCGAGAGTCGTCAACTGTGATGGGGAGTGGTTGGAACTCCCGGGGGGCTGGAATGGAGGTGTGCGGTCTCCCTGCTGAGAGAGGCCGGGGAGGGGCTGACGGCACGGGCCTCCTGCTGCTGGAGGACCCGAGGGCCGACGGACCTCTCCAGGGAGCCTGTCGGAGGCCGCGCAGGACCCCGGCTCCTCCCCTCCTCGGCTGGGGCGGGGCGGCAGAGGAGGAAGTCGAGTCCCGGGGAGACCCCTCTAACGGAGACAGCCAGTGTCCGCCGCACGAGCTCCTGGTGCAGGCTTGACCGCGGCCCGAAGCACCTCCCCTAGGAATGGGAAGCACGGACCTGGAGGGGGAACCCCACTCTCCTCTGTCGGCTTTAGCAGCGGGTGACCGAAGACTGCAGCCCAAACCTCAGGACCCCCAGCTCCGGCCTCTCCCCGTGAAGCCGGCCCCCCGTAGATCCGCACGTCCTTCTGGAGAGACCCCACGCCCCAGAGAGCCTGGCTCACGCCGCACCGCCTCGTCCCTGCGGGCGGGTCGGGGGGGGGGGGTGACCACGCCCCTCTGGAGACTTGGCTGGGTTCCCCGTGGCCGGACCCTTCAGAGGGCGCAGAGAGACGCGCGGAGGCATCAGCTCCGCTGGAGAGCTCCTGCTATCCTCTAGTTCAGGATAGCCGATTACAGTCAGAGTGGCTGAGTGGGAAGGAAAACGCTTCCAGAAAGTTCTGGGGTCAGGAGCAGGTCTCTGGACCCCTAGGCCACAATGGTCCCGTGCAGCCCTTCCCGCAGCCTGAGGGGGGTCGGGGGGGTCAGGACGGACTTGGGAAAGCTCCTTCACGTCAGGAGTCATCCTAAGGCCCGGTCTGATGGGCTGAGGGTGCTCTGGGGGGGGAGGGGAGGAGTAGTGGGGGGTGGGGTGGGGGGGGCCTGACTCAGGGTCTGCACCCCCCACCCAATGTTGCCCATTGCCCATCGCAGCATCTCCTGGTTTGCTGGGGAATGGGGGCCCCTCCGTGTCGGGCACGACTGTCCCCTTTGACTTCACAGTGGCCGGTACTCCGCAGCCCTCCGTGGTACAGACGGACAGACGGACTGCACGTCACAGAGAAGAGAGGCCTGGCCAGCTGATGTTCCTCTAGGTCCCCCAGCCGCCCTTCCCGAGACAGTCCTGACGGCCTCCCGGCCCCCACGTGCCGAGGCTCGGTGGGGCAGGCGGCCCCCGGCCCCCTAAGCTCCCCCAGGCATTCCTGTGTCCGCTGTGCTGGCGGCCGGGGCTGCCCCGACCGGCTCTGGCGATGGACGCCTGGCCCCCCAGCTGTCCGCCCCACAGAGGCGGCTGGGCCCTCGGGGGATGCCTTGGCAGGCAGCTGTGCCGAGGGAGGACCCGCGAGCCGGCGGGCAGCAGGTGCGCTTTCTGGAGCCCACGACTGCCTCGGGCCCAGATGCAGCTGCTGCTCGGGGGACGGGCGGCTCGGGGACCCCGGCCTCTCCCAGGCTCCGGCCTCGGGGTCTTACCAACGCGCTCAGGGGAGGGCGTGCAAGCAGGCATGACACGGCTCTTCCATAGTGTTTTCAGAGAGGCGAGAGGTGTGCTTCGTTATGAGAGCGGGCGCTGCCCAGACCCCTCCCCTGAGGGGCCTCTTCGGGGTCCAGGGGACCAGCGTCCGGCGCATTGTCCGGACAACTTCGGAAAAACATCCACACTGCATGGAGAATTTAAAGTCGTGATTGGTTTCTACTTTAACTTGAAAAAATAAACCAAAACCTGACCCCTCTCCAAAGTAAAACGTAATCTTCCCTCCCTCCCACTCCCTCCCTCCCTCCCACTCTCATTCTGGGGACCCTCCTCCGTGGATCACGGAAGCTCACTCTCTGCCCACAGCTGAACTCGGGTCCTGTTTTGTTTCCAACCACTCAGCACGACCCCAAAGTGGTGCTTCATTAAATCTTCTCGACATGAGCCTGCCTGGGGTCTCCACCCTCAGACCCTGCGGTGTCCCCTCTGCGATGTGCCGGGTCCTGACCCCGGCGTGCTGCCATAGTCCCTTCCTTCCCCAATATCTTACTCTGACAACTTCAAAGGGGCAGAAAAATCGATACAGCCGTGCGGGGAACACCCTCATCCCACACCCTCCTCACGTGATTCCCTCGTTACACCTGCTTCCCGGCGCCCCACTTCCCGTCTCCGTCCCTCGGCTGTCCTCCCTCTGGCGCCAGCTGGGTGTTGCTGATACCTGTAAACACCGCAGCACACACATCATCAACTGGGTTTCAAGAGGTGTTTGCAGTTCTTTTTTGGGGAGAGGGCAAGGTACATCCGGCAAAATGTACAGATTTTACCAATAGGATTTGATGACCCCCCTCCCCCGCCTGCAACGCAAACCCCACTGAGGTACCGAGCATGCCCGTCTCCCTAGAAAGCTCCCTCGCACCCCTTCCTAGCCCATCCCAGCCCCCACCCCCAAAGGCAGCCCCCCTCTGGTCTGAGCACAGCGTCCCCTGAACACATCACAGATTGGAATCACGTGTGACGCGTGTTCGCCCCGGCATGATGATCTTTCTCAGATTTCTTGGTGTGGAGGCAGAGATCGGTAGTTGGTCCCTTACCGTTGCTGGTCGTGTCCTCGGGTCTGCATGCACCGCGGGTCTGCTGAGGGGTGCCCGATTCCTTCCAGTTTGGGAACTGGGGGAAACCATAACAAACATGTCGCGTGCCTTCTTGCACAGTCTCCGGGTAGACGCGGACGGGATGGCGGTGTGCACCCCGGTCTGTCCCTACGTCTGCGGGCGGGCAGGGGAGAAGGCCCAGGCCTGTTCTCAGGTCCGGGACGCCGGTCCACACGCGGGGCTGATGGGCGGTGAGCCCCCCGCCGCGTCTCACACTTGCTCTGCTTTCTGCCCTCACGTGCTGGGCACTTGGGGCCCTGAGACCAGGGCTCGAGTTCCCCGTTTCCTTAGAGGCTGCTTCTGGAAGTACTGGGGGGCGCGGGGAGGGAACCATCCCCGCTGAGGATGCCTGGAGCTCAGCCCTGGGACCTCGGGGCAAGAACTGCCCCCGGGAGGCGAGGGAGCAGGGAGCGGGCTGTTCCCCCTTTGGCCTCCCCTTTGCTGCCACCCCTGGCTGAGTTCTGCTCCCAGACTCTGTGGCCCGCCCTGGGCCTGCCCGAGGGAGCCCGGAGAGCCTGCGGCAGAGAGCTCGGGCTCGTTGGCTACAGCCCGCAGCGTGCGCCGGGACACGCCGTCCCCAGGAGAGCCGGGCGCGACACCAGAGCATCCGCAGAGCCTTCTCGGGAAGCTGCCCCAGCCCCCTGTGGGCAGACCCGGCCGTGTCCTTCTCCTCTGCTCTGACTGCACAGGGACACGTGCACATGCACACACGGACGCCCGGCAGTGCCTCCAACGGCTCAGGGCGGGCTAACCCCGCGACCTGGCCCGTGCCTGGAGTCGCTTCCTGCAGAGCCGGTCCTGGGACGGGCTGGGATCCCTGGCACCCGTCCCTGGCTCTCTGTCTCTCCTCCCTGCCGAGCAGGGCCTGCCTGCCTGGGTGGCACCTCTCCCTAGCCCGCTGTCTAGAGGTTCGGCTGAAGGGGAAGTGAGGACAGTGCGTGTCGGCAGTTGGTGGAGTTTTGCCGACAAGGGCGAGCTCGGGTCTGCGCCTTGGCTGGGCCTCCTGGGGGACAGGCGCACCTGTGCCCGCGTGCGCGCCTCTTCCCTCCGCGGCCTGGGCGGCGGGGCGAACACGGGACCGGGCACATCCCTCCAGACCCCTAAGTCCCGTTTGCTTCAGGCTGAGAAACTCCGCATTTCTGTCACAGGGATCTGTGGGACCGGGTCCTCCTGCCGGGGCCCCTGGGGTCTCCCGATGCCTAAACCCGCCACGGGAACTGGGCCTGATGTTTGAAACTCGTGACTGACATGGTGAGCCCGTGGGGACCCACGTGCGTGACCCAGAGCCCTCCAGTTCTCAGGTCACTTGGTGACTTCGGCCCTTTGGCGAGGGCCTCTTGAGGCTTGTCAGGGGCAAGGCCCGTTCATGGTTACCCATCCCCGTGGCCGGCTCCGCCACGACCCCGAGGCTCAGCGGGGCCCCACGGTAGAAGGGAACGTCCTGCTTCCGTCCCTGTCTGCAGGGCTGGCTGGCGGAGGGCGGGCAGAGGCGCCGTGCCCACATGGGTATTCGTGGATCCCTGACCCTTCTGTCCTGGGTGGCTCTGCCATCTTCAAGAGCCCGGGAGTTCTCGGTAGGAGGCTCTGAATCCAGGAGGCAAAGCGGAGCGGTGTGGAGGACCCCGGGGAGGTCTCGGGCTCGACTGCAATGCACGCTTTATTCTGGCCCCATCACGGGGCCCAAGCTCACGGCTTGGAGGCTGGGGCTCTCAGCACAGCAGCGGGCCGGAGAGATGGGGTTTAATGGCCTTATCGTGGAGGCACACAGGAAGAGAGGGGCTTCGATAAGCATGTCAGCCTCGGGCCAAGGGACTAAGGACTCCAGGCCACACCCTCGGGGCCACCCTGTCTCCAGAGAGCTGCTTGCACTTAGTACAATGCCTCATTTGCTGGTTGCAGGGGGGCCGTGTTCCCGAGATGTGGGGACCATGGGACACGTAACATGCAAGAAAATGCGGTTAAAGATTCGTCTTTAATGCACAAATGAAATTGCGTCAAGCTAAGTAAGCTTGTCGCTGGAAATCTCAGCTCTGAGGTTTCTGGGCCTTACAGCCGGGATGGAGGCAGGGCCTGGGGAAGGAGGCATGGGGCCCTTTCCCGGGGGAGGCTCTGGGGAGGGCAGGGCGGCGGTGGGGGGCCCCGTGGGCCGAGGTGGGATGGTCACAGGGCTGGCAGGCCAAGGGTGGCTCGGACCGAGTCCTGGGGTCAGCGCCCGGGACTCAGGCGCCGCTCCTTCCGTGTGGGGAGTGTTTGCCTCTCTTACACCCGAAGCATGTACGACCCCGAGATTCTGCCACGTTGTCACTGCGGCTCTAGGGGAGGTCTGATGAACTGGACCTTGTTAATTTATCCAGGATGGCAAATAAAGAAAAAATAATGAGTATACTTGGGGCAGGAGGGACGCTGAAGCATTTTTGGGTGGACACAAGGTCAGCCCTAGCAGGCTGACCTACTTCACTTTGCAAGGGAAGGAATTAGGTGGAAACACCCACTGACGAGCAGCTCTCCCTCTAGAGGAGTCCGTTTCTTTCGACAGACATCCGCAGCCTTTACCTCGAGGCACAGGGGACCCTTTAAGATGCTCTCTGGCCTCGAGATCCATCTGGAACTCATTTGCCCCGAAATCTGGTGCAAGAGCAGATCTTTGCAAGACCCTGGCCGGTCTCCAGCTGCGGCCGATGCCGGAGCCCACGCCCTGGTCAGACTGTTGATTTGCTGCCACTGGACTTTCCTGCTGGTAAAGCAGGGAGCGCGTGTGTGCGCGTGTGTGCGTGTGTGTGCGCGTGCGGGTGCGTGTACGTGAGTGTGTGGGGCTTTGTCTGGGTGCCGATCCCTGTTGTGTCCCTGTCTGTTCATTCCTCCCTCCCCGTGTGCCCGAGTCACGGAAAGCCCCCTCCAAGCAGGCCCAAATACCGCTATGTTGGATCGTGACGCCGCGATGATTCCTCACTCTCCTCGTCCTCAGACGCCGCGTCTCCCGTTAGGACTCGCGGGGCTGCTGCCAGAGACCCCAGATCCTCACCGATAGAGAACCATAAATATTTCCCCCGCTGGGCGGAGTCCCTCGGGGCTGAGAGCTTGTTTTACACCCAAACACACCTTTAGACATACAATGGCTTTTTGTTGTCTCCCAGCAGCCGAGAATCCCAAGACCCAAATATTGCTGGAGGCGCGGGTTCGAGGCCCGGGGGCGCGGTGGGGCGGGGCGAGAAGGGAGCAGCGGCCCTGCCCTACCCGTGGTCCCCTGTTGTCACTGAGGCGACGACAAGGAAGTCAGTGTTGGAGCTGATGGGTCATCTGGGGTCAGGCGAGGTGCGAGCTCGTGTTCCTTGTGGTTAAGGAGAGGTTGGCTTCTTTACAAAACCAGCTTTCGTTACGCTAACCAAATAAACGAAACGTGGGACTCCTGTCTACGGGCCCTGCAGAAGGCGGCTCCGAAGAGGTCCCGGTGACATGAGTTCCAGAATCCCGTGGGCCTCCCAGGGCCCCTCGCCGCCCCGCTCTCCATTGTTCTCTGTTGAATGAAGACCTTCTCTCGGCCGTTCCTGGAAGCGCGCGTGGCCGTTCCCTGTCTCATGAGCCCCACGGACCCACCCCAGGGCTTGTCTTCCCCCGTCTTCCCCCTACTACTTGGCAAGTAGTAGGAATCTGTCGAGCTGCCCATCCAAGGGCTGAGAAGATGGGGACCCGGGGGCGGGGTGAGGGCGGGACCCGGTTGACAAAGGGGGGTTAGAGGAGGCTCGTCTGAGGCTCAGGCTGGAAGGGGGGGTGAGCAGGCGGCGAGGAGAAGCGGCAGGGGGCAGGGGCCCCAGGAACAGGAGGAGCAGCTGCGGTGGAGGGAAGGAAGCTCAGGAAGGGGTCGGAGGTGCAGGGCACAGCTGTGGGGCCTGGGGTGCCATCAGGCCACGGCGGCCCTGATAAGGACTGTGGGTTTTACATAAGACCAAGGAAAAGCCCCGGAGGATTTCAAGTAGAAATGACCAGATCGGATTTTAATGCACATACGTCAGCGCCCGCTCCGGGGCCCTCTCGGATGCCGAGGTGCGGAGCCCTCTTTCCCAGCGCTCATGGTGCCCCCTTGGAGGGGAGCCTGGGGTGCCGGTATCGGGCTGGGGGCGGAGGAGGCACCGTGCCCATCGGCCACCTGACTTGAGTCTGGGCTGTGTTCTCACCCAGAGACATGATGTTTTGACATAGGGTCTTTAGCCTAAAATTAAAACAACACATTTCTCAGGCTGTTGTTCATGTACATAAAGCCCGCCCATTTTAAGTGTACAACTCAGTGATTTTTGTACACGTGCAGAGTTGTGCAGGCATTTCCGTGAGCCGCTTGGAGAGCATTGAGATAGCCCTAGGGTGTGTCCCTCAAGGCCTGGAAATTTCCTCCTGCCCTCCACCCCCCCCCCGGCCCCCCCACAGACGACCACCCCTCTGCTTTCTGTCTCCAGGGATTTGCCTTCCCTGAGTATTTTGTAGGATCGGGACCGTAGGAGATGGGTCTTCTATGTCTGGCTTCTTTCCCTGTGAGGAAAATAAACTCCCCATGAGGCTTCGGGAGTTCATCCACCTCGTGGTGCACGGGAGGGCTCCCCTCCTTTCTCTCCATCTGGGTCTGACGGTCTGGGGGCACCGCGGCGTGTTTGCCGTTCGGCTTGTGGGGGGTGCCCCCGTGACGTCCACTCTGGGACTCTCGCCAGCCGTACTCCTGAGTTGAGTTGGTATTTATGATTTCGACTTGGTGCTCCTTTCGTCTCTCCGGGACTGCCTTCCCCGTGCGCGCTGTTAAAATCCCAGGTGCTGGCGGCGAGACTGGAAATACCAGAACTCGCTCTCATCCGAACTCCTTCGACCCTGGGGTGCGACCTCGCCATTGTCCCCAAGATGCTTTGGGTGTGGGCAAAGCTGGCACTCTCGGCACCAGCAGCCGGGAAATTCCAGCGGGCGTGCTGGTTGGGACGGACTTTTCTTCACTAGAGACATGTTTCCGTTGGACTTCGGGTAAAATACGCATAACGCAAAATTGGCTTCTTAGCTATTTTGAAGGGAGCAAGTTGTTGGCATGAAGGATAGTCACACGGTTGTGCAAGCGATCTCGGGGGTTTCCTCCTCTTGCAAGACTAAAACTGTCCCTGTTACCCAGGGACTCCTCGTTCCCCCTCAGCCCCTGGGGCCCCCATTCTTCCGCTCGGCTACCCCAGGGATCTCTTGTAAGTGGAGTCATACAACAGTTTTCTTTTTGATGCTGCCTTCTCTCCCTTAGCATCACGTCCTCCAGCTTCAACGGTGTTGTGGCACAAACCAGAGTTTCTTCCCTTTTTTAAGGCTGAAAGATATTCTGTTGCGTGGATAGACCACATTTTATTGGTTCCTCTGGTCACCGGACACCTGAGAAGCTCCCACACTCTGGCTGCTGGGAACAATGCCCCCGTGGACGTGGGTGTGCAAACGTCCCTTTGAGACGCTGATTTCCATTCTCTTGGGCGTAGACCCACACGTGTAATTGCTGCGTCGTACGGAAACCCCATTTTCTTTGAGGGTCGGTGAAGGATAGATCTCATGTGAACCTTCATTTCTGATTGTATCCTTTTTCTTTTCTTATCTTTTCTTTTTAAGATTTTATTTATTTATTTGACAGAGAGAGATCACAAGTAGGCAGATAAGCAGGCAGAGAGAGAAAGGGAAGCAGGCTCCCCACTGAGCAGAGAGCCTGATGCGGGGCTCGATCCCAGGACCCCGAGATCATGACCTGAGCCAAAGGCAGAGGCTTTAACCCACTGAGCCACCCAGGCGCCCCTGATCGTATCCTTTTTCTTAGTGAATTTCCTTTCTATGGTGTCTGTTCACAAGCATACACATGCAAATTCAATATTTAGAGGGGCAAAGAAACATTTTATGACTATGGTTCTTTGCACCAAATAGAAATGTGGGCAACAAGGACCATCGTGATAATTAACTCAGGGGACTTAACGTCCTTTATCACAAAACAGGAGTGCATCAAGAAATCTCCTCTTAAGGCTAGGAAAACGGCATTTTTTATTGATTGCTCATTGCCGTCTGCCGTCTGCCCCGTGGAGCCCCCCGAGGGAGCGGGGGCAGGGGCCGGAGCCGCGGGAGACGGGTGAGCGATCTGCAGAGGCCGGCTGCCCACTGGCCGGAGAGACATCCCGAAGCGTGGCCAGGGCATGGCCGTGCATGTGGCTTCCATTCGGGGCTCCACGTGTCCAGGGCTCTGCGGGGACCAAGTCCAGCTGTGCTGTCTCAGGAGGCGGCCGGCGTTGCCCGGGGCTGCCAGCCCCTCTCCAGGTTGCCGTGACAGTAAAGGGAGGTGAGGTGTGTAATGAGCTTGGCAAGGTGCCTGGGGTCAGCATCCTTCCCAGAAAGCGCTGCAGGCGCGATTACTCCCGTGGTGTGGCCGGGCGGGGGCCGCCAGCGTTGATGCCTCCTCAGCGCCTGCCTGACCGTTGCTGTTCGGGGCCGGGCAGTTCGGTGGGGGCTGTGGAGGAAGGGCGGGGGCTGGGGTCTCGAGCGGGGGCCACCTCCCTGTGGCTGGCTGGAGGGGGGCGGCCGGGCTGTGCGTGGGCCGGCAGGCGGCTCGCTCCAGCGTCTCCTCTCCTGGCGCTCAGGGGGAGCAGGGCACCGAGGGCCTGGCGGGACGAGGGTCCCATCCCTTCTGCATGGGACCCCGGGGGACACCGACGGGGAGAAGCCTGCATTGGACCTTCTGGAGGCTCCAGCCTCCGTAGCTGACCCCGTGAGCCAGCCGGGCAGACATTCGCTCTGCAAAGCCAGCAAACTCACATAATAACGCATGATGGCCGCTCTGAGAGGCCGGCGTTCCAACAGCCCGATCGTGCCCCCCTCGCACTCGTCCCCGGGAGGCTTCGCAGCACGCGTTTTATTTCCGAGACCCAAAATCTTCCTTAAAAGCTGAGAACCTCCACTGAACTCGGCAGCCAGGGGCGGGGGAGGGGGTCCGCCCGCCTCGTCTGTGCTGACCCTCGCGGTGTCCCGCTGACCTTCTGGCCCGGAACCTCTGCTGGGAGGCCAGGAGGCCGGCCGCAGGGAGCAGGGAAGGCGCACCTTCCAGAAGAGTCCTGTTGGGACACGTTGCCATCCACAGGCAAGGTGGGGCGGCTCAGAGAGGCGGTTATGGCAGGGGGAGCGTGCGTGCCCTCACCAGATCCTCCCCAGGCCGGGGCCTGCTACCCCTTCTCGTCCCCACCCCGGGCGGCCCCTCCTCCGGGCCTCGAGCCTCCATTCTGGGGTGATTTGTTCTGCGGTAACCGACAGGGCTGCCCGGAGAACCCAGGTTCGCGGGAGCCTTATCTCGCGCGTGCGCAATAGGCCGGACGGGCCCGGGCGGAGGAGGCCCCGTCGGCGCTCCGGGCGCAGACGTCGCCCAACCGAATCAGCGTCTGCCTCCCTCTGCTCTTTGAAGTGATCGAGGGCAAGTTCTGACGAGCGGAGCGTCTCAGGAATAGGTGGTGACGAGTTCCAGTCGGTTCCTCTGCAGTTCGCGGCAAGAACGGTCGGGACCGGGCGGGCTGGTCCTGGGAAACCCGCCGCCGCCCACCGAGAGTAACTAGGGTTGTTCCCACTTTACAGACGAGAAACTGAGGCTTGCTCCGGGGTACAGAGCCGCGGAGGGTCGTGGGAAGGAACCGGGCTCAGGTTCCTACCCCTGCGTGGTTGGTGCTGTGTTACTTGTCCCCCATCAGCCTTCTCATCGCTCTGCCAATAGCCCTGCTCCGAGCAAGAGCTCACGCAAGGCCTTGAACTGCTCTCTAAACTTTTGAGTCGATGAGTTTGCTTCTCCTTCAGTGGAGCCGGGGGGCCTGCCAGGTCCCCTGGACCAGGCCCAGGGTTTTCTCCTCATTTGCAAAAGGGTTTCCACACCAACGACACTGCAGCCCCTGCTTTGGGGCAGAGATTGGTCCTGGGGCATCTGGTTACGACATAAGGGACGGTCACCAGCGCGGCGGTTGCGATCGGAATGGATTTGGGTCTCCGTCCTGGGATTCTGCAGAACACACCGGGCCCGATGTGAGCCCAGTGTGGATTAGTGCCCAGAGAACAGAAAATGGAAGGCGGTCCCAGTGTGCAGCGGGATGTCGTTACCCTGGACGGGGCCTCTCCCCGCGGGACCGGTTGAGACAGGCTCCAGCCTCGCGAGCCCCCGGGCCTGGCCGTGCTCCACACACACGGTCACCCTTGTGCTAGGTTGCTTTTCTGTTTCTGAGGCCTGGCCTGCAGGACGGGCCCCGGTCTTCTCAGAATGCAACATCATCATCGCCCGCCCCCATGGCAAGTGGCCAGCTCGCGGGGCCGCTCCTCCGCGAGGGTCGAGGGACGGAGGAAGAAACACCGAGACCGGGAAATGTAAGCATCCTATTTGCTTTACAAGGAACAAAACTAACAAAGCCCCTTAAGGCCCGAGAGTGAAGGCGATGAGCTGGGTCATCATTGCTCATCGTCATGAAAGCACAGCCTCGGTCTGTCTCTGTGTGTACGTTGTATTCCACGAATAGTAAATTAGCACAGGCAGTGAGTGCGTAAGGAGGTCCTAACCGTAGCAGCACGAGCGTGTGCCTGCCGGCCGGCCGGCACCCAGAGAGCTGCCATTCAGCCCTTCCTGTGGGTCTTCAAGGTCGTGCCCTTGGCGCTGGGTGTGGGCTCTTCCTTTCAAGGTCGCTCCACCCCTTCGCTCTCAGCCTCCCCCCCAGGATCCTCGCGGGTCCTCTGCTATCTCCCCCCGCCCCCGGGCCCCCGAGTGTAGGCATCTGTCTGCCGCTTCGCTTCCATGTCTGTGGAGCCTGGCACGGTGCCCACCCCCAGCCGCCATCGCGCGTCTCTCCCGAGGCTTCACGCAGGTCCGTCGTCCGCCGGCGCCCGGGACCCCGTCCTTCTCCGTTCATCTCCCCCAAGGCCGGCTCGGCCGTGAGGAGCGGGCTCGAGGCCCCCGGCCCCTGGTCATGCCCGCCAAGCTGCAGCGGTCAGCCTGAGGATTTTCGCACCGACGGTGCTGCTCCGGGTCCAGGCGCGGTCCGACGGAGGATGGAAGGTCGCACAGGGCCTGGGGGTGGGGGCCGGGCTGGACGCCCAGGCCCCTTCCTCCCGACCGCTGGGGTGACCACCCAGACGTCGCACATGGTGCCCTGCACGCGAGCTTGTACGTCAGTCTCCGATTCCCCCTGCTTCCCCCTCGTTCTCTGAATCCCACTGCCTTCCGATGCCGGGGAGCCCAGGCAGAGGGAGATGGGGGCGGGTGGAGAGCAAAGGCGGCTCCTGGTCACCGGCTTCGGTGCTCCTTTTGTCCCCCCTCCCCTAGGTCCTTGTTCCCAACCACGAGACAGCCACTGTCTTGACGCTCCTCCATCTGGGAAACTCGCCTTGGGACACAGTGAGGATTCTTGCCGAGAGCCTGGATAGCCTCAAAGACGATAAACCCGGGCAGGGGTGGCTGAGGTCAGGTTCTCACCAAGGCCTTACAAGGAGCTGCCCTCTCCGCACGCCCAACCCGGCTCGGGCAGCCTGGATCCCTCCTCCCATATTCGGCCAGAAGCATGGGGCAGCACAGCAAATGCCACTGTTTGGAGATACGGGAGATGTTATTTTTGTGCGATTGTCTGTCTTTGGTCATACATTCCACGGCTGATACCAGATGCTACTGCATTAGAAAGTCGGAACATTCTAAGCCAAAACGGGAGTGGCGGTGACTACGAGGACGCCGTGCCGGTCCCCTGCCGTGGGTGACAGCTGGGCTGTTTTCAGCCCAGCAGCAAACGCGGGGACCGTGTGACCAACACGGGGCACCCGTCCAGCCCTCCAGGCTAGTGCTCGAGCAGGACTGCCGACCGGGCAGAAGGTCCGCGGTCGGCTCCGGCGGGGCCGGGCCCAGGGAGCAGCGTCTGCTTCGGGGATGGCGTACGGGCAGCTTGGGAGACATCGGGCCTTGTGTGTGCTTACACACGCTGTCAGACTACGTCTGTGTCTGTCCCACCTGCTCCTCGGAAGTCTTTTCCAGGTGAATTACTAAAGGAAATGCGCCTTCTCGTCCTCCCACGGCCACAGGGTAAGGTGGCAGGAAGCAACTGGTCGGAGGAGGGCCTGGTCTGGGACGACCCCGGGCTGTGGGGCGGCAGGGGCCGGGGGAGGTCTTGGACGAGAACAACCAGAAGCAGGCGAGTTGGGGTCAGACACCAGCCCTCCCGTCTGTTCTGGGCTGCGATCCCCGGCTCCTCTGGAAAGTGTCCCATGGAGGGACCATGTGGCTATTGCAAAGCCGAGGTCTTGTCATGGGTCTCCATGCTGTGCGTGAGGGACAGAAACAGTCTGGGAGCAGCGATCCTACCGCACATTGGAAGGAGATGCAGGAGGGTCTCCCTGTGTAGGTCAGCAACGCGAGACGAAAGCAATACCCAGCGTGCGATTCGGACTTAGCCCCATGTGCACGGCGCTCCGCCTGCCAGGTGAAAGCGTGCGGCCGCTGGCCGGAAGCAGGCCACACTTCCTGGGGACGCAGGGCGAGGGGCCGGCCGGCATGGCCGCAGAGTAAGCAGCCCCAGCCGCAGGGCAGGGATCCAACTTCCTGGGCAGGGTTGGAGGGCCGGCTGCGGTCCTCACGGCGGCAGGTGCAGGCGGGGGGTGGGCGCCGGCAGAAATGGGTCAGCGTGCACTTCCTCGCAGCCTCGAGCATCAGGACGTGGAGCAGAGGTTCTCGAGCCCAGCTCCCACCAGGAGTGTCCTGAGGGGCTTTTGGTTCTGCCGTCCTCCCGCGCGGGGTGATTTCCCGGAGGAAGAGGACGGCCTGTAGGCGTGCAAGCGGGCAGGCTCCCCGGCGGCATTCAAGCCCGGAGGAAGCAGATGGTCCACGTGGCCTGCCCTGCACCCCCCGGGCTCTTTTCTTCTCCAGGTGAGTCACCGCCGCCCAGCGAGTGGCCCTCCAGGGCCTACGCGCCCTCCCGCGAGCCCGCAAGGGCCTGTCTTCCTGTGACACGTGGGCGGAGGCGGGCGGCTGGAGATCTCTTGTCCCGAGCTGTGGCCGGAGGGGCCTGCGTGGACGCTCGCACTTCAGCGCAGGGCGCCTCTGACTCGCCCAACACCCACGACACAGGGCTCGCATGTCCCCCGAGGCAGGGGCTGACCCTGCAGCCCACCTGCCCCACCCCAACGCCCCCGGCCAGGCAGATCCGTGCCCTCAAAACCTCCTCCATCCCTTCCTTTGACCTGAGTGTCCGGTTGCCCCAAGAGCCCCACCCCCAAAGCCATGGGTGGACTCCTTTATGCTGAGGTGTTCATGACCGAGAGAGTGGGGGTCGGGCTGGAGGGACCGCGGTCATCCCGTGGGTCGGGCCTCTGCAGTCACAGCTGACACGTCAGGCGGGAGCGTTCCCCGGTCTGGCCCCCACCACCATCCCTGGAACCGTTCCGGGGACATTTTCCCTGTGCCCCCGCTCTGCCATCCAGCTGAAACCCTCTTGTGTGGAGATGGGACCAGACCTCTCCCAATGCATCTTGCAGGAATGCCGGGTCTGAGCCGCCAGTGGAACCTCTTTGGGGGCCCCTCCAATGTCAGTCCCCCAACCGCCCACAGATACCCCATCAGAGCAGCTGCCTCCCTTTGCCCGGCCTCCCACCCATGTACCAGGGGAGCTGCGGGTTCTGCAGCCCTCTTTCCGCCGAGGGACGGAGACTCTGGTCCCCAGGCTCGCAGCCCCGCAGCAGGAGCTGCGCCCAGCCCGGAGCTGGGCACGCGGCTTCCTCGCCAACGGGAACACGGCGCAGGCGCCCCCCAAGGGAGGGGGTGCTTCCCAGCGGCCCTGGCCGGCCGCCGAGCCTCCCTTGGAGCGGCTGCGGACCCGGGGCGCTCGGGGCCAGTCTGCTCCCGCGCGTCTGCTCTGCACACGGAGTCCTTGCCTTTGTGGGCATGTGGTCCACGTGTGTCGGCAGGCAGGGCTGTCTGCCCGCGATCTGCTGATCAAACGCATCTTAAGACTTTTTTTTCCCCCAAACTGGAAACTGTCATTAATAATCTGATTTTTATCTTTGTTAGGCTTTGGCCTTGAGGTATCAGGCTTCCATATTATCACATTTCAGTCAGGCTTCCACGGCTCGCTTGACACGATGTTTAATCTTCTCACATCAAAGGAAAGGGCCCGGCTACACTTGTTGGCATCGCGGCCGGGCCTGCATCCGTGCGCGCCGGCTGGGAAGCCCGCTGCCCCCAGATGGAGGGGGCCGCCCCTGCCCACCTCCAGGCTCCCGGATGCTTCAAAGCTCTTTCCCACATTTCCTGAAGAAGAAGAAAAAAAACAGCACATGCATAAAAAGTAGGGGGGAGGGGAGATCAAGAGGGAAGATTTCTGTTTCATTTGTTTCCCAAAACATTTTTTTTATTAAAATTGCGGAAGTCGGATCCCTTGTGCCTCGGGGCGTCGACACGTGAGTGTGTCTACCCTATTTTACTCTTCTAATGAAAGCAGAACATTTCGTGTTCCCGTAACCCTTTGCTTCTAGGAGTTCAGGAGCTCCGGGAACTTTGAAAGGATAGGAAACTGTAGCCGGTGCAGAAGGGGCACGAAGGAGGCAGCCTGTCTCTAGTTACCCTGCTTGGTGTGGGGCCACCGTGCCGGAGCCCTGTCTAACCCCTGCCAGATCTGCTAGGTCTCAGGGGCACCGTGCTTGCCCCGTGACCACCCCTGGCTCCCGCCCCTGCCAGTCCCTCCCTGCGCCCTCTGTACACCCAGGCATCCGCTCTCCAGGGCCAACCGGGGTCCTCCAGCCCCAGCCCACAGTCCTGCAGACCCCTGGCCGGGGTCCAGTCTGGCCACAGGCTGTGCACCTTGTCACCCGCTCTGAGCAGGGAGAGATCTGGTTGGACCGTGCGCCCCCCTCTCTGGCCCGACGGGGAGTGTGTGGGTGTTGGGGGGACAGTGTACTGTCTGACCCCAGGCTGGGGGGCCACCCCCAGAGCATGACAAATGTTCGATACTGGCAGGGCCCTGTGGGCTGGGTCTGCTGAGATCCCCCCAGAGGAGATTACAGGGAGAGAGGGGTCTGGGGAAGCGGCGGGCATGGAGGCTCTTCAACCCCGGGGGCCGGCGGCCAGACAGGGAAGGCGCCTTCCATCCATCCGTGAGCAGCCAGCACGGGGCTGCATCGCAAGGACCCCCGGCAGGCAGGATCGCAGACAGCCCCGAGGCCCCCCCAGGGGCGGCCACCTTACAGGAAGACCCCTATCTCCTCAGGACCTCCAGGGAGCTTGGAGCCTGGAGAGGCTGCCGAAGGAGCCCCCTGCCACTTCCACAGTGTCCTACCCGTGGCGGACGCCCAGGAAACGCTTGGGGAGGGGCAAGTATAGTCACCTAAAAACAAAACATCTAGGTTAGGTCCTGCGTCAGAGACCCCCGGCACCCTGGGTCCCCTCGCACCGGGACAGGCCTGTCCCTTCCCAGCCAGACCCAGATGCCCTACAAGGCATGGGGGTCATCTCCACTAAGGTAAGAATAATATCACCGACATTAATAACAATCAACCCTCCTTCCGCTTCTGGGTTCATTGTGCCGGTGGACCGCCACACGCCCTCTGGCCGTGACCCCGCGGGTCCATGATCACGCTTTCTCATAGTCGACCCAAAACGGCCGCCAGCGATCCTCAAAGTTGCCCCCGAATGAAACGTCTCTGCACGAATCAGTCCCTTTGTCCCGCCCCCTTGCGAACACAGCAGCCCTCGTTCCGGTACTTAAACCCGCGCTGGATTGCTAGCATCTGGGCCGAGATGAACCATGGAAACTACAACAGTCTTTTCGACCTGCCTCTTTCAGACCAAATCAGCTGATTTTCTGGGTCCGCGCCCCTATCCCCGGGAGCATCGCGCCCCTGCACCACACGCCCGTGGTCCCACCCCCCCCCCCCACCGCCGCACAGCAAATTTTTAATTTCGGTTTGTATCAGTTTGCGTGAGACCCCCGAGAACACCCACGGCCGGGCGGTTCTAAGCACAAGAAATCCTCGGCACAGAGATAACAGCGGGAGAGCCCGGCGTCCGGTGGGAGATCCACCACCCGTGGCCGAGGCGTGTCTCACCGTGTCACGTGCTGACTGCGACCTGGGGACACATCCATGTCTCCCGGCCTCGCTGTCCCTTCTGATCGGCCTCCCTGGGCTCTCCAGGCAGCTACGTGAGATGGTGCAGGCTGTCTATTTAACAAGACGACGTGTCCAAGACAGGAGGATGGTCTCACCGAGCCAGTGGGGGGAAGGACCGGTCTGCAGGAAAGAGCCCGGGGAGGAGACGCACCTGCTTCCCGTCTTTTGGCCAGATCCTCAGACAGGTTTCCCTCCGAGTGGCAGCGGGGCGTCACTCCTCCCTCCAGCCTCCCCTCGGTCCTGTGCTGACCACCCCCGCCTCCAGGCCGAGGCCCCAGGAAGTCAGCTCCCAGGAGCACTCCTGGGCATCTACAGAATGAACACGTCTTTACTGGGAGCGCTGGCTGCTTCGCGGCTTAACTGGGGCGTGTGAATTTGTTACTTGAGACCCTCCCAAGAGGAGGAAAGAAAGGGAGGAGGGAAGGGCCCTTTCCTACCAAAAATGCTGCCCCGGCCAGTGCACTGGGCTCGTGCTCTTGAGGGGCTGGGGGCTACCTATGGCCCAGTGATTTTATCAGATGCTGACCCCAGGACCAGAAACCTATGGCTTGGAACGGCCGCCTCCCCCACAGAGACCCAGCCGTCCTGGCAGGTGTCAGAGCCCACATGGGCAGGCCCGGAAATGGCTCTGAGGATCAAAGAAGGCCTGGAAAGATGTGAGACGTAGAGATGAAGGCGAGTCACATGCTCTTCCAAAGGGTCTGAGAGAATGCCCCGTCTGGGGAGCTCGGAGGCTGTGAACGGAAGCAAGCAGGGTCTCCGTTAGGAGAAGAACGATGCAAATTGACACAGCATGCGTGAATCGTGGAGCTGGAGGGTCTCTGGTGAGGGGACTCCATGATCCTCAGGGACCCCGACTTCTGCTTCACTCCCCCGAAAGCTGCCGTCTTCCTCCTTTACCACGGGGGCTGCCGCCGCGCCAGGACACAAGCTGATCTCCCATCAGGAAGATGGATGGAGGGGAGAGGGAAAGGGGGGCCATCCCTGTCATGGGCCCCAAGGCAGCTGGGACAGCTCAGAGACTAGCCCTAGTGGCCCACGGGACCCTGAATAGCCCTGGGCTCTGTCTCCAGGAAAAGTAGGACGTGGGGATGCCGGGCAACCCCCTCCCTCCCCTGCCTATCACATAAAGAATCCAGGTAATTTCCAGTCGTAGTTCGATGACAGGGCACATTTTAATGATTTCATTGGATGAAAAACCCAAATAAGTCCCTGAGCCTATTGACATGAAAGAAATACTGTGTCTTTCCAGGGGGAGTCCAATGGGGTTTCCAAGCTGCGTTTACCGAACAGGGAAGCCGGCCGCCAGGAAGGCCTGCTGGGCACGTCAGGGGGCAGCACCTTCCCCGTGGCCTTCAAATGGCATGTTACCCACGCACAGACTCACTCAAGGGCTCCGAAATCCCCGGACCCCAGCTGGGTGCTGGAGACACAGTGGTCGGTAAAACCGAGTCCCGGCCTCCAAGATCTTCTAGACTCTCGGCGGGAGAAGGAAGCAGCTGGTTTTGGTGCAGGATCGTGATTGCTAAAAACAAAGGTGAGATGGAGCAGGCCCCCTGATGAAAGGCACTGGGAACCCCCCTGGCTCCCCTCCCCCGTACCCCCTCCCCCTAGGAAGCCGGCCGCCTGCGCCGTGGCTGGGCCATGGGCCGTTGGGTGTGGCGTTCCGGGCTCTCTTTGCCCTCCCAGGAAAGCCGCTGTGTTGCTCGTCCTGTTTCGGAGAGCAGATCTGTAAGTTGTTGATAGACAAACTCTAAGACCAGGGCAGTGGGGGCATTTGGTCCCCATTCGGGTTCGGGTGGGCTGGACCCCCCCGTCGGGTTTTATTATATTCTCTCCAGAGCTTCCCCGCCCGGTTGATGGCGGAGGGCGCGTCTTGTGGACTCTTTCCTTTTTCTTTTTTTAGGTTTTATCTACTTATTTGAGGAAGAGAGAGACTGGGGGGGGGCGGAGAGACAAAGGAGGGGTGGGGGGGATTCCTTAAGCAGACTCCCTGCTGAGCGTGGAGCCCAATACGGGGCTTGATCTCACGACCCTGAGGTCACAGCCGGAGCCGGAACCAAGCGTCGGAGCCACCCAGGCGCCCCGGTGTGGCGGACTTTTGCAAGCCCGCCGGCTTCGTGAACTGCAGGGTACCCGCCACAGTGCGGGCCGCTGGGACCCCGGGGGGGCAGGATCTGAGCACCCGAGCGGCGGGGGGCTGGATGCTGGCGCTGTCCCTCCTCTACCACCGGCTCTGCTCGCTCACTCCCTGACAGCTGTCCCTCGGAGGTCTGGGGCTCGGGGCCGATGGTCAAAGTCCTCGAAGGGTGGAATGTGTCAGCCTCACCTTTAGGTCCCGCAGTCCTGTTCTCGTTACTTCGGCTCTGAGGGAACGTGATGCAGAAGCTGATGCTTCAGGAAGAGAGACGCTTAGACCGGTGGAAATGCCTCTTCCGCTAATGCCTCCGGCGTGTTCGTAAGTCTCCTTAGCCAGGCGGCCTCCCTTCTCTTGCTGGTGGTTGCTTCCCCTGCCCAGTGGTCCCCCGGCTGTGGCAGCTGGGGCTCAAAGCTGCCTCCTTGAACCACAGTGTGTCCTTGGTGGGTTTTCTGCAGAGCCGATTAGCGC
>CM052813.1:1961621-1981920 GCA_028533885.1 Nasua narica
GCCATGCCCTGATGTCTCCACCAAGCTCCCGGAGACGCCGGGTGCAGGTGCCCCAGTGGAAAGCCCATGAGCCTTCGCCAGGCGCGTGGAGTAGACCCACGCAAACGTCCGCCCCTTGCCCTCCACGGAGCGTAAATGTCTGCTCCCAGCCCGCGGGTTGTTGCTTGCTCCCCACGATGTTGTCTCTGGAGGAAGAGACCTATGTAATCTCAACTGAGTCCCACTTTTCCGTGTTTCCCCTTTATGTACGTTTTGTTTCTGCTTAAGATACATTGCCTGCTTGGGGGTCACGAAGATGTGCTATGTTTGTGTAAAGCTCTGTCGGTGGGCACCCCTCTCGGGTCCCCTGCCTCCTGGGGAGCGTCGACAATCGCTCGATAAGCTTTGCTTTGCTGCCTATGCATCCATAAACAAACAGCATCCACAAACAAACAAACAAATCCATAAAGCTTTATTATTTCTGCCTTTGACATTCGGAACTGGGATCCGGCGGCAAGTCACCTTGAGTGTGTGGTGTGTCGGGGGTCAGCCTACACCCCTTTCCGTGTACATGTGGGAAACTTTGAGTAAATGCAGCTTTATTGGGGCCAACGTGTCCCCGCGCGCTGCCGAGGCCGTTTCTGCACGGATCCGGCCCATCCGTCCCCGGACTCGCCTCCTTCCACCGCCAGGGTCTGCTCCCTGCGTAGACCCCGCCCGGTGCCAGCCAGCCCCCCTCGGTCCTGCTCATGGGTCTCTCCCTGCGGTCGCGACAGCCTTCCGGGTTGGTTCTTCTCCAAGATCACTCTGCCCTCCCGTGGGACCCCCTGCAGAGCCTGTTCTTTAGAATCTGTTTTTCCACTGCCACACCCAGAGAAAGGAAGAAGCAAGAGCTGCATTTTAAAATTTCAGCGTCGTTCTAATTCGTGCGTCTCTCCTTTGGAGGCGGAGCGCGTCTCCCTGTGCTATTCGTGTTCTTCGTCTGAGAACTATGTACTGATGCTTTTACTCTTCCTTCTTGCGCTCTCGGTGTTCGAGTCCTTGGCGTTTTGCGTGAGTTGGGAAAATAAGTCCCTCGTCTACAGTCAGCGTCGCGAGCGCTTTGCCTGGTCTCCCTCATCTCTGGACCATTCCCCGGGGTGCTCTATTTCCGTGTGTGTCAGGCTTCTCAGTTATGGTTTCTAGGTTTCGTGTCTTTCTTAGAAAGGCCTTCCTCCCTCCAGCTACCGTGGCCGCCGCGTGAAAGCGCGCCTTCCTTCCGAGAGGAGGGCGTGCTGCCTCCCAGCTGCAGCGACAGAAGAATGCGGGTGTGTTTTCTGGCACGAATCTCCCGCGGCCCCGTAACGTGCTCTCACACGTGGTGATCCTGTTACAAAATGAACATCTCGGTCGGAGATTGGAAATGTTCCAGAACGGCACCCTCGGCTACAGTGTGCACCGTCCGCGACTTGGATGCGGACAAGCCTCCGGGCCCGTCACCTGCATGCACGGACCTCTCATGCTTTGGTGACGCCTGAGCAACGAACAGAGCATCGTCCTGATGCTTTTCCTTAACTCTGACCAATAAAGGCGACAAACTCTGTGGCCACCCCAGGGGGTAGTGGGGGGAGTCCGTGCAATCCCCTCCAAGCCCACAGAAGCCTCCACAGCCCTCCAGCCCCTCAGAGGGAGCTGGGCCCCCAAGCTGGCCCGTCCAGGTGGGTGGCCTCGTCCGCAGGAGGCAATCAGGCCTGGGCACCCACCCCAGGTGCCGCCCTGTGCTCGCCCACAGTGGGCAGCTGGGGAGCCACCACGGCCGTGGGGACGTTAGGGCCGGGCTGCCCTCCAGCCCAGCCAGCCCTGCAGGACCCCACGGGGACAGTCCCAACATCAGAGCGGAGCCTGAGAGCACGACATTTTCAGGGTTGTTCCAAGAAAAGCTGTGGGCTTTGCCTGGGGAAATTACAGAGCAGTCCCTGGGCCACCGACTTCAAATAGCTTGCATTTTCCGCCCTAGCCCTGAAGGCTCACCACATGCCTCCCACCACTTCCTGCTCCCACCAGCATCTCAGAAATGGCCTCTTTCATTTCAGCAGAAATGCAGAAAGCAAGCGAGACACCAGGCAGTGGCCCCCAGCACGATCTGAGGATGCCCTCCACCTCCAGCCTTCATATGTAAAAAGCATCTGAGAATCTAAAAGTCCATCAGAAGATTCAAGGGCCATCAGCGCGGGGCCCCAAGCCATCAGGTGACAGAATGCCACTCGGTACCTTCTCAGGGGTTGACTAACAAAATGCAAGAATTCTGAGCCTCTGGGTTTCCCCTCAGACGGCCTGGCATCCTCAGCCCGTGGCAGAGCCCCACAGCCGTGTGTGTGCGGTCTGTGGACAGTGTAAATGCTAAGTCCCTTCACTCAGTTGGTCCCGGCTCATTGGCAAGGTGGCTTTCTGCAGGTCCCTCTCCTCACCACGGAGCAGCTCTGTTTTCTGGCCAGACATATTTGATGGATTTAATATTTTAAAGGAGTTTCCTTGTCCACTTAATGTGTGATAGTAACGTCTAATTACTGGGACCGTAAGTGTGCCCTACTGTAAATTGTGCCATAGGAGCCCAAACGAGGTCGATTCCCAGAACCGAGGATATTTAAGACAAAGAGCAGCCTGCTGATACACGGGGAAAAAGAACTAGAGAGGGACGCTTGGACCCTCCGTGGCCATTCCTCCCAGCACCGCGGCGTCAGGCAGGGACTCACAGCTTGGGGCCCGTGGCTGAGCAGCTGCAGGACGGGGTGACCGCTGCAGGTGAGAACTGTGTATTCGAGAACACACCTGTTGGCTCCCATCGGGAGTGGGTGGCTGCGGTGAGGGACGCCTTTGAGGACGTGCTGTGCGGGGCGTTGGTGATATGTAGGGCAGGTGCTGGGAACACCTGGGGACAGGCAAGCCCATGAGCCACCCAGTGCACAGGGTGCAAGGAGCCGCTGCCCGTCCCTGGGACAGGGCTGGAGGTCTGTCCATCCACACACGCGCAGGCACGGACCTCCTGGTATGCCGGACCGTGCCACCTGGACCAGGGTGGTGAATGCCTCCACGGGACACCCCTGACCTGCCCCTGTCAGGGACCCCCTTTATTAATCTACGCTTCACCAACATTTCGCCAGGTGCAGCTGCGTGCACAGCCCAGCCCAGGACATTAAAGAGTCTGCACCAGGAGATACAAGTCATGCAAACAGAAGCCAGAACTCAGAGGAGCTCTCCCTACTCCAATCTGCAGTTCAAAGGCTGGTTTGTGTCTCCATCGAGAATATCTAAACCCGAAAGGACACTCACCTGGGAAGCCGTAAGAAATGCAGACCCTCGGGCCCCACGCTCCCTGCCGGGTCTGCATCCTCGTCCCTTCCAGGTCCCCATTTAGGATAAAGACACTCATCCCCGGGAGACCCCCAGGGCCCCCCAGCCTGGGAGGGGAGCAGGAAGCACGCTGGCGCTTTGGTCTCAGGTCCCCCTTTTCCGAGGCCCTGAGGGCACAGCACAAGTGGGAACCAGCTCCCTGGGGGCAGAGCAGCCTGGTCTGTCACGGGCCCCCCTGGAACCCCCACTCCAGCTCCTGGAGCTGCCCCTGAGTCATCCAGGCCCTTCTCGGGAGGGGCGGGAATGATCTCCCTTCAGAACCCGCCCTGGATTGGAACCTGTGCAAGGCGGCCTGGAGGCGGCTGTCTGGGACACCAGCTGTCCGCGCTGGCCCCATCCTCACAGGCCACTGTGCTGGTGAGAAGACAGGGCCGTGGCGGGCCCAAGCGGTACAGCAGCTGAGTCAGCCCCCAGCCCTCTTCCCCGTGTGCCAGCAGCACGGCCCAGGGCTCCGGCGGGCTCTCTGAGCCTCTGCCTTCTCTCCCGGACTATGGACCTGCCCCGCGGCCTCAGTGACAGCATGCGGAGCCTGATCCCTCCCAGTTTTCCCATGCTCTGCACTGGGGGCAGCTGGTGGGCCAGACTCTCAACAGCAGCCCAGCCTGAGGCTGGGAACCAGCCCCGGGGAACAGGCATCGCTGAAGCAAGATGCAAATTTTTGCTTCCAGCCTGCAAGGTGAGACTTCGAGGCCCCAAGAATTGCAAATGTAGCCCCACTCGATGGTGCTTCCTCTGAGCCGCGAGGCTTCATGTGGGGCAGCTACCAGGACTCAGGTCCAAATGGACCTAAAATCCGGGGAATCTTTTCTTTTAAGAGCCCTATGTGCTTGGCTAAATTCAAATTAGCTTCAGCCGGGTCAAGAGGCCTGCCCAGAATCCAACTGCAAAGGCTAGAGGTTGTCTGAACACAGTCCTGTGGTCTGCAGCCCAAGAATGCAGGCCCGAGGAAGGGGAAACAAAGAGGTCCTGACCCGAGACAAGAGGCTGATTTCCCTCTGGTTTGCATAAATTTGCATATCGCCTCCCAGCAGCTTCCCCCCTAGACCTAGGGGAGAGCCTGGAGGGCAGCAGGGGACCAAACATGGGGCGTGCTGGTCTGCAGACTGCTGGGTTGACCGCACGCGGGGGCTTCATGGCCACAGCGCAGACCTCCAAGCCCCCCTCTTCTCCAGTCTCCTCCGGGGCGAGCTCACCCATGGGGCAGCAGAGAAGGCCAAGCCGCTCTGCGGTCGAGGAAGCAATGCAGCTAGCAGCCCGCTCTGTGCCCGCCCGGGAGTGGCTTTGATCGAGCCCAGGGTCACGGCCAGCCATGCACTTCAGACCCGCACGAGGCTCCACGGAGGCACTCCCTCCTGCCCAGCCCACACTGTGCACCCCCCTCCGGGGGCCCCCACCCAGGGGAGCATGCCGCAGTCCAGTCCTGGGAAAGGGCAGCAAGAATGGAATCTTATCTCCCCG
This sequence comes from Nasua narica, assembly GCA_028533885.1. Classification (NCBI taxonomy): domain Eukaryota; kingdom Metazoa; phylum Chordata; class Mammalia; order Carnivora; family Procyonidae; genus Nasua; species Nasua narica. Next base: position 1,966,449 of record CM052813.1, read on the forward strand.
CCCCCCACCTCCAAGAACAAAAGAGAGAAAGGAGTTCCGTGCCTCTAGGGCTATTTCTGGTGGGTAGTTTTCCACTCAAAACTCATCCCAGATGTGCACCCAGATACCCCTCTCCCTCCGGCTAGTGCCCTTCATCCCCCACCGCCTGCGTCTTTGCTGGGGCTCTGCAGACTTGCACGCTCCTGTCGCCCGTATTTTCCTGGCACTGGCCACCTGGAAGCTGCCCCCCACCGCACCCCCGACCCCCCACCATCACGACAGAGCCACTTCCCAAGGTCACGTGCCAGCTCCCTGCTCTGCTCCCTTTCCTCTGTCCCCGGCCCCCAACTTTCTCCACTCTGTCCTTCCATCCATCTGTCCATCCATGGGGTGTCCATGTTCTCTGTCCATTCCCCATTCGTTCCCGGCTCTCCTGTGACCCTCAGAGTCATGCAGACGTTGGCCTGGCAGCAACTTCCGCACCCAAAGGCGCCGCATCATATCATCGCTGCCATCTTGCTCTTCCCCACCGCTGCTGTTCTTTTTTCTAATTTTCTACTTTCCCCCTCATTAAAAAAAAAAAAAACACCTTTTTTTTTTTTTAAGATTTTATTTATTAGGAAAGAGAGAGAGAGCATCAGAAGGGAGAAGGTCAGAGTGAGAAGCGGACTCCCCGTGGAGCTGGGAGCCCAATGTGGGACTTGATCTCGGGACTCCGGGATCATGACCTGAGCCAAAGGCAGTTGCTCAACCAACTGAGCCACCCAGGGGCCCACAAAAAAACCCTTCTTATTACTTATTCCCTTTGTATCTTTTTGTTATAATTCCCTGTCCACGAACTCAGGCCACGGACTATACCGCTGCCCATTCGATGCCGTCATCTTTCTCAGCCGTTTTGACTATGAATCTCTGCTCAAGGAAAGACCAGAAAACGTCTCCCGTTTCATCTGAAGATGGTCCTGAAGACCCTTTGGTGTTTTTCTAGTGTTACTTTCACGTGCAAAGCTGGCCCATTAGCTCCAGCACGCCCCAACTCGGACGCTCCCGTCTTCCTTGTTCAAACGATCAATAAGGCTGCATTGATAAATATGTCCGGTGGATTGAAGTCAGTCAGAATCCTGACTGAAGATTCTGCGATGGATATTATATCTCGATCTTCCTTCAGTCTAGTTTTAGACATAAATCATATTGTATTCTTCAACTCACAAGCCTCAGTGAAGTCCTCGGACTCTAGGATAAAGTTCCAAACTCCCTGGATTGAGGTCTACTGGCCACTTCATCCAAAGTGTGGCCCGATAGCTCCAGTGTGAGTATTGAATGAGTACTATTACTATTATTATTGTGTATTTTTAGTCAGCTCTTTCCTAAGTGCGTTTGTCACCGCGATGAACTCAAAGATCCTAGTGCCCATAACCATAACCCCCTATGCAGCAGGTCCCACAGAACCCAGAGCCCACACCGGATTTCCAAGGTCCCATGTGGAAATAGGTACTGAGTTGATAAACATTTGATGAACCCAGGCCAACTTCAAGAAACAATCCAAGAGGACTCATAAAGTAACTCTAAAGGCAGGCCTTGACAGCCTCCTCCCATATTTTATTGGGTTGATAGAACCACAAAACTGAAAAAAAAAATTTAATGATCCAGAACTATGCAGAGTGCAAACACACTCTTCTCTGGACAGGAAGGAAGCCGCCTCCGTGATACTGTCACCAAAGGCAAGACAGAGGTCAAAATGAGAACAGTATTAAAGTAAACACAATTTCAGATCGATTTCCCTTCAGTTACTTGCACTGTGTTAAATTCTGATCTACACAGGGACAGGAGACTTGTGGACACCTTTGAATTCTCTCCAAATGGCCAAGAAATAGATTTGGTCTATATGGTCCTTTTAAACTCCTGAGATCTGAATTTCATCCTTCTTCATTTTCTGCTTTCTTCACTGTTGATAAAAATAGCTGATTTTCTCAGAAGTAGAGAAGTGTTTCTAGCCTCCCCAAAAATATCACCTGTGCCCTAGATTATTTGAGACATGTTTTCTGCAACTACTTTTGGTGGCTAAGTGTTGCGGAGGTTCAGTCCCACAGCATCCAGCAATGAAAAATCTCTCATGTTTTTGAGGCACTGAAAGAAGATTCACTGCTGTAGTAATTTGAAGAAGCTTTAAAAATCTTGGTGGGATGGATGGAGCAATGGATATATGCATGCATGAAAGGAAGGATGGGCAGACGTGTGGGTGGGTAGATGGATAGATACTTGCCTGAAAAAATGGAAAGAGGGAAGGAAAGGAAGTGGGGAAGGATAAATTGATGGGTTGGGCAAGTGGGTAAATGGATAGGGAAATGGATGGATAGTTGAATGGGTGGTTGGGTAGGTGGGTGGATGCATGCATGCATGCATGAAAGGAAGGATGTGTGGATGGCTGGGTGGATGAATGGATGGATAGATGGATGGATGGATGGATGGATGGATGGATGGATGGATGGATAGATGGATAGATGGATGGATGGATGGATGGATGGATAGATAGATGGATAGATGGATGGATGGATGGGTGGGTGGGTGGATGGATAGACGGATGGGTGGATGGGTGGATAGATGGATGGGTGGATGGATGGATGGATAGATGTACAGGCAGATTGGTGGATGAGGAAGGGAAAGAAAAGGCAAGGAGGCATGGAGAAGGGGGAGGAGAGGACAGGAAGCCAGCTGAGCGGGTTGTGTTCATGATTACTCTTGTTCTATCTTGGTTCATCACCCCTCACCCCGCCAGTGTGGGCTCCATGCAGTCAGCATTATTTCCCTCCTGCCATCAGCACAATAGAGTCAACCGTGAACTCAGTTCTTAGAGTTGCTATATTCGGAATTCATTAGTGGTTTGAATTCACAAATCCTGTGGTTTTACACCTAGCTACAGAGGTCAATATTTACAGCATGCTAACAATACCGCACACTCACGGAATTCCTCCCAGCCAAGTCTCAAATCCCAGATAAATACACGACTGACTTTGAACGCGTCCTGCAGGTCCCAACGATTCCAATGATGACAAAGGGCAGGCCAGTTCTCTAAAGGAAAACGAAATTAAGGAGAATCTGACATGAAAGTAATTTTACAATAAAGAGCTTTAAAGACATTTATACATGTTGGGGCACTTGGATGGCTCAGTCAGCCAAGCATCCAACTCTTGACTTCAGCTCAGGTCATGATCTCAGGGTCGTAGGATCGAGTCCCGTGATGAGCTCCACGCTCAGTGGGGAACCTGCTTGAGATTCTCTCTCTCCTTCTCTCTCTGTCCCTCCTCCTGACTCACGATCTCTCTGTCTCACAATAAAAATATAAAAGTGTATCTACGTTAACTTGTAATCCTCTCTCTAGCAATATATCCTCAGGAAATCTTTAGGAATACCAAGATTTATATTTTTAAAAGTTCACCTGAGAATGTTCATAATAACCTATGGAAACAGCCTAGATTTCCAATAATAGGGGAATCATTACACAAATGACGGTACATGAAATGATGAGTTTAATATAGCTCTTAAAATATTGTTTACAATTGACTCTGATGTCATCAGTAAATGCCTCTAATCTCGCATGTACTAGAGAAAACATCAAAAATATATGCAAAGCAACGATTTAGGAAAAATGACCATAATGCAATAGCAAGAATCATAATGAATGATCTCAGTAGAATTGTGAATAATTTTTACTTTTCCCTTTATATTTTTCTCTATTTCCCAGTTTTCTACAGATGATCTTTGTAACTTTGATTTCTAGCAGGGTGATGTCCCCGAGTAGCCGGGAGAGCAGAAGGGCCGGAGGGAAAAGGCAGGGGTCCAGCACGCCTCCCGCTTCCCAGAGGAAAACCCGTAATGGTGCCCCGTCCCTGGGGATGGCCAGGGACGGACACACCGGTCCTGTGCGTCATCAGTTTGGATAACGTCTGTGGAGTTCCAGTTGAAAAGTGAGGGTTTTGCTAACTTCTCCTAACCCCTTGTCCCAACGTACTCATGTTTAGTTTTCCAGTTATTTTATGGGTTACCTGGGGGACTCTAAGGTTATTCTTAAATATTTCTTTCTTCATCAGCTTTGAAAGTAACGCCTCCCAGGCGGCTCTGCAAGATGGGATTACCCTCCCCCTGCCTTCTCCTCCCCACCCCTTGTCTTACTACTTTTTACCTGGACATTGTCGAAGTTACAAACATTTACCCTTTCACTGTGACCAACAAGGAACTGCTTCTTTATTACTTCTGATCACTGAACACAAGCGTGGCTTGTGTTGTCGCCGCTGGAAAACAGCCACTGGGAGCCAAGCGGCGCTGCCGTTGATGCGCTCCGGGCACCGAGGCCAGTTTCTGGTTCGGAGAGCTCCGGGTGGCCACGCCGCCTGACACTTTTCCTTGGATTTCTCCAAATCGGCACCACCGATTTCTCAGGGCGGGGCTGGGCGGTGTTGGGGGGTTTCCTCTTCTTTTGCTCCGAGGTTAGTCCTGTTTTTCCCTTGGGACATTTGCCTTGACTGTGGTCTGAAAGTCGTTCCAGGCTCTGGATCCCTGTTCCTCGTCTGTGGGGCCCGTTTCTTCCTGGACATCTCTTTCCTCGGTTCTGAAGTCCAAAGGTCCTTGGGAACACAGCTGGACTGAGCCCGCCCTAGGAGGCGGGGTGGCCCCTCGCAGGGCTCTGCGTGCAGTGCTCTCCTTCTACAAACAGGAGGGATGCCCCTTCCCCAGGGCATATCCCTCTCCAGGCACGCACCCGCCCTTCACGTCGAGGCCTTTCTCGGGGGGCTATTGGGGGGCGAGGTGCAGAGAGCTGAGACCTGCTCACACTGGCCCCTCTCTCCACCCAGCGCACAGCTGAGTCAGTGGCCCCAGATTTGGGTTCAGGAGGATCCTGCATCGCGGCCCCAGCAAGGACATTCTCGGGTGTGGTGGCCATGCTGTGGCCTGTTAACCATGGTCCCTGCAGCTGGGGCAGTAAGTCCTTCCTCCGAGGGAGACTGGGGCTCAGCCCAGGGCCCCTGAAGCTTCTACCACCGAACCCGCCATCACAGTGATCATAAAGGCTTTCCGGACCAAGGAAACGAGGACATTTGCCCGTAGTATCCTCGCCTGGACGGCAGCATTGTCAGGGAGCTGGAGGACAGGTTCGAGGCCGGGCCACTGTTGGGGGAGCCACCCTTGGGATGCGTCTGGGTCCCAGGCAGAAACCTAGTCCCAGCATCACTGGCTCTAACCAGTGGCTCTAAGTAGCCCCACCTGGAGCCCGTGGAGGGGGCCGGGCAGGAGGCCCGAGGGCTCCCCAAAAGGGACATTTCGTTCGGAAGGTGCACGGCCCTCGGAGGTGACACAAGTGGGGATGTACCCGTACGCGCTCGTGTTTTGTGTGGAATGAAGGCATCCTGTGACCGAGGGTGCGAGGCCACTCCCCGGTGCATGGGGAGGCAGGCCCGGCCCAGCTCTGCCGAAAGACAGCGGTGACTCGATCTGTGTTGGGGACTGGAGATCCAGGGCCTCCAACGATCACAGCCTGGGGCGCCATTCCCACAAATGGATGAATGGGGCCACCTGCTCGGGATGGCTCGAGAGCCCCGCCCGGCCTAGCAGACCTTCCGGGGCGGGGGGGGGGGGGGGGGGGGAGGCCGTTGTTGCCCTCCGCTTCTCGGGGTCCCTTCCCTCCCCGGCTCTCCGCCTGCGCCACAGCTCAGAGGGAACCCCTACAACAGATTACCAGCGCCCTGTCTGCACGGCTCTAAAGTACGAGGCTCTGGCCTCGACCTCCAGCCCAGAAGATCCGCTCCGGCGTCTTCCGGTCACCACCCTGTTCCTGCCAAAAACGCAGCGAGGGCTGAGGGGCCCATGGGGACCTCCCCACCCAGCTGGGGTCTCTCTCCCGGGCTTTCTGGGCCCCGTCCAGCTGCTGGCACACACGCCGCCCCCGGAGGAGGACACGCCATCCCGCCCGAGGCTCGATGACGCAAGGACGGTAAAAATCACCACGAGAAAAAGACTTTCTTCTTTAAAAAAACAAAAACAAAAACGGTGCCGTGGGAAACATAAAATGCGATGTTCTTTCCTCTGCCTTATGTGCAAATACTTAATTTTCCCGGACGTAAGTGCCAGGAAAATACCTTGTCTCTCCTGGAGAACCCTGCCTTTCTTTCTTTCTCTCTCTCTCTCTCTTTCTTTCTTTCCTTCTTTCTTTCTTTTTCCTTTTCTTTTTTTAAATTAAGAACCGGCACTTTAAAACACTCCTCAGCTGCCGAGAAATCAGAGTTAAATGTTAACTCGGTCCCAACGTCCACTTTCCCTCGGGTCTCGGGTGTGTTTATTCGGCTTCCTCGTGTTTCTACTCACATTGCCTGACTTCCTTGACTTTATTTTCACTTCCTCCGCGAGCGGCCAGGGCCCCTCCCCTGAAAGCAGGGAGAGATGAGAAGCGAACCGCCCAGAGGCACCTGCCCCTGGGTCTGTGAGGGGGGCGGGCGTGGCGGGCGCAGGACTGGAGTGGGGGGGAACGCGGCTGTAGCCCCTGTCCAGGCACAAGCCTGCTTTCTGGGTCCATGGGGGGCGGTGGGACGGCAAGAGCAGGGAGCAGGGGGTGCTCCCACGATCCGGTGCCCAAGATGCATGTCTTAAAAGAACCACAGTCATTTTCTGATTTTCTGGGGTTCGAGGAAGGGCTCGGCTGATGCCCTGTAGGGGGAGGGGGTGATAGCTGTAGCCAGGCTTCGGCGGTGTCCCAGGGCACGCTCAGGCCACCTGCGCTCTTCCCCATGTGCTAGTGTGTCCTTCCCCACGGCATGGCGGCCCAAGGCGGTAAGGCCTTCCTGCTGGGGCTCCAGCCCTCCGGGTGGGCTGGTTCCAAGGAAAGGGACGGAGACCTCCCCCTCCCCCCTCAACAGGTGCCCAGAACACAGGGGCCTGTCTGAAAGTCGCCGCACCCACCCCACGACGACATGCAAAGGTCCTGTGGCCCCAACCTGAACTGGATGCAGACGGACACCCCAGCGATCGCATGGCCCCCTGCCCAGGGGGTGTCTGCTGGAGAAGCGGGTACCGCCCCCCAGCACCGTGCCAGCCTCTGGCCCCCGCCAGGCACATGCCAGCTGCCGGCTGGAAACTCTGAGACAGGGAGGAAGGGCTGCCTCCTGCCTCCGCCAGGAGCCGGCTTCGCTTTGGCAGGCCTGGGAACAATGGAAACCTGGAGTCTAATTAGCCCCGGGCTCTGAGGCAAAGAGGACAGCACAATATGCGCTTTCTCATTAAAAAAAAAAAAAAAAAAGGCTTGGGCGCCAAGCTCCTACTCTCAAAACCTTGCCTTCTGCTGAATCCGCTGGAGACATTACCCTTGGCGGCCCAGCCGGTCGCAGGGACGTTAATGCCGAATGACAGATGAAGGTGAACGAAGGCATCCGCGGGCCACAGGGGCCTCCGGAAAGGCGCCGTACAAAAGATGAGCGTCCACGACCTGGGGACCCTGGCTGAGACGCTCCAGGGGCCCGTGCCTCCTTTGGGGGTCTCTGGGGCCTCTGCTCAGGGCTGTGTCCAAGCTGAACGCCCCTGGGGCCTCTCTCTGGGCCACCAAGGTGTCTTGTGTCCCAGGCCACTCTCACCGGTGGCCTCCCGCCCACGCAGGCCACTCCCAGCCCCGCCCCACGCTGGAGACCCGGAGCCAAGACCTCAGCTTTTCCGTCTCTGACTCCTCAAAGCCAAGGGTAAAGCCAGGAGCCGTGCAAAGAGGGAGGCGGTCCTTCCCCAGCCGCCAAGTCTGCAGGTGCGCCGCTCAGGGCAGCCTGCCGTCCGCCGGGGCCCCTGGGCACAGGGCACCCATTCGCCCGCGCGAGCACACGGGCAGCTCCCGGCGCGCCGTGACACAGCGCTGGCTCTTCCTGGAGGGGGACAGGGACGTGCTTCCAAGCACCCCGCGCGCAACTCAGAGTGGGATTCTGGCCCCAGCAGAGCAAGGGGCTGCCCCTGTCCCCACCTCACAGATGAGGACGCTTGGCCAAGGTGGCAGTGAGCCTGGGACGTGAAGGCAGCCACCTCCTGTCCCATCTGGCCGCCTTTGCCGGCTGAGCTCCAGACTCCTCCAGACTTACCGGCCGCCGCCGCCAGGCTCTCAGGGGGCACGAGTCCCGTGGGACACACAATGACGGGCAGGGTGGCCATCTGAGGAATGCTCACAGAGCAGGTACCATCCCGGGGCCCCCACACCAGGGATCCCCTGGACAGCTGGGAGCAGCCAGGACAGGGTTGGCCGGGCCTCCCTGAGGGCGCCAGAAGCCAGGACCTCGCAAACAAGCCCTCCCTCCTGCTGATGTCACCGGCAGCTGGGCCTTTGTGGCCTGGTGTCCTGTGACCCACAAAGGCCCCTGACCCCCTGCAGCCCTTCCCCCAGCCTCGGGGCGGGATGCCGGCCCGGAGGGAACTGGGACAGTGCATCCACGAAAGCCGCCCATTCCCGGAGCCAGAATGGAGTACCGGGAAGGTGTGTTGCCTGTCTCCAAGTTGCCAGGGACACAGAGGCCACGTCTCGGCCAGAAAGGGACTGCGGAGAGGCCAGAATGGCCCCAGGATACACACACACCCGAGTGTTCTGAGACCTTGAGAACGGAGGGCCTCACAAAAGAATTGAAAACATTGACATTGAAAATACTCCTTATCAGAGAGAAGCAAAACAACGGTCCCTTGTTGAGGAGAACTTTTCTTCCCTTTTTTTCCAGCTCAGGAACCAAGGGTTCCAGGAACTAGGCCCCCGGCAAACCCTCCTCGAGTACAAGTCATTTGCATGTGAGGTGACGCTTGCTTCCAGAGGTGGGGGGAGCCTGTGTAGACGCCCCCCAGGTGCTCATGCCTCCGTAACTCGCTTCCGGGCAGCTCCCCTCCACATTGGCCTGGACACCCTGTGCTCTCCCCGGAGCTGGGCACCCGCCCTTCTCAGGGCCGCCGACCCGGGCAGAACAACCAGGCGGCCAGAAGAATTCTCCCGAGTTCCGTGCTGTGGGAAGAACTTGCGTGCATCTGATCGCGATGGACAATGCAAAGCACAAATGATGGAGTTATACAGGGCAAACCACACCGTCCAGCGCACCCGCGGCCCCGAGCAAGTCGCGGGATAGGGGTTTGTAGGAGGCCAGGCAGGCCGGCAGCATCGGCCGAGTGTCGTGAGGCCTCAGGGGGACGCAAGCCCGCCCTGGCCCCCCTCAGGATCACTCCTGCCGTGTCCCGACCCCGCTCACCTCAGGGACATAGGCAGGTCGTTGAGGCCGACCTTCCAGGCAGCCCTTTGCAGCCCCGCGTGCCCCTTCAAGGCCCCTACAGGAACTGTTTAAAGCCCAAGAATGCCCAGCTTCCCCCGACCCAGGGGTCCTGAGGCAGGCGGTCTGGGTCGGGGTCTGGATGTCATTTCATAATCTCTCCAGGGAGTCGGGACACGCGGGCCGAAGTGAGAACCAAAACTGCAGAAAGAGGGAAACTTTGCTTCAGCTCAAACTTCACAAGAATAATGTAATAATGACTCAGTGGATGGAGAGAAAACGAGTCCTCAGAAACAGCCTGGGGGGCACGGGGCAGGGGGCGTCCCTCTCCTTCCTGTTGAGCCCCCCCCTTCACCACGGCCACCGTCCTCGGCGTGGAGACCTCCCCACTGGTGATCTGCCAGCCCTCCATTCCCACCGTCACCCATCCTCCGGTCAGTCCTGGGGCGGGTGGGGGGCCGGGGGACCCCAACACCACGCTGCCCCTCCCCTGCGTGGTCCACGTGGGCCTACAGGACACCAGGGGGCAGGAATCGCGCCCACAGGCTGTCCTGGGGGGTCCTTGCCTCGGAGCGCCCCTGGGTCCCCGGGGGCTGCTGCGTGGGGCGCGTGCGGCCCAGAATCGTGGGCCTCCAGGCACAGGGCTCTGCCTTCTCCTGGGAGCCCCTGTATTTCGATGACTCGCAGAGGAAAGCTGTCACCGTACAGACTGGTTTCCTTAACACGTGCGCATGTCAGCTCCCTTCCGAGCCATGTGACAGCCCCTTGGAGGGAGGGTGCCTTTTCCACGCAGTCCTGTCCCTCCTGGAAGCTCAGAGCCCTCCCCGACGGCCCCGGGATGCGGTCTGCAAGCGTGCGGGGCAGGCCTCGCTCGGACTCTGTGTTTTGGCAGTGCCGATCATAGCCCGGAGCCGCCCCAAGGAGCATGGGCTGCACACGGCCGTCCACCCCACTCCGGGCGGCCACAGCGTTTCTCCGTCTCGAGGAGGCCGGACCGCCCGGCCCTCGGCTGGTGCGTCGGAGGGAGCCTTGCCTTCTCAGCAGAAACTCTCCAGCAGTGGAGCAGGGGTGCAAAGCCACGGCCCCCACCCCCTGACTCCTGGAGGCTTCAGGCCGTGTGCACCTTGTGACCCTGCCCCACGGCCCAGGCACCCCGTTAATGGGCAGTCCTGGCCAGCGCTGAGAAGGGACAGCCATTGGGCAGTCGGGCGTCCCAGCTGGGGGTCCCCCCTCCCAGGCCCGCCTCCCCGCAATCATCTGTAACTTCTTGGCTGCAAGGGCCTTTAATTTAGCCCGGAGCATATATTAACTGCAGCAAAGTCCTCCCATGGGCCCTGCTGGATCTGCTGGGGCCCGGGCCAGGGGACCAGCCCCGGGTCCATGCAGACGTCAGGGCCCCCCACCCTCACCTTCTGCGCCTGCCGCCAGGCAGGGCCCGCGATTGTGATGTAAACACAGGGCCGGGCGGGGGCAGGGGGGTGGTGGGCCCATCTGCTTGGCACACTTCTGGCCCAGCGCGTGCTCTCCCTGCCCTAACCATTTTCCACCCTCTTAGGTGACAACTTGGAAACTGGACGGGCTCTCAATCTGCCTTTCATTTGCAAAAGAGCCATTTCTGCTCGGCGTGGGCCCTATTCTTCTCCCGCATTTGTGTTTGTGAAAAGACCCATCTCAAATTTCTGGAGCCGGAGCAGCTGCTGCCAGGCCCCTTTTCATTGGGCGGCTCCCCCCCAGCCCGCTGCCCCCTCCCCTCCTGGGCCCTTTTGTCTCCCGCAGAGCCGGCCCCCTCTGACCCCGGGCCAACTCGGAGCCTCCTCCTTTGTCAGCTTCCCCAGACAAGTTTCCCCCTAAATCAAGCATTGTTTGGGCTCCTGAGGCCAGCACGTGCCCACGTCCCCTAATCTTTTAATTTCTCCCCAGGAAAAAGCAGCTGTCAGTGACACCCAGCTGTCGTCAGCCCGCCGCCCCAGAAGGAGGCAGCGGGAGGGGCGGCGGCCTGGGGTCATACGCGCATCTCCCCTCTTTCTTCTCCTGGGGGTGGTGCTTTTCCTTTTCGCAACAGTTGGCAGCACGTGCTGGGAAACTCGGCGCCGCGAGCAAAGCCCCCCTCCCCCTCCCCACGCTCCCGCCCCGCCCCCCACCCCCCACCCCTGCCCGCGGCTGCACGCTGCTGGCTGTGCACTTGAGTGCGTTTGAGAACCAAACCTCGGGTCTTAGCGACCCCGGCGTGTGTCATTATCCCTTTGCTGCGAAAGTGATCGTGTGTTCAATGAATGACAGGGGGAGACCCGGCCCGGCCGAGTGGGGCGGCACGCTCCCGGCACATGGTCCGCGCCGGCGGCCTCGGGCACAGCTGCCCAGCCTCATCCGCCCTCGTCGGGAGTCGGGGCAGTAGGGCGGCTGGGCGGCGAGGGCCCTTCCAGGCACGCGTGACCCCAGGGCTAGAGGGTCCCCCAAGGCCAGCCGTGGAGGCCAACCAAGGCTGCCCCAGGGCTCCGAAGCCCCCCGGGAGGGAGGGCGCGGCAGACCGGCCTCCGCCCTGAGCCCCAGGCGGCCTCCCCGAGCCCCCGTCACCGTCCCCGCCTGCGTGCCAGTCTGCAGTGACAGCTCTCTCCTCTCGCTCTGCACCAAGAGCACGACTGAGCCCCGGGCAACTAAAGTTTCGGTTTTGTGTCCATTGACTTACACTTAAGGGAGCCCCTGTGGCCGGCGGCTACGTTGCTGGACAGAGAAGCTCTGCTCGGGGTCTTCAAACACGGCGTCCCAGGAGACCCAGGGAATACAGACGTTTGGGTCCTACGTCCCCGGGGGTCCGGTTTCATTCTTGGGGGTGCGACAGAGCTCTCCCAGGTGCGGAGGGTTTCAGCAAGAGCCACTCGGGTCGGGGGGCTCCTGACCATCATCTGCAGCCCCCTCTCCCCGCCCCCCGCGTCTGGGCCCTTCCTGCCCTCTGTGCTCAGGGTTTCAGGGCTGTCCCAGCCCCCCCGGCTACAAACACGACCACTGTCCGGGCGCAGCGAGTGACTGCCCGAACGTGACTCGCGCAGCCGCGGGCCAGCGTGGGCCCCTCCCCGCCCATGGCCTCTCACCTGGTGGGGAATTGAAAGACGCCGGCAGAAACCCGACTCTGGCCGGAGCATATGGCGAGCCGCACACCTGCCTTGCGCGGCACCTGCTGGGCTCCCCCGGGGGTGTGGGGCCGCCGGCTCGGCTGCCCTGGGGCCACGGGCAAGCGTCCGACTCATTTGCATGCTCAACGTGGCCACGTGCCTGGACTCCGGGCAGATCTGACACGGCGTGTCACCGCTTTTAAGACCGGCCAATCTGGAGGAAGCCGGGCCGCAGGCAACAAAGCCGCAGCCGTCTGGGGCGGCCGCTCGGGCCCCCCTCCTCGGGGCAGGCACACACTCGCACTCCCGCGGGCTGCCTGCAGGGACTGCCGCCCTCGGACCGCGAGTCATGGGCTGGGGGCCCCTGCAGCTCAGGGCTGGGCTACGAGGGGGCCGCGGCCGGGCTCCTGCGGCTCCCCAGGAAGGCCGGGTGCAGCCAACGTCAGGACTGGTCCCCGGGTGGTTTCTGTTCTTTGACATCTTCTTTTTGGGAGATGAACAAGCCCTCTACCCCGGATCCATCTCTGAGCGAAGCCAACGGAACAGCCGCAGCTGACTGGTGGCTCCTTCCCAATGGCCGTGACAGGCTTCCCAAACTCCCCCAGAAGACGTGAGCTCTCCTGCTGCCACGGGAGAGCTCGCGCTGCCCTTTCTGCCGTCCGCGCCCTCGGCCCATTGGGTGTAGTGGGGGAGGCTCGAGGGACAGCCCCCCCCCCCCGGCCGCTTCTCCCCGTAGAACCTGCTTTGGCCCCAGAAGGAGCTGGAGGTCCAGGCTCAGTCCCATCACGTCTCTTCTCAGGGCACCAAGGGCAACGACAGCGAACTGAGGGCCCGTCCGCAGGCTCCGCCCCACGTCGGGCTCTCTGGCCATCTGTCACAGCCAAGGGACGGCCATGTGCTTAATCGGGGTTGGGCTCGAAGGGACACAGGAGATGGCCCGTGTCGCCGCGGAGGGGGCCCCGTTCAGTGCTGGGACGCCAGGGGCTGGGCTGCTGGCTGCCCTGGAGGCCGGAGGGTGCCACAGGCCCTCGGGCCCCAGGCCGCATCCCTGCAGGTCGGAGGGTCGGAGGGACAGAGGCTGTCCTCCGGGGCCGCCAGCAGGGGACGAAAGGTAACGGGCAGGCGCGCTGTGAGGCTGTTAGCCGACACAATGGGGCCCTGAAAGGATAATCCCGCAGTAGAAGGAGGGGAGCTGGCTTGTGCCAGCGGCGGAGGGGTGAGCTCATTGTCGCAGACGGCAGATGGAGGGTGGCCCAATCGCTGGGCAGAGCTCCCGCGGCAGGCGGGGTGGGGGGGCGGCAGCTGACCACGCACTCGGGGCCCCTCCCGGCACAGCCGCTGCCCTTCCTCCCGACCACCGGGACCCCAGGAAGAGGCTGCACTCTCGGCGTGTGGATTTCGGCTCATCGCCCCTCTCCCCTGCCTCCAGGAGCCCTCACGGACCATGGGCATCTTCTCGCACCTGAGACCCCCTGGCCGCAGGGACAGGGGTGCCCGAGGAGGGACACCTCCCGTCCTTCTGTCCTCAGCTCTGTGTTCACTGCCACAGAAAGAGCAGCAGAGCCTGCTGAGAACCCTTGGAAACTGACGGTGAAGGGGCGTGCAATGGGGCTGTGCACACAGGCACACGAACAAGGACATGGACCCTGAAGCGTGAGCACACAGGCATGTGCACACTGGAGAGGATCGCCACCACCGCCACCACCGCCGCCACCGCCACCACCGTCATCACCGCCACCATCACCACCATCATCGCCACCATCGCCATCACCGCCGCCATCGCCGCCACCGCCACCACCGCCACCACCGCCACCGCCGCCACCGCCGCCACCCCCGCCACCCCCGCCATCACCGCCACGATCGCCGCCACCACCGCCATCGCCGCCATCACCGCCATCACCGCCACCATCGCCACCATCGCCATCACCATCATACCTAATCTTTAAACTGACTTCAGGCCAGATGGCGGTTTGAGAGTTATATCCACCTAATTCTCACCTAATTCTCCCCACAGCCTTCTGCGGTACACACTATTACCATCGGCATTTTACGGGTGCGGACCCTGGAGCACAGGGGCTACACCGACTCGCTCAAGGTCACACAAGCAGGAACTGGATAGCCAGGATTTGAGCCGAAGCAGTCACACACTCTCGGATCTGTGACCTTCAGGGACATTCAGCTGGGCATTGTCCACCACGGCGAAACCCGGAAACAGCTCAGCTCCTCTAGTGAGATACTCTGCAGCAGTGAGAACAACTGGTAGAAAAGTCCACGCTCCACGGGCATACGTCTCGTGAGCAGAAAAATCCAAGTCACGCAATTCCAACAGTACGATTCTGTTTGGGAAAGCTCAAAGCTGGCAAGACTTAGCAATCTCTTGCTTGGCGATATATCTGTGCACGGTAACACTTTAAACAGGACAAGTTAGCCGTTAATGCAGCCTTCAGGCCAGCGGCCACTGAAGGCACGGCCGGAGAAGGGAGGACGACGAGCAGGGAGTGTGTGGCGGTGTGGTCGTGCTCCCCTGGCACCCCCGTGGGGGCTTCGGGGTGGGGGGAGCTCTCTGCTTCTTCCTGTTCTTTCTAATGGGCGTGTAAGTTATATACACTCTTCAGTGTGCATAGTGCATTTCGGAATTATTTTAAAAGCTTCTTCTTGCTCCTCAACTAGAGAAGAAAGAGAGGGTGAGAAGGGCTTCCCCACTCCTGCTCCTGGCCCGTGGGTCTTTCCCATACCACCCTCCTCTCCTCAAGATTTCTCCCGTGCTCTCCACTCCCGCCCCCCAAAGACGACCTTCTACCCCAGGCACCCCATCTCCCCTGCACAGGGAAAACGATCCACAAATTGCCGCTTACGGTGCATCTTGGTTTGTGCAAACATACCACGGCTCATTATTTCTATTAAAGGTCACTTAAAGCCAACTCCAGGCCCTGCCAGTCTGCGAGGATAGGACACCCCATCTCAGACTCCTTGAGCCCCGGAGCAGCCCCAGACCTAGGCTCCCCCCGTCAGGGCCATGGGCCGTCCCAGGTCGCATCTTGGGCTCCCTGCAGATCGGCATCCGTGGTGACGTTGCACGGATCACCCCCACCCTGCAGACTCTGCGTGGAGGGCTGCCCCCCCCCC
>CM052813.1:1982420-1999532 GCA_028533885.1 Nasua narica
GTGGGCAAGTCAGCTGTGTCGCCCCAGGACGAGCAAAGCCAGAGAGGGGCCGGTGGCCTCTGTGCTCCGGGGATGCCTCTGCGATGGGCTTCAGCACCGTTGCTGGGGAGGGGACAGGGACCCTGCCTCTCGGGGGAGGAAGATCAGTGGCCCTGAAGGATAGGCTTGTGGGGGGCAATGGGTGTCGGCGTGATGTCTTTGGGAAACACAGTCTGCCCCAGGGTCTCGTGGGCAAATCTTTCCCCTGGAGCTCTCCTAAGCCCCAAATAAGAGAAGCCACTTGGAGAGGGGACATCACTCGGCTGGGCTCACATGGCCAGGACCAGGACGGGGACAGAGGCAGTGAGGGTCCAGAGCCTCAACCCCAGCATCCGGCTAGGAAGCTCTCCCCCCGGGGAGGAAGGGCACGCGCGCTCTCCCCACAAGCAGGGGGGAAGCCTAACGAAGCTGTCGGGGCCGAGGGATAGCGAGTGAGGTGAGCTCTCGAGTCTGTATTACCAATAGTGTCACCGCCTGGCCAGCAGCTCCCGACCTCTCCCCTCCCAGGACCCAGCACACACCCTCCGTTCAGCCCGCACTGAGACCAGACCCTGGGTGTCTTCTAAGGGAGACAGAAGATTGGCTTGGGAGACTCTCCTGCCAGGGCTGTGAGACGGCATCACTGCGTCCCCTCACTGCCGCACAGAGGGGGCCGCCAGCAGCTCCAAGCCCCTTCCTCCCGGTCGGCGGCAGCCCCAGCAGGGTCCAGCAGGTGGCCGAAGACAAGGGACAGGAGAGGTCGCACCCCACCAGGACTGCTCAGGGGCTGTCTTTCCCGGGACGCTCCCCCAAGAGGCCAGGGTGGTGACAGTCCACAGGGCCACCTGGGAACAAGTCTGGGCACTAGGCTGGGTGGGCCTGGGCAGGGGTGGGGACCGCCCATGGGCTCTGATTTTCCCGTTGCCCCACTTGGCTGTGAGCCTGGGGAAGTGAAAGTCTGAGGTTCCTCATTACCCACAGACGGCAGTGATTACAAGGCAGGGGCCCCGGGGGCTGCCCGCCAGCACAAGCTGACCAGGGAGCACTTGGATGCGAGGAGTATGCACTGGAGAGCATTTTACTCCTCGTGGGTCCCCAAACCCCAAGCACGGAATCTGGCGCCCAAGCAGCTCTTGGGCCTGCCCACCTTGCTCCCGGCTTGGTCTGGGACTCTGGTGCAGCCAGGACGGGGTGCAGAAAAGGAAAGCACAGAGAGGTTGGGGGAGGAGGGAGAGGAGAACCTAGCCCCACAGCTGCTCTGTGAATGCAGCTTGAGAGAAAGCACGCCAGGCAGCCAAAAGGAATGTCAGCAAAGTGAGCGTTAGGGCTGAGAAGCCATTCCTTTTCCTGTTATGTGGTTCCCTCCAGTGCACTCTGCAGGGGCGAGGACCACTCAGAACATTCAGTACGAATACTGAGCTGTCAGCTCATCCCTAAAAAAAGCCTCCAGCTGCTGGCACCAGGGCTGCTTGGAAAGCAGGTTCCCTGGGAAAGGAGAGCCCTGTACTTGAAAGAACAAAGCCGGGAGAGTAAGACTTCCGGGAGATGGGAGGCAATGGCTGGCGTGATGGCAGCCTGAAAGCCACCGGAGTCAGGACCAGAGACTATGGGGGCCCAGAACTATAGGAAGGCATTCCCTGTGGATCTGAGCTGGGGGAAGCTCAGCGGGGGGCCGTCTGCTCAGCAGGGAACCTGCTTACTCCTCTCCCTCTGCCTGCCTCTCTGCCTACTTGTGGTCTCTCTCTCTCTGTCAAATAAATAAATAATCTTAAAAAAAAATAAAAGGTCTTCTCTTGCCGGTGGGGACGGGCAGCCCTCAGTCAACAGCACCGAGCACCGAGGCGGGAGCAGGGCGAACTCGCTCTCTCATCAGGAGCTGGCATGGCCTTCCTCTCAGATTCTCTGTCCCCCCATCTCAGACTGAAAGACACCACCGGCTCCCCCGCATCTCCCATGGAGATTCTCAGCCTCCATAAGTATGCGGGCCAGTTGCTAGGATAAACATCCTCCTGTCCTTACAGCCACACGTCTCCCGTGGACTCTTTTCCTGGAGAGCCCGTTACAAGTTGTGTGTTTTCAACATGCTATTTTCTGTGCGGGGAAAAGCGACCATAGCTCCTGCCCAGTACTTGCCGTCTGCAATAACCGGTAATGGAGGAAACAGTCCCATCAGGCCAGGGACGGAGAGGGGCGATCCTGCCCCCTGATTGGGTGTGAACACACGGACGCCTCCCCCAGGAGCACACCGGGGGCCTGCCGGGGACAGCAGAGGGCTCCACCAGTGAGAAACGGAGGCGGCGGAGGGTTTCTCCATGCGTAACTGTGGGATGTAGCTACTCGACAGCTTCTGGAGAAAACAAGGTTGCTGGAATGCTTGCTGCACCCTGGGGACGTGGCTTCATGGCCTGGCTTTTACTGGGGAGCCCCCTCTGCACCCCTGGTGACTCTAATTCCCAAGATTTGCCCAAGAGCACTCCACTGTGTTTCCGTCTTTGTTCTAAGGAAGCTTTGCCCCCGAGTTTGAGACCCACTGTTGATGTTTCTGCTCAGCTTCTAGGTTCCGTCCTTGCTCGGCGGGGGCTGGCCAGACAGCTGCATGTCTATTTCCCATATATGTAGACAGAGATAAGCAACAAACAGGAAGCCCGAGTCCAATGCAGGGCCTTCGGGGAAGAGCAGGCTCCCGCAGGCTCCCCGTCATCTCTCGCTCACTTCCTGGAGCTACTCCTCGTTAGACCCCTGTGCAGTCGGGCCCTGCTCTGAGCCTGGAACTGCACGCGCTCTGGGCCTCAGTTTCTCCCTCTGCAGGATGGGTACGAGGATGGCTCGCTGGCTGGGTGACGCGGGAGGCCGATGGCCATGCTGTGCAGGGGTGTTTCCTGCATCCCCGTAACTCTCAGCTCAGGAACAGAGATGCTGATGAGGTGACCGTGAATCCCAGAGACACCCTCCGCCCCCGACCTAAGCACGAAGGCCAGCACGGCGTGGAGTCTTGGTTCCGGGGGCGACCTCCACAAAGCACCACAATCCAGGGGACACGGCAGAAGTTCACCATCTCCTGGATCTGGAGCCCGGAAGCCAGGGGCCGGGGCGCCGGCAGCACCCCGCTCCCTGCACAATTCAGGGTAGAATCCATCCTGGGTCCTCCAGCTTCCGACAGCAGCCGTCAGCCCCGGCCCTCCCTGGTTTCTGTATGCGTGCGCCCCCCACCGCCTCCCTTCCCAGAGCTGCCTTCTTTGTGTCTTTTCTTATAAGGACTGGGGTCCTACGGGACTAAGGCCCACCTGATGCCCTCGCCTTATCTTGGTCACCTCTGCTAAGACCCTATTTCCAAATAAGGTCACATTCACGGGCACTGAGACATCAGTGTCTTGGATCTTCCTGGGGGGAGGGGACACGGCCTTCTGGATGGCGTGGGCCCACGCAGGCCCTAGGACAAAGGCGGCCTGTGGATTATATAGGAGCCGACGGGGGTCACCTCAAAGGGTCCCTCCAGCCATGCCCGTGATGCGGCAGCTGGTCGGGTGGGGGCTTCTGCGAGATCTGCCTGGAGATCTCGGCCATCCTGGGGGCCTCCGCCCCACCAGGTGGGCTCCCCAGGGACACCGCTCAGCGGCACGGGCTGCTGAGCATCTGGACAGAAGGTGGGCGCTGCGGTGGAGGGGGCCCCCACTGCGGCATTTTCCTCCCCGGGGGCTTCGCTCCGACTGGAGGCCCCACTCATGGTCCTCAGACCTGCCGAGGGCGCGTCTCTCCACGCGTCCTCCAGGAGCGACTTGGAGGCAGCGCCCGATGCTCATCCTCCATAGGCACGGGGCCGGGGCCCTGGGCGGGGACAGGGGGACCCGGAGGGACGAAACCACGAGGAGCATGGTGTCCAGCAAACCCCATGCCGGCAGCGGAGCTCATCCTGCCGGGAGCTCAGGGGGTGCAGAGATGCCGCAGTGACGGGGGTCCGTGCACCGGTCTGTCCTCCGGCACCCAGCTCCGCGCAGGGCAGGCTGCTCTCAAGGACATAGTCCCCAGCACAGCCACATGGCCAGGACCCCGGAGAGGGGCCAACGAGGCTGCAGGTAGCACCCAGGACACACCGGCTGGAGGTCCTACCAGAACCCCAGGGGCCTCAAATCAGCCTGCAGCCCGGCGTTCTCCCACCGCTGCCCAGTGCCCAGTGAGGTCGGCCTGAGCAGGCCTGTGCCGTCTCCACACCCCCCAGGGCCAGCCCTGCCGCCCTCCGCTCCCTCTGTGGGTGTCAATCACGGGAGCACCCCAGGAACGTCCGCCCCAGAGCAGGATCCCCCGGGACGAGACCCGGAGAGACGGCTGTGCTGTCCCACGTCCCATGTGACAGGTGCCCTAAACATGACTCCCCGGGATCCCCGGCCCCAGCCGCTCTGAGCCGACAGAAGTTTCCGAAAGCTTTCTTTAATCAAACAGCGCATGAAACATCACTCAGAAAACATCCTATTTTCTTGTAAAACAGGGAAATTTCCCTTTCTACAAGCTGCTAATAAGGACACACAGTCAAGGACTTCGTTGGCCAGTCAAGCTCAGGAAAACCAATGGGAGAGAGGGAGCTTGCCTGGAACCCCTCCCCCCCCACTCCCCTTCCCCCCCACTCCCGAGAGCTGGCGACTTCGAAACTGCGCGGTTTCCAAGATGGGGCTCATTCTGCCTGTGCCGGCCGTCGTTAGCCGGAGCCCTCAGTCCCAAGGACCGAGACCAGAGTGTCTGAGGGCTGCCGTCCTCTCGGGACCCATGCCGGATGCGTTTCCAGACTCCCGGGTGCCTCCACGGGAGGAAGGTGTGCAGCGGGGACGTCCTGAGGGCGAAGGTGCCTCGGGGACGCCTGTTCCTCGGCCTGGCGGCCTCTCTCGTGCACGGCGAGAATCTAGCCCGAGAACTCTGGAGGGCAATGACCGGGGGGCTGGCCGGGGCAGGAAGCGGGGCCATCTGCCGTACCTGTCCAGGTATGGGGAGACAGATAGAGACTGGCCCGGGGCAGCTCAGAAAAAGCAGCTCTCGCTGCCCAGCTTCAGGGGCACCCGCTGGTTCGGAAGCAGAACTTCCCTGGGCGCTGACTTGGATATTCTGGGAAGATCAGGAGCATGCTGAAGGAGCCCGCCGTGCCAGGGAGAACCTCCCCACGGTGCTGTAATTCTGCAATTCGTAGCCATCCGATTAGGATGGAACTTCCCCCAAGCTTACAAAGCTGTTAACATCGACGGATAACGAGGGGAAAGGCAGCTACAGGGACCATTGCCATGACCCATTGCGCCCAGGGCAAGGACACTGGTCTTCCCTGCGCCCAGCCCAGCATCACCCTGATGACCCAGCAGCTACTGTCCGCATCCAGGAGTCACTTCTTTTCCCCACGACCCGGCACCCGTGGCCCATTTCCCGGATCCGGGAGACTCGTCCGGGAGACTCGTCCGGGAGACTCGTCCGGGAGGCGCCCGGAGCTGCGGAATAGGAGGCTCACTGGGAGGCCTAGGAACACGGCGGGCGGCACACAGCCTCCTCCCTACGGATGCAGGCCCTGGACGGTTGGCCCTCTCAGGTTAAGTCAGGAGAGCAGCAGGGTCCTAGTGGACCATAGCAACACTTTCTCAGGTCCCGTGCGCTGGGCAGGGCTCCCCAACCCCAGACCCAGTCAAAGAGCATTCTCAGCGCAGCTGGCGTTCGCCAGGACTTAGCGTCTCTGCAGACCGGACTCAAGAGCAGCAAGTTAGAGCTTCTCCGAAGGGCCACCGACCGTCTGGCTACCCAGGGGTGCCCTGAGCGTGTAACGAATACACAAAATAGCCACACGCCTCGGAATGGCCCCACGCTAGAAAGTCCCCAAGGGACCATTTCACGCCATCCTCACAGCAATGGTTCCAACCACGGCCCAGCCCCCCGGCAGTGTCCGCCCGGGCCCCTGGAATGCTCTCCATGGCCCCCAAGTCCACCTGCCTGTGGCTTCTCAGGACGTGTGTTTGTTGCGCACCAACCGACCCTCCAGGTCCGGGCGGACGCACACATGAACTCCGCTCTGACGCTGCCCCCCTGGAGAGCGAGACGGATCCCGCAGGTTAGAGGCTCTGCCTGTCCCACCGCCTGCCTTCACACTCCCGCCTCAGGGGGCCCGAGGGCTACCGATCCCGGGTCTCCACGATGCCCTCCCCGGGTCCCCCGCGTTTGCTCACAGAACTCAGGGAACCCGTTTACTCGCTGGCTTGCCAGTTTATCACAGAGGACGTTAAAGTACAGGAATCGACGGCCAGACGAAGAGATCAGAGGGCGAGGTCCCCTTGGCGTGGTGGAAGCATTCTGCCTCAGCGTCCCGGAGCTCTCCGAACCCCGTCTTGTTGGGGTTTTAGGAAGGCTTCATTATATGGGCATGCTGACAAAACGCCAGCCCCTTGTCCCTCCCCAGAGGCCATGGGCAGGACTGAAAGTTCCTCCTGGTCACATGACGCCATCAAAGGAGGAACCAGGGGAGGACAGCGTGCAGCGTGCAGGAGGGCGTGTCTTCCTTCACCCCAAGTGGAAAGAATTCCTGTCTCCCACATGCGGGCTTTGAAGAGTTCTGTTACTAAAACAAAGAAAGGAGGGATTCGAAGATGAAATTCAGTGTTAGCCGCCCTGCCCAGCGGGCCCAGTGATTGTCTTCGGGAATTCAGACTTTAGAGGATGTCTTTCTGGAAGGGAAATTTTGTATTTCCAGGACGGGGAGCGGGTTCTGCAGGACCGGGAGCAGAGGGGGAGGGGGAGGGGAGGGAAGGCGCGCCCACGGCGGCACGGGGGAGTCATTTGGGGAATACAGGAACAGTCAACAATAAGGGAGCCAGCTGGCCCCACTCCCGGCCTGACGCCCTGATTCCAGAAATGGATTCTGTCGGGGCACCCGCGGTGGGGGCTGGGTTTCCCGATTCCCTAGTTCTAGGGATCAGCAGAGGGAAATGTGCTTGGGAACACTCCTGTCTGGGTCCAGAGATTCTCAGGGATGCCTCTCTTGTTCCTGGCACACTTCAAAGTTTTCCAGAAAGAAACGGCCTGAAAGGGACAAGCTTGGCCTGGAAACCGTGTGCTCCACGGGACAACTGCTGAGACCCTCCCAGGAGTCTGCGCGCTGACCTGTCACCTGACGTGTGGGTGCGGGGGTCCAGCGCCTGGCCCCAGCCAGCCCCAGCCCAGGCTCCCAGGGACCCCAGGACAGCCTAGCTGGGGACTCAGGGGCAGAAAAGACGTTCATATGGACAGAGTTCACTCGTGCAGGATCTGTGCGATAGAGACCTCAGGCTCTGCTCTGCTGCTCCCGGAATAACCTGACGCAGACCTCGACTGCACAAATGAGACAGCAAGTGGAGTGAATTCACCTGCTAGTGAGCAGGGCCCCCGAGAACCCGACTTTTCCCCAATCCCAAAGTCCTGGTGCCCAGCCCCATCATCCCAGCAACCCCCCAGCCCCACAGCCCCAAGACCCCCACTGCTCCACGTCCTATAGCCCCCCAGGCCCTACACCCCCCAGACCCCACACCCCCAGGGCCCCACACCAGGCCCAGTCCTAAAGGTGGTTCAGGAAGCACTCCAGACCAGAGCAGGAAGACACGTGACTCTGAGGCTGCAGGTGTGGGAAGCTGGGGCAGGACAGGTGCCTGGGAGACAGGACTCCCCCAGGCAGCCTGGGGGGGAGTGGGTGGGGCCGAGGGCGGGGCCTGTGGAGGATGAGGCGGGCGGGGCCCTGGAGCTGGGCGGGGCCCTGGAGCTGGGCGGGGCCCTGGAGCTGGGCGGGGCCCTGGAGCTGGGCGGGGCCCTGGATCCTGGCTGGCTCTGCTCTACCTAGAAGGCACAGTGGCAGGTCAGAGGCCTGGGGCACACCAGCAGCTCTCCTGGGCCACCAGCCCCCTCTCTCCCAGGTTGTCAGCCCAGAGCTAAGGAAGCCCTCTCCTGGGGTGGCCAGGAGCTGAAGCTGCTCAGGTAATGTCACCCCCACTCCCTTTTCAGCTCAAGCCCCAGAGACCCCACCCCACTTTCTCTCCTAATCATGGAGCCCCTGTCAACAGTCAATAGCGATGAGCCCTTTGGGAACGCTCAGAGGGTGCAGGCTCCCTCGTCCAGTGGGGAAGCCCCCATCTTGCTCCTCACCCAGGCAGCCTGTACCCTGACCCGGACCGGCCCTCTCATGGGATGCACCTACGCATGCTGAACACAGTCTCTCGGGGGCCAAGGCAGGTTGACCCCCAGCCACCTCCATGACCCACTTGGTATAGAATGTTCACAACCAGCTGAATGCTGCTTGGTGGGGACCAGGGGCTGACCGATCCCATCCTCTGCCCCGCGGCCACGTCTCCCTTCTTTGCTTTGGCCCCCCTACACCCTTTAAAGTATATTCCTCTGATGGAATATCAGAGGAATATATATCCTCTGATGGAATATACCAGCCCCATTAGCATCAGGCTGCTTCCATCCTCCCCAACGATAGGCCTTGGACATGCCAGGAGCCACCTGCCCCAGGGCCTTTGCACATGCTGTCCCTTCTGTCTGGGGTAAGTCCGTATGCATACATTGCCTAGATCCCTGCCACTGGTTCTTCAGTCCTCCGCACACCGTCCTCTCCTCAGCATGTTCCTGCACCGTGAGCACTCTTCACACCTTGTAATCGGCGCTTCCTTCTGGGATCACCTGACTGTGTGCGACTGGATTAGTCCCAGGACCGCGTCTCCCACTTCTCCGAGAGGTTCTGTTGGTCCCGCAGGCCACGGCCCATCCCCACGGGCATTTCCACACATGCCTGAGCACAAAGCGTCCCGCCTTCTGGAAGAAACGTGAGCTAACTCAAACATTGCCTTTGGCAGCAGCAACCCCAATAAGCCTTCAGCCTCGCGGTCCTGGGCAAATTTGGGGCCAGTCTGCAGCCTAGTGAGCCCCTAAGATCTATCAGCTGGGCTGCAGGAGAAGAACCCCGGCAAGACAGAAGCCTTGGTGAAATGCAGCAAGTGAGAGATGTGGGAGGTAGGGAATGATGTGACTTTGGGTGGGCGGGGCTGCCAGGATCCCCATCTCCTGCCTCGGGTCCCCTTTGACCCAGAGCTGCACCGAGAGCCGCGTGCCTTGCTCCCAGGCCAGTGGCAGGCCAGGGATCTCAGCCATCACTTGCTGAATGCTGGCTGGGGACATGACCCCTGCCAGGGACGGCGGGGACTGGGATGGCCCTGCCCTTCGAGGAGCCATGTAGGCGCTATGGGGGGGGCAGTGCCCCCGGGAAGACAGACGTGCTAGAGAGGGTCTGGTCTGGAGGCCGTGTGGTGAGGGGGCTTCCAGGTCTGGCCCAGGGGTCCCTTATCCCCCGACAGACTGGCACGAAGCCAGCCCCACCCCATTCCCATTGTCTGGCTAGTCTGCCTCCCACCCCTGATGGCTTGTGGACAAGGAAGGTCCGCAGGAATGCTGCGGTGCGCTTTGGAGGAACAGGGCGTGGGTCCGGGAGAGATGGCTCAACCCCGCGGGATGTCCCAGCCTCGCTCTCTGCCCAGTGTGGACGGTAGAGCACGGCCCTGGCTGGAGAGGGAGGCTCAGGCCCCAGGCCCCCCGTCCCATCCAAGCCCATGCCCCAGTGAGATCGGGAGGGGCTCCGGCCTTGCTGCTTGGGGGCAGCCCTCGGGAGCTTTCCAGAAACCCCCTGCCATGTCTGGCCTGTCCACCCCACTGCCTGGACGGGGGCCTGGCCACACCTCCCCCGGGGACCCTCGATCCCTCTGCAGTCCCTTCCCAGGGCCCCCCTTGCACCGGACCGAGCTCGGGAGCTGGCCACAGACGAGGGCTGCGGTGCACGCTTCCCAGGTATGAGCCCCAGGAAGGCCTACGCAGCCTGTCTGTGGAGAGAAGCCCAGTGAGAGGAGCAGGGACTGGACGGAAAAGCTGACGTTCGACTTGAAGCTCAAGCAACCATCATCAACAACCCTATAAAAGGTCGATTTGTTATTCCGCTGCTCTGTGCCCTGTTTCAACAGCAGCAGGAAGCACTTGGCGAAGGCTGAAACCCACACAGAATCCGTGGTGCTCGGGGCTCCCCAGTCAACCCCGGGCCCCGAGCGTGGATGTCCCCGCCTCACTGACTCCCTCATCCCAGCGTCTCTGCCTGGCGGACTCCACAGCCACCGCATGAGCAGCCCCGGCTGCTGTCACGGCCCCTCGGCCTCCCTGGCGGCAGGGCCCGAGGTGATGATGATGAAGTAAGCAGGTCCCTGTCCATTCCAACAGGTGCATGGCCACGCCCCCAGGTGCCTGCTGGGGGCGGCCCCAGAGCACTGTGCCTGCAGCAGCCACACGCCTCCGCTCTTCCCGGCCGACCCTGCGCCCATGCCCTCCGCCCCGGACCACAGCAACTGCTCCCCAAGGGCAGGAGCCGGCTGACCAACCTCCGAGCCCCACGCGGCCCAGCCCTGGACTCGTGTGCACGGCAGCAGCACCGCAGAGGGATCCCCGGGAAAGAGGTCTGAGTCATCCCAGAGAGAGAACAAATACCGAGGGGAGCTGCAGCGAGGCCAGGAAGGCCTCTCCCTTTCCCTCCAGAACGTTCCATGGGAGACTAAGGGAAAAGCGAGCTCACCCCGCAGAGGCTGCACCCTGGCATTTATAAATGCACACAGAGGGCTGGCAGACTCACCGGTCTGGGCAGAAGCTCCAGGAAACCGGCCGAGGTCCCCTGGGCCCCTGTACATGCCACCCTCTCTTCCACAGCCCTCCTCAGGCTCCCCCTAACCTCCGCACCGCCTACCCTAGGGGACGAAGCCCCCGGGGGGACCAGCCATGCAGCAGCCGGCGCCTGGTCCTGGAGGGTGGCAGGGCTCGGGGACAAGGGTGAGCTGCCCTTGGAACCGCACCGGCTGCCGCGACACACTTTGTTCAGACGTAATAACAGCTATTAGGCTGCATAATTGACCCGAAGAGGGAAGTCGTTGCAGCGAGAAACAAAGGGCGCTCAGTGCCGCCTGGCCGCCGACCAGCTGGCCCGTGGGGCGCCCAGTGCCTCTTACGTGGGCAGCGACTCCCCCGGCCCCGTCCGGCCCCTGGGCCAGCGCGTGGATCGGGTGCCCGCGCCCCCAGCCTGAGCACATGAGCCGGGGCCCGGCGAGTCCCTGCAGAGGGGCGCGGCCTGTGCCTCCTCGGCTTGGCCCGCCGCTGCCGCCGCGGCCTCTCACCCCGCGCCCAGTGCCCCCGAGCCCACCGCCGAGATCGGAAGTGCGGGCCGCTGTGCATCTCCAGGGCCGAGAACCAGGGCCTTGTGTCTAAGGGGAGCCGGAACAATAAAGGTGAACTCAACACGGAGATAAAAATAAAGCAGAACAGGAAGTCCTGCCAGCAGAGGGCTGTGCCCCGCAGTGCCCCGGGGCCACCCAGCTTGGGGCCGCCCGCCTGGCAAGACGAGGCCGCCAGCAGGTGGCCCCGAGGCGCAGAATGGGCTGGCTCCTTGCTTCCCAAAGACTCCGGAGCGGTCCCGCCACAGTGCAAGACCCACAAGCTTCCCTGGGCCTTGTAGATGATTCTGGGATCAGCCTGGAGGGGCGGGAAGTGGCGCCCCAGGAATCTCCCCGGGGATGCTGGAGTCATCCAGCGGCAGGATACTCTGGCTGCCTCCGTCCCAGGGCGGCCCAGGGTGTGTCGCGCTCTGGGGTCACGGTGGGGGCGCCGACCGTAGCTCCAAGGAGAAGGGCTCTGCTCCCTGGGCATCCAGGGGCGTGAGGCCCGGGCCCCACCCCCCCAACACTGGGGGCACCGGGGGTAGCGCGAGGCCGCCCGCCCGAGCACAACAAATATGGACGCAAACGCAATTTCAGCTACCCTCCGCCTCATGACACGGGGTCTTCGGGAGCCGTGTGAAGAAATGCACGTCGCCCTGCCTGATAAGACACACAGCCTCCCCCCCTCCCCTCGAAAAGCAGGCCCTGGATGCTCAGGACACACAGATGGAAAAGGGGGACCAAGGGGGGCGTCTGGAGCGTGTCAGGGTGACGGCCACGCAGCTTGACCCCCAGAGGGTAGGGGTCCTTTGGGAGGAGCACACAGGTGCCGTCTCCACGTACTAGAACATCACCCCCATTCCAGGCAGGGGGGACGAGGCCAGCCATTGCGGGGCGGCCACCAGGGTGCCCAGCCAGCCTCTGCGGCGGCCCCGCGGGAAGTGCCTGAGTGGGCCCCTCCGATGGAAGGGGGCAGGGCGAGGCTGGGGCCAGGATCCCTCAGTGGGCGGGCCCCGGGCAGGGGCAGCGGGAGGAGGGATCTGCCTGCTTGCCATGCAGCAGGTGCTCCCCGGAGCCCCGGGTCCTCTCTCCACGAGGCCAGACCGCCAGGCAGAGGGGTATTCCCCGCCCCTGCGCAGCAGCGCCGGAGGGCTGTCCCCCGCTCTCTGCAGACATGCTGAGGCCAGCGCTCAGGCAGCCTGGGCTCTGGAATCTGCTCTTGATGCCAGACGCTGGTCCCAGGCAACAAGGCCGGCTCCCCGAGAGCCCTGAGAGCTCGAGTTCTCCTTCGCGCATTGCAAACCGGTGCGAGACCGAGCACGAGAATGAAAGCCACCCGCTCGCGGCTCAGAACGGAGTGTACTGTTCGGCGGCTGCCCATCCATCATCTCCCCCGTATCCCAGGAGGCACAGTGCTCCCATAATACAGTCGTTTAGTGGAAACCAAGCGTTCTGACCGTTCCTTTCTCTGTACTAGCTTGTTTATTTGGAGTCATTTGCAGCCCTGGAAAAAAAACAATAATAAAGCAAGTGCTAAAGGACAGAGATGGCCTGTTGGAGGAAGAGCTTTGTTTAGCAGTGACACTGGGGGGAAAGGGCAGGCCTTCAGGATAACTCCGGCTTTGACGCAAGATGTTGTCTTTGCATTATATGGGACGGAGGTCAGCCTCCACGGGAAGGAGCAGAAGCCAGGGAAAGGATTGCAAGCATGGGGACCGTGTGCAGTGCGTGGCACACCAGGGGGACAGCCGGGCTTTCTCTGGAGAATGGAATGCACAGCCCGTTTATTTCCCAGGGCTCACTCTTCCTACAGCGAGCCGGTGGGCATGTTTGCAAAGCCCTCCAGGATGAACTACCAGCCACGGAGCACGGCGCTGCAGTCCCTCTCTCGGGAGCCTTTCCGCTCTCCGGAAGGATAATGCAGCTCCCTGTCTTTCTACTCATCCTGGACCGTCTGGGGTCGATAAAGCGAACCCTGCGGACCTCGCTAACCGTCGGGTGGCCTGGCAAGCCCGAGAGACTGAGCCCCGCAACGGACGGCTGTGGAAACACGTGTGTGCCCCTGTGGGGGGGGGCGTGCACCG
Source organism: Nasua narica (assembly GCA_028533885.1). Taxonomy (NCBI): domain Eukaryota; kingdom Metazoa; phylum Chordata; class Mammalia; order Carnivora; family Procyonidae; genus Nasua; species Nasua narica. Next base: position 1,995,748 of record CM052813.1, read on the forward strand.
TGCATACGCACGCTGTGTTTGTGTGCTTGTGCACATGTGTGCTGTGCGTGCACACACATGTGTGTGCATTGCATGCGTGCATAGGTGTGAATGCATGTGTTGTATGCACACACGAGCAGGTGTGCAGATATGTGCATGGGTGTGTGCCAGGAAGCTCCGAACAGAACGAGTTATTACGGGGTCACAGAAACCTGGAAGCCCGTAACTGGGACACTGTAAGAGCCTGTCGGCTTCAGTGTTTTGTTTAAAAGCAAAAAGGCCTCTGGCGCCCACAGGCCCTGAGAAACTGAGGCAGGGACCGCCACCAACCCAGCCCAACTCCAGGTCCACAGTCGCCGGTGCACGGGGCCCCTCTGAGCCCGCCGGTACTGCGTGAGGTCAGGTTCTTTCAAAGCTGGACATTAGCACTCACAGAGACACAGAGGGCTCCTGAGGTCACAGCTGGGAAGTGGCCGAGGCTCAGAAATCCAAATGCAGCCCCAGCCAGAGCTCTAGCCCCATGGCATATAGGAGCCGGAAGCGTCGGGCCATGGGGCGAGCACCCCTTTCTCCAGGGCCACCCCCAGAGGGTCCAATCTGTAGGGAGTGGGGGGGTCAGGCCCCTCTAGTGGTCGGCAGGAGTCGTCGGAGCGAGGTGGGCTGCTGTATCTCGGGTGCGAAGAGAAACTCCCATTCGGGCTGAGCCCCCAGTCCCGTGGGGTGCCCTCAGGGCCCAGAGGTGCCATGCTGCTGGAGGCTGGCTGGGGATGAAACCCCAGAGCCCAGAGCTCCCGAATCCACACAAGCCCCCAGAGACGGGTAGGCGCTGGGAGCCTCCCACGGCTGCTGTGCCCTCTTCCAGGAAGACCCACCAGCCAGAACATGGGGGAAATGGGCGAGAGTGACCTGGGGTGCCCTGGCTTTCCTCCGGGGCACAGTCCTCCCCGAGCCCCCGGAGGCAGCCGTTGCTCCCGGGTTGGACGAGCCGCCTATAGACCCGGACCCGGGAGGAGCCGGGAATGGAGAGTACAGCCGGACCTCCGGCCAGAGTCCAGATTTTCAAACTTAGCGCATTAATGGATACTTTTATACTCAAACCTGAGTCTTCCTGTGAAATTGCACCACTTTCCCACCGGGAAGGGAAGATCCAGGAGTTAACAGAGCAGGCCTGGATGATATTCGAAGCCCCTGCCCCCACCCCACGAGGGCGGACTCCCTGGGGCTGCGGGTCGCCGGGACCCCGGGGGTGGCCACCTGACTCACGTCACCGCTGCCCCAGCCGGGAGCTTGCACGTCCTTTGTCTAACGGATGCCCGGACTGTGCAGATGATCCAGATAAGGGGTTTGTCTTTCGGAAACTTAAAACCGTCCGTTCCGTGGAGGGCTCCCCGACAGGAGCTGGGCCGGGGGCAGGGGACAGGATGGACCAGCCCCAGAGGCTCTGCTTCCTGGGAACAAGCACCTGTGGGAACCACAGTTGCCCTCCTGCCCGGCCGCTGAGGGGACCCTGCACTAAGCCGGCTCGTGTGCCCTCTGCAGTTACCAATGTCCGCGGACGTCGGGGCGGGGAGCGCTAGCCCTGGCTGACGGCAGCCGCCTCTCCACTGACACAGCATTGCCGACCATGCCATTTTGTGCTTCCGTGTCCTCTTTCTCTCCAAGCGGGTTCCATAACCTAAATACAGCTCCCCAGGGCTCGCCGCCTCCAACCTGACTCAGACACGTGAGGCGCAGATATGCTCCAAGCACTGGCCCCCAGGACCATCCTCCCAGGATCCGAGGTCCCGTGTCTGCAGCTGTGGGCGGGGGCTCCGGGTAGCCAACAGAAAGCACCAAACTTGGGCTGGGGGAGGCCCGTGGGGAGGCAGAGCCCTGGCCTCCAGGCCTCCTGGCCCAGCCCAGGCAGCACCAGAGACAGCGAGAGAACTGTGAGCCTGGGACGGCCCCTCGGGAGACACAGGAAACCCAGCACCAGCTGAGCGTCTGATGACTGGCCCCCACCCACCGCCGGCACCTATTTCCTGGACTCTGCGAATCCCACCCACTCTGCGTTGCTGCTGAGCAGTTCCTTGGGGAGCTCAGGTCTTGCTGAGAAAGAGGATCCTTTCTCCAGCCTGCATCTTCTCTTTCAATGTTGCTTTCCACTGTTCTGTTGATGTCGCCACTTAGAATTCTATTGTGGGGGTGCCTGGGGGGCTCAGTGGCTTAAAGCCTCTGCCTTCGGCTCAGGGCTCAGGTCGTGATCTCAGGGTCCTGGGATCGAGCCCCGCATTGGGCTCTCCCCTCAGCAAGGAGCCTGCTTCCCCCTCTCTCTCTGCCTGCCTCTCTGCCTACTTGTGATCTCTCTCTCTCTCTGTCAAATAAATAAAATCTTTAAATAAAAAAGAAAGAAAGAAAGAAAGAAAGAAAAAGAATTCTATTGCAGAATAAAAAGGCCAGCGATTTCCATGTTCCTCCTGGATTCCTCCTACTGGGGGAGGACAAGGCAAAGGTGAATGTGGCCAGAGCCACTGTCAGGAAAACAGGGGACCTTGCCGAAGAGCTGAACGGGTCCCAGCCCCTCGCTGCACGGCCATGGACTGACCACTTCAAGCCACGGCGGACCGGGAGCCCTGAAACGGTGACTCATGACGACCAGTCGGGAATCCCACCTCCACTTGAGGTGAGAAAGTAAAACCACATCAACTGCGTGGTCGGAGATGAAGAAATGGGCAGTGGTTGTAGAGTCAGAGCCTGCTTTGGGGGAAAAAAAGCTCCTACATCATTTTGACGACATTCCCTTAGCTGACTGCTCTCCAAGCCTTGGCTTTCAGACCGCAGCAGGCTTTCCCGTCCGTGCCTGGCCTGCTGTCCACACCCCCCCCGCCCCCCGGGGGCTGGAGAGACAGACCAGTAGGTCTACTCTGCGGGAGAGGAAGCCACAAGCTGCAGCAAGAAAACGTCTGGCTTTAACCGAAAGACTGCATTTCCAGACAATCAGGCCAGGTTCCAGAGGTCGTGGACAGGTAGCCCCCCGAGCTGCTTCGACCACGTGCTTCCCGAGGCTTCTTTCCTTCTAGAGGATTCTGAGCGGCTGGCATTGGGCACAGCAGCTGGGCCTGGGATATACTGGCTGCCGTGGGGCAACCGTGGCCAGCCCGTGGCCAGCCTTGAACACGCAGGTCTGCTAGGCATGGGAGCCCCCAAAAGGTCGTCTGCAATGGCACTCCACTTCCCTAAGGCTACTTTCTCTCCGCAAAACGAGGAATCATCATCAACTAGCCTTCCTTCCCGCACCGAGAGTGCGTGATTCGGGGCCACTTGAAGATTTCCTGTAAGGGGAGGGGGTGGGGGAAAACCAATGATTCGGTCGATGGCCCTGGGGTTGCTGACTCCCCGGGGAAGGTGGCAGCTAGCAGGTCGCCAGGAGCCGGCTCCTAGTCAGAACTGGAGACTGGACAGAGCCGGCTCGCAGCTCAGAATCTCCCTGGGCCAAAGTCCCCGGCCGTGCTCGCCACCGGAGGCTCTCGGGAAGAATCCTCCTCCCAGAGTTCTGCAAGTTGATCCAGCTAATGGTCAGCCCTGAGAGGGATCGCCGGCACCCTAACTGTGTACGTGGCCAGGCAGAAACGAGGGTAGTCTGGGCACTCCATGTGTGGCTGGTGTCCGAAGTGGGGACCAGTGTCACTTAGTGTCACTGGTCAGTTCCGATGCTAACTCTGGGTAGTCAGAAGTGAACTGAACTATCTGGCCTCCAGTTGGCATTGGCGATTTGGAGAATTGGTGTGAAAAACACCAGCCGTTTGACGTCAAGGGATGGGGGGGGG
>CM052813.1:2000032-2019178 GCA_028533885.1 Nasua narica
TGATTCCTCAGACGCTACTACTTCACTCCTTTTATAAGCTTTTAAAACTCTGCGAGCAGCAAAGGGTAACTTTCCACAATGTGACAGTCTCGCGTCCCTTCCTGCCTGGCTCCCCCTCCCGTCTACACCACCGTCCTCCTGGCTGCCCCCAGCACCGCAGCTCTCCTGCGTCCACTCACATCATCCCCTGCCCAACGGCTGCAAGAACACGCCAACATGCACACGCGGTCCTACGTGCACACGCAGGATCACTGCTGGACCGTGTGCCCGTGTCCCAGAGCCCGGGGGGTCCTGCACCAGCCGTGGAATCACCCTGCAGAGCTGCTACCAACGAGACTTCGGTGCGTCACAGGCGCACAGGCCCGTGGGAGGGAGTGAGCACCCCCGAAGGGAACCGACGCTCGAGAGCCCAGGACACCTTGCAGTCTGGAAGCTCAATTCCCTGGTCGAAGGGGGAGGGATACCGAGTTACTGACGCCGGCGCACGGGAAGAGCATAAAATTGGACTCCCCCGCCCTCAAAAAATCTTATTCCATGTTATGCAAATACACTGTAGATGCGCTCGAGAGCAGGGTCCGAGAACACGAAACGAGAGAAGCCCGCCAGGCAGCCGGGAGACAGCCCGCGCGGTCCTCCCGACGGACGCTGGCAGCAGAAGTCCTGAGAGATAGAGACTCGCTCAGCTGCACAGTGACCTAACCCTGACGGCGAATGACACCAGAGCAGCAGCAGGAAACAGAACGGGGGAGCCAGCGCCTTCAGGACGGGAGAATCATGCACGCCCGTGACACGCAGCTGCTACACACGGGCCAGCGAGAGCAGCCCGGGGCGCCCCTGCTCGGGGCGCCAAGACCCTGACTCACCAGCACGCGGGGGGGACGGCATCCTGCAGCTCTGCCCTTGGAGATGGACCCGCCCCGGAAGCCCCCGTGCCCGCTGCTGAGACAGCGCCCCGCGAGCAGGCGCACGGCCTCGCGGGGGAGATGCCCGCCGTCGGAGCGTCTCGCAAGCTGACCCGGCGCGGTCTGCGGAACGAAGAGGCCCCCGCTCCGACCCTGCACCGCCACTCCCTGAAGTCCACACACTCAGTCACAACCCCGTGCGTGTGGCCACGGTATTTCGGGCAGCCCTGTTTACACTGGCTGTGTCTTCCTTTCCTGTGGCAGCTCTAACGAGTGACCACAGACTGGGTGGCTCAGGGCAACAGAAATCTACTCTCTCTCCATTCTGCAGGCCCCACGTCTGACATCGGTTTCACCGGGCTGAAATGACGGTGTCAGCGGGGCCGCAGCCCCTCCGGAGGCTCTGGGGCAGGACCCTTCCCTGCCTGTCTAGCTTCTGGTGGCAGCCGGCATCCCTTAATTTGTGGCCACTGCATTAGTCAGGGTCCCCGGGGTGGAGAGCCGATAGGACATACCCACATAAAGAGATTTAGTATAATAAATCAGATCCTGAGATCCTGCAGGCTGGTAAGCCCTGACACGTGCAGGGGGTAAGCTGGAGACCGAGGAGAGGACGGTGCGGGTCCCAGCTCCAGCCCGGATCTGCAAGCGGGAGAAGACCATGACCCAGCTCAGCGCGGCCTGGCAGAGCGGGAATTCTCCTTTACTCCACCTTTCTGCATGGTCAGGTCCTCCACTGATGCGGTAAGGCCCACCGTCACCCAGGAGGACAGTCTGCGTTACTCCGCCTCTGATCTGAACGTGAATCTCAACCAGAAACACTCTCACAGATGTGCCCAGAATCCTGCTGGACCAGGTATCTGGGCTCCGGAGGCCCGCCAGGCCACCTCAAACCAGCCCCCGTGCACATGCGACTCTGACCTCTGTCTTCATGTCACCTTCTGCTCTTTTCTTCCACCACCCTGACCCCCGCCTCCCTCTCCGAAGGTCACTAGGATGGCCTTTAGGGCCCGCCAGGTAACCCAGGACCACCTCCCACATCGCCGTCCTTAACTGAATCACACAGGCACAGAGGGTTCCAGCAAGGCAGCGCTCAGTTCCGGGACCGAGCCCCACTTGTCCGGGGCCTCTCCTCAGCTTCCTACAAGGGGCCACAGCCTGGGGGGTGGCTCCAAGTGAGACCTGGTCCAAGCTCTAAGGGAAGCCTGGCCAGTCGGGAATCACCTCCCCGACTCCCAAATCCCACCAGGAAGACAGGAGGCACCGTCTCCTCTCTGGAACCAATGTTCCCCGGCCTCTCGGTCTGCAGTGAGGCAGTGGGCAAAGATGGGCTTCGTGCCTGCAAACATGAGCGTCCACTGGGCTCAGAGGTGGGGCCATCCATGACCCTGGGGGTTCGTCTTGCCTTTCCCGGGAGGCACTCCCAGGCACAAGGAGATGAGTGTCAATGTAGGAGCTTTGCACGGGAGGAGGAAGGCCCCTCCTTCCTAGACGAGGGAGGCTGCATGGAGTCCTCACACTGGCCAGGGCTCCCCACGGTGGGCTCGGCCTCGCCCACACTCCCAGGCCCGCCTCCAGATAGGTGAGTGCGCAGAGCTCGGCTGGGGTGCACCCCCTTCTCCCTGCACAAGCACCTGCCGCCACCTCTCCCCTGCTTCCTGCCGCACAGCCCTGGTCCTTCCCGGGGTGACGGAGGCTTCCCGAGGAGTCCCGCCCAGCCAGCTCCATGGACAGGGGAAAGGACAAGGCTCTTTGCCGGGCAAGCAGCCGCCCCCGGGCAACCCCTCACCTGGTCCGCAGACATCGCCCCTGCTCCAGGCTTAGGGCCCCAGCCCATCCTCCCCTTGAAACTTCACCTGTCCCCTGGCCGGCCTCCCTGCCTCCTGGAGGGCTGGGCTCGTCCGGGACCCTCCGTGTCTGCAGTTGCTCAGCCAAACCTTGCAGCATCCTCGACCCCACTCACCCCAGACCCGACCTGTCAGCAAGTCCTCTCAACTCTGCTCCGAACGCTCAGTCGGGCCATCCCCCCACCTTAGCTGCTGCACCCCGGGCCTGTGCCACCACCCCCCTCTCCAGACCACCTCGCAGCCTCTAAGGGGGCACCCTGAACCCTGCCATGCTCTGTTCTCCCCCAGAAGCCCGTAGGCCTATCCGAACCCTTGCCAGGGCTCCCATCCCTGCATCCCCAGCACCAAGAACCTCCCAGGCCCCCCAGCTATTGTAAACATAGGAGGCACAGTCCGGTCTCAGGGCCTTTGCAGCGGCTGTCCCCTCTGCCTGGAAAACGCCTCCCCAAACCCAGGCACCGCCCTGTCTTTGCTTCTGCAGCCGCCCTTCTCAGCGAGGCCCTCCCTCCCGGTGCCCCCTCTCCGCCGGATCCCCTGTGCACCCAGGGTCATCTCACTGCTTCTGAGCAACTTACTGATCCCGCTTCTGCTCCGTCCTCCCCAGCACAAGAGTACTCCCCCCGCGTGGAGGCCCTGGGGCCCAGCACGGGAGTTCAGCGCAGGGATGGGGTCTGCAGGGCCCCTTCCTCCCCTGGGGGTGGTGGGGGGGCTGGGGCTTGCCGCCCCGGGCCAGCCACGCCATCCCGACACTGCGCCCCGTGCACGGGCTCGCTCGCCGGCAGTAACGCACAAGTGACCCCCAAGGCAGGGGCACGTGCAGGAGAGTGTGTCAGACGCCCCGGGGAGCCGCCTAATGAAAGGCTCAGTTCACTGGCTTCACCACGACAGCCCTGCCATATGCCCGCTCCGTCAGAGAAAAACGGGCCTTTGTGCGCTATAAATAGCCCGGCCAGATGTGGGCACGCCTGTGGGTTTGTCCCTGGGACTCCGGCTCGGCCGACCGCAGCCCCCGCGGCAGCCCCTGGCGGCAGGACCCCACGGCGCGCCTGGGGGCAGGACAGGGTTAGCCAGAGGTCCCCCTCCGGCCAGAGCGCAGCCCGGGGTTCCTGACGTCATCGCCGCCGACCAGCGTGTGCAGGAGACCCCTGCCAGGGGCAGACCAGGCCGCTGGCGCACCGCACGCTCCTTTATGCCCAGAAAACAGGGTCACGGGGGCTGGGATCGGGGAGCCGGGGGCCCTGCAGGGACCGAGTGTGCCCACCAAGCCGAGTGCCGGGTCCCTGCGCAGGAGAGATGCCCTCTGAGTGCTGAGCGTGCATCTCCGATGAGGGCCGGCCACCTACGGAAACGTGGGGACAGGCAGCTTACCGCGGGTCTCACGTGTTCCCGAAGCCCCACGGACCTGCCACCAATGGGGCCCACCTGACGGAGGCGGGAACTCCCAGCAGCTGGCCAGATGCCTGCTTCCAACAGAAGTGCCCGGCGGGCCTCACATGCAGGCCACGCGGGTCAGTTTGGACGTTGTTACAGGTCACGTCGGAGGAGTAACGCAATATATCTGACAGTAATCTGACCTGTCAGATATATTGCGTTGCGTCCCATACAAACCCAAAACCCAATCACAAGTGCCCCCAGAGTCACACACGGGGTCGTCTCCAGCCCCTCCTGACCCGGTGTATGGGCCTGCATTGCCCACTGGCCTGACCGGCCACCCGGGGACCGCCGTGCCCCTGCGGCGTGAAGCCTGAGGGAGCAGCACCGACCTTGTGGGGCTGGTGCGGGAGCCAGTGCGGGACCAGCTGTGGCGGATGGTGTCCAGCCTCCGGTCACCACCGACGGGCCGGACAGGTCCAGGGTGGGCGGCTGTTTGGGTCGGAGGTCCCGCACGGCCGCCCTCTGCCCACCACCCTCTGCTCGTCCTGGGCCAGGTGCGCAAACAGCCGCGCACACACCTCCTCACCAGCGGCCTGCCGCCCTGTGGAACAATGCTCCGCAGGCCTGGGGTTGTCCCTTGGGGCCGAAGGCCGTGCAGGACCGGCATCAGGACTGAAGTCAGCTGTGCACACTTACGTGAGCGAGAAGCGACACATCAGTCCCTCGCACGGTCTTCAGACGCTGGGAGTCCAGACCACTCCCCGTCAGATCAGGGAAGGGGGGCCGCGGGACCCTGGCTGCTCGGGAGGGGGGTGTCCTGGGCCGCTGGGCCGCGACGGCCTCCTGGGGCTGCAGCCGGAGGCCCCCAGGGCCCCCCCGGGACAGCTGGCCCCGGGAGCACAATGAACACGCTCTCGGCGCTGCCGGAGCACGTCCGTGGTCGTCCCACGCTCTGCGGGCATGGCACGTCCCACGGGTGGCGCTCGCCGCACGGCCCCAGTGCCCCCGGGCAGCCAGGCGGCACCTGCCACGGCTCGGCAAGACCAGGCGGCACCGAGACCACGAAGGTGCTCGGGGGTCGTTCACCTTCCGCACGGAAGGCCTCCCGTCTGCGTGTCCCGGCTGCACGTGTTTGGGTCTCACAGAAACATCGCGGGGGAGACAGAACACTGTATCCTGTGCAGACAGACACCCGCGTGCACCCTGTCCTGGGAAGCCGCGGAGACCCCCCCGGCCACTGCGCCCCAGGCTCCAGGGAGGCCGGCCCGCAGGTGGACGCCCCAGCACCCGACCACCCGAGCCTCCCGGATGGCCCGGCCCCTGCTGTTGCGGGCAGGACACACGGTCCCGCGGTCAGCTCCCCAGAGGCCCTGTGGGTTCGGCCGTGCCCGCCGCGTCCCTAACTGGGCGGCCTGGGCCCAGACAGCGGATCGACGGCTGGAGTTAAGAGAGGGTGGGGTGGGTTTCGGCCTCGCCTCTCCCAGCCTGGGACGAACTTGGTTTGCTTCGAACAGGAAGCCGTCAGTCGTGGCCGAGGCCTGACCCGCTCCAGGCTGAGGGCGCTCCCACTCCCCGAGGGTCTCTGCGGAGCCCGGACGAGCGCGGCCACGTGGCAGGTCCCGGGGACTCAGCTTCTCCGTAGACGCCGGGTGCCTCACCACCTCCGCTCCAGAACTCAGGTGTGCGGCAGAAACGAGGGTCCCAGGCCGTACGGTATCGATGACAGGGATGCCCGTGAGGCTGGGACATGGCCCCCCACGCTCTCCCCTCATGGCGGCGAGAGCGGCCACGACACCACATGGAGACGGTTTTCCTCATGGCTCACCTACATGACGCAAGCCCTGCTCTCCATCCAACACGGAATTTTCTAGAAGATGATGGGACATAGCACCCTGCAGGGACGATCATGCCCCAGAGACCAGGACGGCGCCCTGAACGGAAGGCTGCCTGCACCGAGCACGGGAGCACCTGCATCCCGCACCTGCCAGAGCTCACACAGCCCCCGCCTTCCGAGCAGACAGGCCTCGCCCCCCAGAACGTTAAGCCCATCCAGGAGGGGGGCGCACTCGGTGTGGGGGGGCCTCTCTTTCTGCTCCACGTCACGACTCCCCGTTTGGTGCTGCTTGTTTTGGGGAGCTGGGGCAGGTCCGTCTCCACGCGGCTGCAGGAGAAGGAAAAGCCGGTGTCCCAATGGCCCACTGCGAAACTGCTGGTCCTGCTGGGCTGTGGGCCCACGAGCCAGATGAAATGCGCCCCAGGCCACTTGCACGTTCAACCTCCACAAAGCGGAGGCTGCAGACAAAACCACACTTCATTTTTCCTTCTTCCAGGAGCTCCTGGGGACAGGCCTGGCCAGGTCCCCGCCGCCCCCGGGGGGGGGGGGGGGCGAATGCGTTCCCGGGTGGGGTCCTGCCCTGTGCGGCGGGCACTCACAATGACAGTGCACGCCTGTGGACTCCAAACGATATGGGATTTCTGGCTTTTTCCAGATTTATCTCTGTTCTTGGCACGGAGCCCCATCCACGGCTATCCCCGTCTCACGAGCTCCACATGGCACGGGGCACGTGGAGATGAACCAGCGCGCTCCGACCGGGGGCGGGGGACGGGGAGCACCCGCCAGGATGACTCACTTCCACCCAAGAGAACGACCAGGAAGCCCACGTGGGCAGCTTGCCGTGCGCCCCGCGACCTGATTCTCAGCCCCCGCCTCCCACGGACGGCGGGCCGCAGAGGGCCTCAGACCTACGGGAAACCATGGGTCAGCCAAGCGTGGGATGGTTGTTCAAAGGTCATTTTAAAAAAATGACCACATGTTAAAGCCTTTTTCAGTCTTGCCCACAAGCAGCCGATAAGTCTTGACAGCCTCTTCCGAGCAGACGTCCGGGGACGGGGCAGGGGGACCACACTGGGAACGTCCTAAACGCCATCCCGCTGCTCACCGCCATGTGGTCAGTTCCACGTTATGTGACTTTAGCTCCACGGAACATCACTTAGAGGAAAGGAACAGGGGAATGAATGACCGGCAGACCCAGCGTGTCTGGGAGCCGCGGGAGGACGTCAACGGTGTGGACAGAAAGCATCGCGTCCCTGCCGCGGAGGGACGTCCGCGTGCCTCTCAATGACGTGCTGCATACGAAACGGGACAGACCGCAGGGGCTCCAACGCGCCTCTCCGGGTTAGGCACCTTCCCCAGCCCCAGGTGGGAAGCAGGGAGGGGCAGGGTCCTGGGCCGGCTGGGGGTGCAGAGGGAGGTGGGGAGAGGCGCAGGGGCAGAAGGGGCCGGGGAGTAGCCCCCCGCAGCCGCCTGGGGACCTGCCCCACACAATGCTGAATGTGGGAACAAAACGAAAGATCGCCCCTTCCTCAAACAACATGGTGACAGCTCAGGTCTGAGCTCCCACGGCCTCCGAAACAAGGAACTCCAACACCACCTCTAGAAATGCCCCCGAACGGCAGAGGGAGGGCCTCCCCGCGTGTGAGGAGAACCACTGCTGTGGGAAGCCGCACGTGTTCATCCGGTCCCCGTGCCCCCAGGACCCCACCAGCATGGGCATGCCTGCCTAAACCGCTGATGCTCCGGACCCTGGGACGATGCGGCCCACTCGCTCTCTTGCTCAGAGGCTGTCCGGGGGCCGGAGAGCTGAACACACAGAGCATCGGGGGAGAGGGCACAGGCTTCCTGCGCACACGCACGTGCTCGGGACGGGTGACTCAGGCCGGAGCCGGTCCGTGCACGCGGTCAGTCCTCAGACTCGGCTGGACGGCACCCGTCCCTGCAGTCGGCGTGTGCTACCGAATACCCAGGATAGGCCCCCCACGGCCCCCATGCACAGCCCGCTGGCGGGCCCGACGGCCGGCGCGTTCCCGTGAGTTCTGTCCTCATGGGAAGCTGAGTGGGTGACGGCCGGGCCACGAGCACTCCTCGAGGCTCGAATGTGGGCTCGGCATCGTTTGGAGCCCTCTGCAGGGAAGGGGCTCCACCTCCACGGCCCCGCCCCCATCACCATACGACCAAGAGGCTCTAAGCCACGAGCTCCAGAAAGCACGACTCAACAGGATTCTGTCACTCTTCCGCGAGCAATCAGAGCTCAAGGCTAAAATGTCACCCACGTCCCGGAAAGAAACTGCATTATTCATCCACAGAGTAAACCACACAGAACCTCCAGGAGGAGAGGCAGGCATCCCTGTCCTGAGGGGACCCCTATCCTGGGGGCCACACGTGGATGTGGACTTGGGAGCCCCTCCCAGGGAGAGCGTGTCCCCCACGCCCCGTCACGCCCTTCCAGTCCCGCATCCTGAGACCTCCGCATCGGCGGGTGACCTCGAGCTCCCACGTCGGTGCCTACGCTCCCACCCCCAAGAGAGCAGGGCTGCGAGCGCTAAAGGAAAGAACACCCTCACTCTCTCGGTGGAGGGGCCGGCCCGAATTCCCTCCTTTCTGGACCTCCTACAGGAAGCACGTGCTACTTTCGTAATAGGACTGGGAAGCACACCCAGAGAGCCTCCACATCTTACCAGCTGCTGCAAGGACAGGAGTGCAGGGAGCCCCCCTCGCGCCCTGCACCGCCCCCTGAGGCCTGCGCTGCCCCTGAGCCTGGATGGACCTCACTGGAATTCCCCACTGGCCACGCAGTGCACACAGCCTGCGGCTGAGCTGCCCCAGGTCGGTGAGACGAACGGCGGCCCCTCCGAGCAGCTAGGGAGGTCCCCATGCCAGGCCTGGCCACCCCAATGCCTCAAAATCACGCAGGACACTATGCACCCCAGATCTGCACCAGGGCCCACACAGACAGCCCATTGCTGCACCCGTGACACGTTTTTCTGTGTCTGCAAAACCCCACACTGTCCTTCTACTGCTCGTAAATCCCTCCTCTTCTAAAGCCCCAAGCGACACAGATCTTTTAATTAAATGGAGCACAGTGATCTTGCTTTAAGAATTTCTAAACAGCTCTGGCCTCTTCCCTCGAGTAGGAAGACGCTACAAGACCAGCATCCCAGTCTGTATGTCTGTGTCCCCCCAGACTCCAGGCTGGGTGCTTCCTGCCACGTGATGGCCTTAGGAGCCTTAGGAGCCCCTTTGGGAGGTGACGGGGTCAGGAGGGTGGGGCCCCCAGGCGCCCCAGCCCCCTCCCCCACGTGAAGACACGGCGAGAGGTCTGGGATGCAGAAGTGGGCCTGGGCCCGGCGCGGCCGGCTCCCTCGTCTCGGGCTTTCCACCTCCAGAACCGTGAGAAACAGCGTGTGTCGTTCAGAAGCCGCCGGTCTGTGGTTCAGTGGTGCTCAGTTCCAGCAGCGAGACCAGACTAGGACAGGAACCAACATCCACAGCTTTGGTCATTCTAGAAACGTCTACGTGAGGACTCACGATGTGGCCTATGTGCGAGGACGTGCCGACGCATGTCTGGAGTTCATGGTCCTCCCACGTAAACGCCAACCAAGCAATGCTCTCTGCTCTGGCCTCTACCAATACCGGTAGCTCCACGTGGACTTATTTCGGGCTCACCGGAACAGCCCCCGTAAGCCCCAGGAAACAGGCCTGTCGGGAGACGCCCCCCGGGGGTGAGGGCCCTGTCGGCAACCTCGCGCTTCCGCAAATGCGTGGACACGTGCGGGTCACTGGGGTGCACGGAGCAGCTTTTCACCCTTGGGCACCAAACGTTGCCCCCCAGGGGTGTGCTGAGAACCCAGGGAACCCCGCTTGGGGAGACGGGCCAACGCCTTGGGCCACCGTGAGACCCCACCCCGGGGTGGCATTTTAAACACCAGATCCGATACGTTCCCCGGATCTGGAGAAAGAGCTGTGGTTCCTGCAGATCCCAGAGACACACACACACGCAGGTACGGGGACGTCCGTGCACGCCCGGTCGACGACGTGGAGGGGACACCCCAATTTCTCAACAACCGTCGACTGCCAAAATTCGCCCACGAGGAAACAGACAGCCCGAACAATGCCCAAAATACCGAAGAATCGGAACTCATCGTCAAAAACCTTCTGAAGAACACACCTCCAACCCAGACGCATTTCCGCCCCATTCTGCCAGACAGTTAAGAAATGACAGCAATCTTACACAATCTCTTCCAGAAAACAGAAGAGGGAAAAAAAGTGTTTTCTGAACCTCAAAGAAGCCAGCATTACTCTGATAATAAAAACCAGACAAAAAGAGCACAGAAAGATGGCAGATCAATATCCCTCATGAACACAGATCCCAAAATCCTCACACAAATATTGGTAAATGGATCCGGTCCATACGCCGCAACCAGAATTTATCTCCCAAAGCAAGGCTGGTTCCGTACGTGAAATCCAGGAAACATATGCAGCAAGTCGGCCGGCCACGGAAGATACAACACACGAGAGTGTCAACTCACGTAGGAAAAGCATCTGAAATAATTCCGTATTCACTCACGACCAAGTCTCTCAGCAAAGAGAGGGCCTCCCACAGCCCGGTAAAGGGCGTCTACAGAGAAACCCACAGCCAACAAGGTGCCACGGGCTGGGAGACGGACGGCCTGCCCCTAAGCCGGGGACAAGGCGGGTGTCCCCTCTCTCTGCTCCAGGCTGACCCTGCGCTGGAGGCCTGGCTCGGAAAGGAGCAAGAGAAGCAAGAGAAACATATAAAATGCACTCAGATTAGCAAAGGAAGAAATAAAAAGGCCTTTTCAGAGACGGCAGGACTGCCTGTATTAAAAAACCTAAGGGACTTCTAAAAATAAAAAGCCTCTCGGAACTAACAGGAGAGTTTAGTGGAGTCACAGGACACAAGGTCAGCAACACAAAACGAGCCATTTCCACGTACTCTAACGACCACAAACTGAAGAATGGAACTTGGTCACAATGTTGTGCTCCATAAAAGATCCTGTTCCGAGAATGAAAAGACAAAACTACAGAGAAAATATTTGCTAGTCGTGTAGGACGAGGAACGTGGATTAAGAACATTGTGAAAAACTCCCAGAATGCGACAGGAAGAAAACAAACAACCCAATTAAAATATGGGCATAAGACCGAAGCAGACACGTGGCCCAAGTGGATGTACAGACGGCAAGTAAGCACGTGGGAAGGGGGTCAACGGCAGCAGCGGCCGCGAGGTGCAAGTGAAAGCCACAGTGAGACGCGCCGTCAGCACGTCGGGATGGCTGAAAGAGCAATAATGAAGGACACCAAGTGTGGGTGAGGATGGCGAGCCACTGGAGCAGTTGCTGGGTGTGTGTACTGAGCAACTATGCCCTTGTGATGTCAGACGCTGCAAGCACTCCAGGAGACATCTGGGGCTTTCTGATAGAATAAACACGCGCTTGCCTTGTGACCTGGCCAACCCACTGGTGTGGCACGCACACCACAAACTCTCCATCTGTAAAAAGCGCAGTGAAAAGAAAGCACAAGATGAGGTATGCCTGTGTACAAATCAGGATAGAAATGGGTTTTCTAGAAAGAGAGAAGGTGGGGAGGAGCAGAGGGAGAGAGACAGTATCAAGCAAGCTCTCGCTGAGCATGGAGCCCGGTACGGGGCTGGACCTCAGGACCAGTGCCGAAACCAAGAGTCAGATGCTCAATGACTTAGCCATCCTGGTGCCCCTTGATCCCAATGTTTTAAAAACACTTGGGGCACCTGGTGGCTCAGTCGGTGAAGCGTCTGCCTTCAGCTCCGGTCATGATCCCAGGGTTCTGGGGTTGAGCCCCACATCAGGCTCCCTGCTCAGCGGGGAGCCTGCTTCTCCCACTCCTAGTGCTCCTCCCGCTGCTCCTGCTCTCTCTTTCTCTGAAAAATAAATAAATAAAATCTTTAAAAACAAAACAAAACAGAAAAGGCACTTACTTTTAACTAGACGCAGAAGGACAAATACTTTAGAATTCCATCTCTTTGGGGCCCCCCAGGGAGTCAGCCTCACAGAGACAGAGAGTAGAGGGGTGGTGGGCCCAGGGGCTGCGGAGGGCCGGGGGGTTAGTCTTCAGTGGGGACAGAGTTTCCCTCTGGGACGCTGAGGACGTGCTGCGGACGGATGACGGTGCTCGTTGCAGGATGACGTCAGTGACTCAGGGTCACTGAGCTGT
This sequence comes from Nasua narica, assembly GCA_028533885.1. NCBI lineage: Eukaryota > Metazoa > Chordata > Mammalia > Carnivora > Procyonidae > Nasua > Nasua narica. The sequence goes on from CM052813.1 coordinate 2,012,203, forward strand.
ACCCTTAACCGGGCTCATTTTACCGCAACAGAGCCCCTCTAGCCCCCATCGGAAAAGCAGGCTGACAAAACGCTGTTTGTGTAAACATAAAACCATCAAGCGAGTGGTAAAAGCAAGCAGGGAAAGACTTGAATCGCGGCGGCTCGCCGGGAAGACGCGTGGCCATCAGGTCCGGGCCGCGGCGTGCCAGACCTTCCCCGCACACGCTGGGCCCACGGGCTCCCTTACGCAAGCACGGGGCATGGTCTGCTCCTGGCGTCCTCGGGAGCAAAACTGAGAGTCACTGTCCGGCCCTCGGGATTTTCAAAGAGCCGTGCACGCTTCGCGTCCCACGCGAGGCCACCGGAAGCCGAGGAGAACCCCTCCCCGGTCTGCAGAACCAGCTTGAATTTTAGCCAGACCTGGGCTGAGCACAGCCTGGATCAGACCCTCGACTGCACAGACGGCTAGAGACTCCAGGCGAACCAGCTGGTGCCAGGGACCTCTTCCTCCTCTCCTGCTCGAGGGGCCCCCAGGGGAGGAGGGGGCAGGGAGAGGAGGGGCCGTGTCCCCAGGGCAGCTGTTCTGCATCCTCAGCAGCTGGGCGGCGCAGTCCAGGCTCCCGATTTAGAACATCTCCAGCCACTCTGCGGATGCACGGGCACCAGCTTCTGGGCACGAGCCCTCCCGCCGCCCCGTGGGCTGCCAAGAAGCGTGGCCCCAACGATGTCCAAATGCAAATCGCAGCTTGTAGACACCTGGCACCAGCACACAGCCCGGATAAACACAGTATGACTCATTCAGGCGGCTGTGTGTGCTGCAAGTCGCGGGAATTAACCTCCCTTTAAACTCCGGGCTGCTGCTCCAGTCCGAAATCACTGTCCTTTTCATCCAAATAAGAGCATCAGGACGATTACGCTGGGCAGAAAAACACAAGCCAGTTTGAACGTCTCCACGTTCCTCACCTCCAGCGGCGTCCCCTTGCACACACAGACGAGAGAGCCAAATCAATGTTCTCTGCAAACCGCTCGGGTCTCTCCCTTTCCCGGCACTCAGGCCGCTCTCCGTTCACCTTCCTGGCCCCAACTGAGCCTCAGGACACGTGGACCAGCGTCTAAGCGCCGTGTAGGCCTCATTAGCTCTTCCAAGCTTTACGATTCTGAGCTGGCCGAGGACGGGGCTGAAAGCATGGAAATCACCAGACTTGTTCTCCAAGTCTCCTCCCGGCAGACCTGTGTCCCTCAGAGAGGAGAACCGGCCAAACCTTCCCACCGTGAAACATGGGGCTGACATCAGGTCTCAGGTCTGTCCCGGGGGAGGCCCTAGGGGTCCCGGCTATGCAGGCCCCAGATGCCCCCGCCATGCCACCCTGGAAAGTTCTGGAAGGCCCTTCTGAGAAGAGCAGTCGGTGCGTTAGACCCAGGGGGCGGGCCTGGAGCCGCTGTGCCGCCTGGGCACTGCTGTCACCACTAGACCCTGTCCTTCAGCACCGGCACTTTCCAACTCCCCCGGCTCCGCGGCGGACAGGGTCAGGCTCAGGGTGCCGCAGAGCCCCCTGCAGGCCCTGCAGGAGGACCAGGGCGGCCGAAGACACAGATGCAGCCCAGACCGCAGGAAAGGCCATGCTTCTCTAGAACAGGGAGACCAGAAGGTTCGCAGGACATCTCCGAGTGGCCTGGGGCTCGCGGCCTGGGGCTCATGTCGTGCTCCCCGTCCCCACCAAGAGGGTTGTTTCCAAAGCCACGTGCACCGCAGGCCAAGCCTGCCCCGGGACGCCCCACTGCTTTCCTCTGTGTGACCGTGGTTATCTATCAGCAAGGGATCAGCACAGCCGAGAGGCATGACGAGAGTGCCAGATGCCCAGGAGGCCAGCCCTGGCCACACGGAAGGCCAGGGACGGGACAGCAGCCCCTCGACCCCAAGCAAGGCTCTTCCCAGAAAGGAAACCAGGAGGCACAGAACCATGGCTTCTGGTGAACACAGGCCTCCTCCGACCATAAGCGGCAAGTGAGGCTGCTCTGGAGGGGGGCGGATGGACCCTCCCCCAGGGGCACCCAGCCAGGCCCTGAGGCCGATGCACAGGGCCAGGAGTGGCAGGAACAAAGCTCAGGCCCAGGGAGCTCCCAGCCAGCGAGCGAGGGCTCCCCTTGCACGTGCTCCCAGCACGGTCAGAACCCACGCAATGTCATGTTCCTCCAGGCCAACGCTGGCCCTGTGGCATCTGGGGACGAGCTCTGAGTCCTAACCGCTCATCCTCACACACCCGGAACCAACTCGCACGTTACCTGCGTCCCGCCACGGGGCTGAGGCACGTGGGGACGTTGATGGGCCCACTGGCTAAGTTTATGTGTCAGCTTGGCTGAAACACAGTGGCCAAACATCTGGTCAAGCTATTCCAGAGGCTTCTGTGAAGGGGTTTTTTTTGGCCGAAATTAACATTTAAATCAGGAGACTCTGAGTAAAGCCAATCGCCTTCAATAACATGTGTGGGCCTTGTCTAATCAGGTGAAGGTCTCAATAGGGAAAAGACAGACCCGAGGGGTAGTGGGGGTTCTGCCTCTAGGCATTTGGGGTCTCCACCTGCTGGTCTGCCTGCAGATTTCAGACTTGCCAGCCACCCTGATCAGTGAGCCGACCCCTGAAAATACATCTTTCTCTAGATGTACACACATCTAGAGATGCACACACCCTGGTCGGTTCCCCTCCTCTGAAGGACGATGACCGTGACCATGGGACACTGCTTCTGAGCAGCCACCCAATCTGGGCCACCCCAGCGTCTGAAGAGAACCTCGCTGCAGAGAGACAGCAGATCCCGTGAGCGCCCGGCACCCCATGAAGGCCTCCAGGGAAAACGATCAGGGACTCACCAACCAGCGTGCAGAGCGTGCGGTCAGGGACACAGCTGCCTCCCAGGAAGGCACGCTGTGTCACGTAGGATGTCCTGATGAATTCTCACCCACGCTTTACCTTTCTAGACAAGCAAGAGATGTGGAAAGGAGCGGAGGGGGGTGGAGTTTTATCATTCGGCTATGAAGAGGGATGGAAACAAGTTCCATAAGCCTCCCCACGGGCAGACACTCCTCAATCCGTGAAGACCTTCCGGAATGCAGTCCTCGAGGTCAGCGGGGCATGATTTTCCAGGAACACACATGCACACACGTGCCCACACGTCTGCACACACACAGCCAACGGCACACACACACCAGTTCCTTTTCCTGGGCCCGACCCTTCCGGAGGCCAGGCAGACACAGCCAAAGCCCGCCAGGAAGTGGCGGACACGAGGGGCTCAGGAGCCGGGGGACCCCCCCACCCCGAGGGGCCGCAGGAGGCAGGGACGGCCCTCGCTGGTCTCCTGCCTGAGTGTCCCCGCAGCTGTTCAAGCTCTTACGTGCAAACCACCTGTAAGCAGGCCGTGTTTCCCCAGAGGACCCCCCTTCCCTGGACAAACCCGGATGTACCGAGAGCAGCGGTCAAGGACGCGGTCGGCAGGGGAACACCGGGATTTCTACCATCCACCACCGGGGGAGGGATACAGGGCGCATGGCCAACGCAGAGCTCCGTGCGGCGCCTCCGGGAAACCGCCCGCAGCCCCCGCCGTGTGCACCTGCGCACACGCACGTGGGAGAGGAAAGGCCCAGGCCGGAGCTCAGAAATGCCTTGGTTCACGGCGCAAGGAGGAGATGTGCCCTTCCTTCATTCTCCATGTAAGAAAAACACCGTTAAAATAAAGGAAAAGTTAGTCAGCATATCTGACTTCCTCTTCACGCTAAAGATTCCGCGAGCACTTCTGCAGAAACGCGGCTCAAAAGAAAAGGCCCCTCGGCAGAGAGAAAAACTCACATGAAAAGACAGGAGGCCCTTTCCTGTTTCTCCTCTGAGTCAATGAAAAATTATTTCCCCCAGCAGCGAGTTTCCACTGCGCCCTCACCTCTGTCACTTCCCACGAGCGGGGTCGGCGGCCGTGGTTTCCATTTTCCTGCTGATAAAGCCTCTGTGAAATACATCCTGGAGAAAGTGGAGGCCTGCCCGCCCCAGCGCACCCCCTCCCTGGCCACTGGACCCCCTCCAGCCCTACACACGGCTCGCTGGCCTCTCCCTGTGCCACCGTGGGTCCCGGAGCCCGTGGACGCCGACGTATTTGCAAAAAGGGCCCTTGCACATATGATTAGGTTAGCATCACGGAGTTAGGACGAGATCACCCTGGGTCATCTGCACGGTCCTGAGTCTAGGGACAAGTGTCCTCTCCGGGGACACAGAGAGGAGAGACCCACACACAGAGGAAGCGGCTGTCTGAGGTTGCAGCCAGAGACTGGGCACAAGCGAAGGGACGTGTAGAGCCCCCAGACGCTGGAAGAGGCAGGAAGGACCCTCCCCTAGGTTCTCCGAGGGAGCACGGTCTTGCCCAGGCCTTGATCTGGGATTTCTGACCCTGGAACTGGGAGAGCATCAATTCCCGTTCTTGAAGCTGCCACTTTCCCAATGCCTTGTTACGGCAGCCCGGGGATCACGTGTGTGCACGTGTGAGGTATAAGCACACTTCCTTCACCTTCCGTTTACAAGGAGGCGGAAAGGCCTGCCTGCCATGTAGACCATGAAATGTGTGGGATGAAGTCAGGGTCATGTTCAGGGCACCTGTCGGGGCCACACTCCACAGTCCCACCCAGCGCCCATGCCCCGGGCCACCCACCCCACAGGGAGGACGGGCAGGGCACCTCGTGGACTCACAACCACGGCCTTTCTCCCCACGCAGCTCCCGTTCGTGAGTTCTGCGCACCCGCCCCAGCCACACCGTGATGGCCCGGGAGGAAACCAAGCCAACCGGGGGGGGGGGGGGGGGGCACGTGCGTGATGGCACGGCGCAGGGCCGGGAGGGGGCGAGGCCGCCCGGGACACCCAGGGGTGCGCACTGCAGAAAGCAGGCTGCACAGAGGGAATCCCAACAGACGGCCCGTCTGCGGAGACCGGCTGGGAGCGGGGAGCCCAGGGGCGCGGGGACAGCGGTGCTCTGGGCACCGCACGGCTGGACTCCGCTGGTGAGCAGAGCTGCGTGCTGTTACTGGACAGCGTGCAGACATCTCCCCAAGGAAGGAAGAGGGAGAGAGAGAGAGAAGCAGGATGGGCCGACGTCTCTGCTGCTGCTGCTGCTGTCGGTGATGACTTTCTCTTGCCGCTCAAGTCAGGAAAGGAAGTGGGACAGGCCACCCCCGAGCCGGGCGGGGGATCCACCGCGAAGCAGCACGGGGGGCCGCAGGGCAGGGGGCCTCAGCTGGTGGAAGCGACTCGAACGTGCTCTCTTGTCGCGGTGCTCACAAGGCCCGTCACCGTCTGCCGGCAGCTTCTGTGTCCTGCTGGCCCAGGGCAGGACGCCTGGCCTGAGGTCACACGTGTGTCACTCTGTGGACAAGGACGACTGTGACACCACAGGCTGCGGCCACGTTTCCTTCCCCCTCCGGCTTCGAGCAGACAGGCGTCTGTGCCTCCGAAGTGCAGACCGGGGGGGCGTTCAGCGGCACGGCCCCGGCTCCGATGTCCCCGGCAAGCACCCCACCCTCCGAGGCGGCTCCGGGCCTCTCTGAGGCCAGTCCGTGCCCTGGGAGCCAGGCTTGGCCCCTCGTGCTATCCGCGGTCAGGGGGGGCTGGCACAGGCGGCGGGCCGGGAACAGGGCTGTGCTTCCCGACCGGCCCCGCCTGGAAACGGCCCTGGCCCCACCAGCTCGGCGGAAACCTCCTGCCTGCAAGGTCTCACCCACCAGGAGAATGAACGCCGGTGCGCGTGCCCGCGGCCTCCTCCCTCACCTGGACGTGGGACGGCGCTGCTGGTTCGCCCTGGGCCTGGAAACACGGTGACAGTGCAGAGGTTTGACACCCGTCGCATGAGGACGCGAGCTCATCGGACACTCCTGCTCATGGAGGCCCACGCCCCAGGCTTGGGGAGTCTCAGGCTGTCGCCACAGGGGACACGGACGTCCTTTTCCCCGCAGGCCACTCTCTAGGCCCTCTACCGTCAGCGTCGATGTTAAGAACCACATTCCCAGGGTGGCCTTGTCCACTGAGCCGGGGGACTGAGGGCCCCCACGGGAGGCGCACGGGAGCCGGCCGTCCTCGCAGGATCCCACGGCTGAACCCCAAGCCACTCCCTCGGGTTTCAGAGACCCGTCAGCCGTCCCGTTCCGCCGCCGGCTCAGCTCGGGGACTCGGCCGTGACCCAGTTTCCCAGCCCTGTGGCCCCCAAGCGTGCAGTCCCACGGTGGCTTGCGGCCCCTTGGGCTCCGGCCCCCCCGTCCTGGCCGCAGACAGACAGGACCAAGGAGGAGGGCGTGCCCGGCCTGAGAACATGAAATACACACGCGCATCCCACCCCAGCGAGCAAACGGCCACGCAGTGACACACGGAGCCGGACGTCACGGGGCGGGGGGGGGGCCCAAGCTGGGGGCGCACAAACAGCTTTTAAATCAGATGCAACTGAACACATACCAAACGTATCGTGGGTAGCTGGGCCCAGTGCTCTGCTGAGGAATTCTGTGGCTTTGGGGGGGGGTGTGCGCACGTGTGTGCACACGTACGTGTGTGTGTGCCCGCGTGCACAGGTACTGTGCGTACACACACACCCCGCCATGTGCACTGGTCACAGTAGAAAACGCACATCTTACCCGTGAGTCACCCTCAGGGTCTGAAAGTGGCCAGGCTTCCAGGCTGTGCTCAAGTTTTAACATTCCAATTAAAAATGTTTCGGAAATATTATAAACGCACTCAGATCTCCCTCAAGCTTGTTTTCACACAGGACGCTGAACCCCACGCGCATCCCAGTTCCGCGTTTGCCAGCAAGGGACCTGTCACTGTCCTCTCCGTCTGGGATCCCCGGCCCCCGCCTCCCCCGCCTCCCCCGGGCGGGCCGGCCCTGCTGCGGGCACAGGCGGAGCGGGGAGGAGAGCCTGCACCCACCGCCGGGCCGCGGGCCCCCCTCTCGTGAGCGCGCACGGCCCCCGCGCTCCTGCTC
>CM052813.1:2019678-2050785 GCA_028533885.1 Nasua narica
TCCCTGGGGGGAGGGGAGGATATAGAGCAAGTTCCCTGTGGGGAGGGGAGGACGGAGAGCAAGCGCCCTGGGGAGGTGGGGGGGATGGGGAGCAGGCCCTCTGGGGAGGTGGGGGATGGGGAGCAGGCCCCCTGGGGAGGAGGAGAGGACAGAGAGCAAGTTTCCTGGGGAGAGGGGAGGATGGAGAGCAGGTCCCCTGGGGGGGAGGGGAGGACAGAGAGCAGTCCCTCTGGGGGGAGAGGAGGATGGGGAACAGGTCCCCTGGGGTAGGGGAGGACAGGGAGCAAGTTCCCTGGGGAGAGGGGAGGATGTAGAGCAAGTTCCCTGTGGGGAGGGGAGGACGGAGAGCAGGCCCCCTGGGGAGGTGGGGGGGTGGGGAGCAGGCCCCCTGGGGAGGTGGGGGATGGGGAGCAGGCCCCCTGGGGAGGAGGGGAGGACAGAGAGCAAGTTCCCTGGGGGGAGGGGAAGATGTAGAGCAAGTTCCCTGCAGGGAGGGGAGGATGGAGAGCAGGCCCCCTGGGGAGGAGGGGAGGACAGAGAGCAAGTTTCCTGGGGAGAGGGGAGGATGGAGAGCAGGTCTCCTGGGGGGGAGGGGAGGACGGAGAGCAGTCCCTCTGGGGGGAGGGGAGGACAGGAAACTGGTTCCCTGGGAGTAGGGGAGGATAGGGAGCAAGTTCCCTGGGGAGGAGGGGAGGACAGAGAGCAGGCCCCCTGGGGAGGTGGGGGGATGGGGAGCAGGCCTCCTGGGGAGGAGGGGAGGACAGAGAGCAGGCCCCCTGGGGAGGAGGGGAGGATGGAGAGCAGGCCCCCTGGGGAGGTGGGGGGATGGGGAGCAGGCCCCCTGGGGAGGAAGGGGAGAAAGCCCAGGCCAGAGGCTGTGGCTAGAGGGAAGGAAGGACACCTCGCTGGGCTCCCAGTGCCCCAGCCTGGCCTTGGCAGTTCACACATCCCTAAACTGAAGAGTTTGAGTAGGCGCAGATCAACAGAGCCGCGTGTCTATGGGAAAGAGACACATTTAAACACAGACGGGTTCTGGGAAGCATTCCCCCCAGGTCCGCTCCTCCCCATGCTCCAGGGTGAGGGCCCCCAGCCTCTGCCAGGCAGGTGGAGGGCGAGTTGAGGAGGTTTTGGCTGGTCCTGGTGTAGGCCCAGGAGGGAGGGCTGGGAGCAGAAAGCGCTAGACTGGTGTGAAGTCTGAGATGAGAACAGGCCCCGCCATCGAGGAGGACAGGAAGCCGCCCGGAACGCTGAGGGGCCTTGGGAGCCAGGCCTGGGGACCCACCAGCCCAGAGAGGAGGAACCTCCAGGCCCGAGGGGGGTGGTGCCCTCTCCACCTGCCTCTGGCCTCCCTTGCCCCTTCCAGGCCGGGACCCTGATGCGGCTTGGCCCCACGCTGGGTCCAGGCCAGGGTCCCCCTCGACGTCAGCACCCTGGCCGTGTCCGTCTTGCAGCAGTGCCTCTCGCGTGCTGGGCTCTCAGCTCCAGGCCTGCCGGTTCTCTGCCTGGGGAGCAGTGGGACAAGGGGTCAGCAGGGCTGAGGATGGCCGTCACGCTGCACGGGCTTTGTGCAGGGGAGGGGTCTCCGGGAGAGAAGCCCGTGTTCTGACTGGGCCACACGACGCGGGTCAGGTTCAGGGAGGTGATGTCTGAGCCGTTCTTGGTGGAACTGAGGCAGGCTGCTCTGTGTCCCTCGGTGCTTCTCGGCACCCTCGCCGGTGTGTGAGCCTCGGAGCCCTGACCAAGGCCAGCTCCCAGGGGTAGAATTATAGGGGGCGTGTCCTTGGGCCGAGCAGGTTGATTTAACGCTTCACACTGAGACCAAGATGTCGCGAACTTGAACTTGAGTCAGTCGGTTTCCATCTGCGGGAATTTATACAGTGGGGTCTTTGCTCTCGTACAGTACCTGTCATTAGGCTTTTAGAAATGGACACGCTTGCTTTTCACGGGCCCCTGGGTGGACTCTGGGGCCTGAGGTCCGGCGGGGCTGCGGTGCTCCCGAGCGGCATCTGCGGGAACGAGCACTGAACAAAGAGCACCTTTGTATCGGAAGTGGGATCGAATTCAGAAGGTCCTCTTCCTTAAACATCTCGTTACTGCAAATCTGTGAAAATAGCCTAAAATTGCAGAGCATGTTGCCAACTTGAGAAAAGTCTCCAAATACGTACATCGTATAGGATTCCCAGTCAAGGAGTATAAAGATACTGAGTTCACTGCCTCTAGGTGACTTTGAAGCCAGAAACAGTCTGCTTCTCACAAATGACGGAATACGGCGTTTTCGTGGATGCCGGTGTGACCAGGGCTGTCTCAGTCCATGACCGAGGGTCTTGACAAGCTGGTCCCCCAGCCCCCCGACCCCCGAACGTGCCTTCTCAGACTTCTGACGAGCGCCGCCAGGAGGCTGGGGAGGCCCTGAGAGTCGGCCCGGGCCGGACGGGGCACAGCACCCCCATGGAGCCCACGTGAGCTCCTGCCTGGCCGCCCTGCCCCCTTGCTGCCCTCTGAACCTGGTGCTCAGTGTTGTCACCAAAGGCTCTGGGAGGGCGGAGGAGGGAGGGGTCCCCAGAGCGGGTGCCTGGAATTGGGGGGGCCTGGGGGTCTGTTCCGGGCAGGTCTGTCCCTCCTGCCTTCTCGCTCCTGCCACCTTGTGGATTCCGAGGCGCTGGCCCATTCGAAGGGGCAGGGACCGTGCTGCTGGCCGCCGCCTGGCACTGCTGGCCCCGCAGGTTGGGGGACGTGAGCCTCGTGGGCCTGGGGTCTGTGACGGAACAAGCGTCCATGCTGCCAGGGCGGCCACGACGCCCGTAGTCCCACGTCCGTCCGCCATGCAGGCATGGCCGGTTCCTATCTTGCTTGCACCCGAGGCTCGCACACTTGGTGTGCTACGGACCCTGTGACCGCCAGGGTCACGTTTCCGCTTCCCTCAGCGCTGGACTCCTCATCCAGGCCCCCGTCCTAGCGACTGGCGTGACCAGCAGCTGGCGGCATTGTGGGCGGCATGGAGAGTGTGGTGCCCACAGTCCCCAAGCGCTGCTCTGTCCCAGGCCCGTGTCCTCCCGTGTCGTAAAGGGTGCTCTTGCCCACTGCCCGTCTGCTCGAGTTTGTCCACGAGCAGGGGTGGGTGCTGCCGTCCCCTCCTGGTGCGCCTTCCGAGGCCTGTAGGGTCACCGGCCCCGCGTAGACCGCGCACGCTGGTCCCCGGCCGAGGCGCACCCAGGGGGGCCCGTGCTGACGGCCAGGGGTCGGGAGGCAGCTCGGCACGGCTGCAGAGCTCCTCGGCCAGCGTGTGGCCTGGTCTCCCGGCCGAGTGTCACTCTGCCCAGCTGTGCCGCGGCCAGCCCCGTGGAAGTGCTTTGCCACGTCCCTGCCTCATCCGCTCTCAGTGGGAACCCAGGCCCCCCGGCTCTCCGTTACCAAGGCTGGGCGCTGACGTTCGGAGGGGCTCGCCCAGGGCCCTTCAGGAGAGCCTGCGAGGGGGCAGCTCCCCATCCTCGCCCTGGAGCACCCAGCCCTGGGGGACCGCCGTGGCCTGGCCTGCGGGGTCCTCAGACACTGAGGGTCTGGCCCCTGGCGGGACCCCTTGCCTGTCCTCATGCGGCTCCACGGCGCCTTTCTCCTGGGGGAGCACCGCTCCTTCTTGCTCCTCGGCCTCCCCCTGGCCCGCGCCCTGAAAGAGCCCACACAGGAGAACAGTCAGGCCCACATCGCGCACAGCCTGCCATTGATAGGGACGAGAATGGGGCCAGCGTGTTCCACGCCCGCCCGAGGGAGCTCGCCGCAGGGCCGTGTCCCGCTGCTGAAGGGCGCCTTGTGGTGCCCGTGGCTGGGCCCCGCGGCCCCGCCCAGGCTGTGCCCTGCGGACCCCACGGTGTCAGGACGGATGCCCTCCCCCAGCACCGGGCCCCGTGAGCATGGGGCAGCCGGGCCAGACGGGGTCCTGCGCGCCATCGTCCCAGGGGTCGGGGACGGGCCTGCGAGCACAGCCTCAGGAGAGGTGAGGCTGGCGTGGCGGGCGGAGAGGATTTGGCTTGTTGCCAGAGGTCCAGCGTTTCTCCTTCGTTCCTCTGGCACGGATGGTACGCTGTGGTTTTTGCACTAGAAGAATCAGGAGCGCGTACATGTCCGAATTAGATCCTGTGCTCGGGGCTTGCCGTGTGCGATCGCGTTCAGTCCCCTGAGGGAGCGGGGTGCCGGTCATCGCCACCGGGCCGGCCAGGGAGGGCCCCGTGGCACGTCCCTGCATTTCTCACCCTTTCTGCGTGCGGCCCCTCATGTTCCCGGTTCTCACAGCTCAGCTGAGTGGGAGCGAGCCGAGGAAGCGGGCGGGCATCCTTCTGTCCCTAAGCGACCGAGTGACCGGGGCACGAAGGGCCCGCCCCCCTTTGCGAGGACCAGAGGAGTGTGTGCGGCTGGCCGGCAGGCATGACTCTGGGGGAGCACTCGCGGGCCTGGGTGGCTGGTTCGGGTCCCTGTGGACGTGTCACAGCGTATGTGTCTGCAGGTCTCGTGGGCTCTGTAAGGAAGCCACTGGGGGCCATGGGCCCCCAGGGGGAGCCGGGGGCAGGGACGCCCAGGCCTGGCTGTGTGGGGATGGCGGTGGGGAGGGCCGGGGGTGGTGGGGTCTGGTGGGGTCTATAGGACAGGCCCTGGCCCTGACGGCTCCCACACGGGAGCGGCCGAATCAGGGTTGGCACAGTGAGGGGCACGCCAGGAAAGTGGCTGGTGCTGCCCCTGGGGGTGGGGGAAAGGCCCGAAACACCAGGGACTCTGCAGCGCCTGCCTAAAGAGGCAGTTGGTGTTTCAGGGCTACGGGGCTATGTAAAAAGACCCCGTGGGGGGAGCATCCCGAGGCTGGGAACTGTGAGGGATTGTTCAGAGCTTGGAATTCATACAGGCCCGGCTCTCAACGGGGTGCTTGTAAGCCTTCCAAAAATCAGGGTAGAATTTGCATCTGAATGACCAGTCATGCCAGAGCCGCCAAGGAATGTGTCGGTTTTCTTGTTATTTTGCACTCCTTGTTAACAGTCATTTACATTTTTATTTACCCCCCCATTCTTAAAACTAATATTACCTGGCTGTTGCCTTGCTCCCGACTTCCCAGCGTGCACTTCTGCATGGGCACCTTCCACGCAGGGCCCCTCCTCCCCCACCCCCGCAGAAGGGGTGAGGCAGTGCTCCTCCCCCTGGGCCGCCCCCATCCTGCAGGGCACCCAGGTGGGCTCGAAGCTCTCAGAAGGCAGACAGGTTTGGTTTGGATATCCCAGAATTAACAATTATCTACGAATTACTTTGTAGCTTCAAGAAATTGGGAGAATTAAACCTAAAAACCTCCTTTTTTTCTGGAAGAATACCAGAGTTGTGCCCCTACTGGGCCACATAACAGATAGCTGCAGGGGTCTGCAGGAGGCACAATAATGAAGGGCCCCTGGGGACATCCTTGTCCTGATCCCTGGAACCCACAGATACCGTCGGCCCTTGAATGATGTGTGGGGGAGGGGGCGCCGACTCGGCGCCGTCGAAAATCCAGAAAATCCGCGTAGAGCGATTGTTGCCCCAACAGCTTTACTGCTCACAGCCTGGTGTTGGCCAGCAGCCTTACCTGTAACATCAGCAGTTAGCGCGTCTTGTGTGTTGTAGGTGTTACGTGCTGTGTTCTTAGAATAAAGCCAGCCAGAGAGGAGAGAACATCAGTAAGGAAGTCCTGGGGAAGAGAAAGTCCATTTACGGTATGTCCTGTGCTAATCAGAAAAATCCATATATAAACGGACCCAGCGGTTCAAACAGGTGTGCTCGAAGGGTCCAGTGTGTGTTATCCTATGTACCCGGGACTTTGCGGGTGCGATGAAGGATCTTGACATAGGGAGATTGTCCTGGATTCTCTGGGCGGGCCCTAAATGTAACCACAGGGTGCCTAATGAGAGAGAGGAGGGCAGAGAGGAGAGAACGTGCTGTGCTGCTGGATTTAGGGAGGGAAGACTTTTCCTCTAATCTCTTAGGTTCTGTCAACGGGGCCTGTGAATTAAGCAGAGAAGAGATTAACAGGAAAAGGGGCACACAAATTTTAATGTCACATGCACAGGAGCTTTGCAGAAAAGAAAAACCCAAAACAGTTAGACTTGGGGCTCATGTATCATCGTAACCCCGAGCAATAAACTGGGAGGCCTTAAGAGAAAGGAAAGGCATTCGGGGCTCAGAGGGGCAGTACATTGTGGGAAGGTGGGTAGGAAGCTGTGGTGAATAAGGGATGCTTAGCGCGGTTCGTCATGCAGACCATCTTGGTGCCTTCTCGGGGACACGTGTACAGAGGGGAGTCCGCGTCCTGCTTTTGGGCACGTGGGGAGGGCAGAGAGTTCTCGTATCTGCTTTTGTCAGTTGGCTTCCGTTCAGAAGAGTCCTTCTGCCAAAGCGGCCTCCGTAGGGATGGCGTTTTTCCATCCTCCTCACCTGCTTTGCAGCCGGAGGAAGGGCTGTGAGCTCGGGAATGAATGCAGGAGGCCTCTGGAAAGGCAGGGAAGTGGGTTCTGCCCTGGAGCCTCCCAGAGGAACCGGCTGATTCTTGGGCGTGAGCCCGGGGAGTCCCACGCCAGACCTGTGACCTCCAGGGCTGCAAGGTCACACTTTTACACCGTTCGAAGCCACTGGGCTTATGGTAAGTTTCTACAGCGGCCATAGGGAGCCAGAGGAGCTTCATGACCCCTGTAGGGACAAGGCAAACGAACGTGTCTGGGCAGCAGAGAAAATGCGACATCTGGCGTGAAATGGCCTCAGACTGAGTGTGAGGATCCCTGGGTGGGCTCGTGGAGATGGCCGTGGGGGCAGCTGAGCGCGCTCCCGGGCCACTGCTCACTCCTGCCGCTGCTCCGGGCCTTCGCGTCCTGCCTGGAGACCACGGGCACGGCCGGTGTGTGGAGCAGGGAGCAGGCCTGGAGGGGCTGGCTAAGGACACGCAGGATTAAACAGCAAGAGGAGGACGCCGTGTGTCTTTGGAATGCATAGGGTGGGATCAGGCCATGTGGGGGGCTCTGCCCTGGCCTCCGCCTCACTGAGAAGGAGCCCCTGCTTGGGGCAGGAGGGTCCGCCGTGGTTCCCCCTCCTGCCCTGGGGACCTGGCATGCACTGGGCAGGGGGTGTCTGGGCGGGCAGCCGCAGGCCCCGGCGTGCACGCGCGGAGGACAGTGTGAGCGGGGCGTGGGACAGCACCTTCCCTGGGGCCCCGGCCCAAGGAGCAGGCTGGCCCGGTGGCGGGTCCGGGCAGTGGCGGCCGCCACTCCTCGGCGCTCGTGAGGGCAGCTGCGGGTTCCAGGGGCGAGACCCTGTGCAGTCCTGGGTCCCATGCTGCTCCCGCATCGCCGCTGGTTGGATTGTGGCCTGTCACCAGCTCCTGTGGCCTTGCCTGTCACACAGTTTCGCCCAGGGACCACTTATTGGGACAGCTCGTGCTGACCTTTCTGTTCAGCCAGCGGCCCCTGCCAGACCTCGGATGTGATCTCCTTCCTCCGCCAGGGTTCCCGACTAGGGGTGCCTGTTTTGTAGTTTACGTGTTTCGGGGGTGCGGAGTCCCAGGCCCGCGGGGCTGCCGGCCGGACCGAGGCACAATGGTTGGCGTCAGCGAGGCCGGCAGAGTTGATTCTTTGCAGTGGCTTCCGGGCTGTTGGGTCTCTTCCTAAAAGCGGGGTCTGAGGGCCTGGCCAGCACGCGGCCCGACCCTCCCCCAACGGCTCGTCTGCAGGATCCGTGGACTCGGGTCGAGGGGCGAGCCAGGCTGGGGGGTCGGTCATCGTGCTCCCGTGGGTGTTTAGGGGAGCTGCCCTCATGCGGGAACAAGGGGCATCACGCTTGGTGCCGTCACTGTTGCCATCCCTACGTGCCTGCCATCCGGGGGAGCCCGTGTCCCAGGCCTGTCCCCGCTCCCGCGTGCAGGGAGACATGCTGTCCCAGCCCGAGAACTGCAGCGCGGGCAGCCGTCCTCGGGGCCCTGTAACCTGTGGGAGCCCTGGGTGACTCGGCTGTCCCCGCTTTTACCCTGGTCTCCCCGCGGTTCGCCGGTAGCTCCCAGGCATCTCAGTGCACATACGCAGATCTGCATGGATCCCACACGTGGCACACACGTCATACACACACAGCACACACGCATGCCACAACCACCACGTGTACACGCTGCATACATCTGTACACATGCCACGCACCACACGCACATGCCACACGTCTTAGACATGTCACATACAGACCACATACGCACGCCACATAGACACGCCACACACGCCTCACACGCCACACACACCCCATACAGCCGCGTGCACGCACGCCATGCGCGTGTCGAGGCCCACCTCAGGGCTCTCCGGGGCGTCAGCCTGGGGGGTGTGGCTGGGAATCTTGGTGGGAAGAGTGGAGCTCCGTCCAGAGGTGGCCGGCACCCCTCTGACGTCCTCGCTTCCTGAGGCTTCCCGGGGCCTGGCTCCCCCCGGGGCCGGGGCCCTGACCCGCCGTCCACTCGGCCTCTGGGCTGCTCGGATGTACTGTTGTGTCTTCAGCCACGCTCTGCCCGTCTGGAAACTGGAGCCACGTGTCAGCTCTGTGCCCACAGAACGTAGGTGCACTGTCCGCCTGGAGAGGTGCCCTGGTGGACCGGCTGGCGGAGGGCAGGCTCATCAGGGACAGAAGGTTCTGGAAAGGGGCAGGCCTCGGGACATCGCAGATGCCGCTGGCCCTGCCCCTCCCTCCGTGTGCGGGGAGCCGTGCAACTCCTGTATCACGCCAACACAAGCTGTGGAAAGGCCGAGGGCTGGTGTGTCCTCGTGGGTGACAGCCTTGGTGGCTCCCCATGCCCCCGGGTGCAGGGCACAGGTGGGCGCTCGGGTCACCTCGGAGGGCTCAGCAGGCGCCTGGGAGGCGGGTTGAAGGAACGCCCTTCCCGGCAAGGAGGGGACATGGTGCTTAGTTGTGTGGCTACGCTGCACTTTCTTTACCCGTTCAGGCCTGGAGGACACTTGGGACGGGGGTGGAGTGTCTCCGATCCTCTTCGCTTCTGGGTCCCGTGGCCGGGCTAATGAGTAAATTAACATAAGACACGTCAAGGGGAGAAAAGCACATTTAATTTTGTATGCAAGGGAGCGCCCAAGAGAAAAAACTCTTAAGAAGTGACCAAAGAGGGCAGTTTCCTACGTGCTAGACGAAGAAACAATCCATTTGTGAAGAATGGACAAGACAAAGGGGTTTGGGCTAGGGGGCGGGCGGCGGTGAAGTAGGGAGGTCTCTGCCCGCACAGCCCTCCGGCCCTCGGTCCGCGCCTCTGGCCCCGAGGCTGCCTTCCCCCCTCCAGGCCCGGGAAGGCAGGCTTCCCAGGGACGTATCTCCTGCTCCTGGGGGAGGGGTGCCGGTGTCCCTCCCGTCTGGCAGCTCCGAGTGCCTTGACGTCGCACTGGACGGTGTGCCCGAGGGCCACATCCTGGGGCACCATGTCCCGCTCCCCTGGGACGTGCTCAGCTTTCGGCTGCTGTGACGTGGGTGTGCGGACCCCCGTCGGAGGTCCTGCTTCCACGCCGTCTGGCCGGGCTCTCAGCCTGCCTGGACGCAGGGATCCGAACCCTCCTTAGGGCAGGGCTGCGGAAAGGGAGCCCCGCCGGCCGGCCGCTGTCTCAGGGCTGCACCTGCCGTGGCCTGGGGCGTGCGTCTCGTGCTGTACTTCCGGGCCCACCTGCCACGGGGGAGCTGGTCAGCCTGCCTGCCTTTTCCATTTGGTAGCTCCCATGGCCGTCCTTGGGAAAGAGCGCTGGAGGGCACCCTCTGCGTGGGTCTCAGCGCTTCCGGCTCTCACTGGGGCGCTGTGACTGTGCCCCGTGCTAACGGCCTCCCCTCAGATCTGGGCCGGCTGGCGGGCGCTGCGCCCGCTTTGCCGGCCTGGCCCCTGCTTCTGCCACGCTTGCGAAGGCCGGTGTGCACCTGGCACCTGGGTCCTCCCGCGGCAGTCACTCACGGCTTCCTCCCCCGACTACACGTGCTGTGGGGGGCAGGTCTGCCTTGCACGGGGCGACCGGCGTGGGCCTCAGTGACATGGGAGGAGAGACCGAGGCGGGGCAGAGGCGGTGCGTGGCCAGGCCCGGCGGCCCCGTGCCCGGCTGTCGGGGGGACGGCAGTACGCCAGCCGTCTCACCGTGTGGGCGCCAAGGGCACTTCATCTCTCCAGAGGCTCACACTCCAACCACTCAGACTCCGAGACCCAGTGGCAGCCACTCCCTGGAGTGGGGAGGGCCGTTTGATTTATATTCTCCGAGAGACA
This sequence comes from Nasua narica, assembly GCA_028533885.1. Classification (NCBI taxonomy): domain Eukaryota; kingdom Metazoa; phylum Chordata; class Mammalia; order Carnivora; family Procyonidae; genus Nasua; species Nasua narica. The sequence continues at coordinate 2,029,952 of CM052813.1, forward strand.
TCCGAGCCCAGCTGAGTCACGGCCGCTGGTGGATGTTTGAAACTCAGATTGGGGACGTGAGTGCCGGGAATCGCCATGTGCAAGGCAGCCTGGGCCATGCTCCCGCCGGCTCTGCGCAGGCCTCCCTTTCCAGATGCCGGAGGCGACGAGCGGGGACCGGACCCCGGGTGGCCGGGGCGTGGGCACTCAGAAGCGTGGGGTACGCCCGCAGGGGACGCCTCTCCTGGCCTTGGCTTTCTGTGCGCCCCGATCTCCCTCCGCCCCCCCCCCCCGGGTCTCCCCCTGCTGCGGTGTTAGAACGTGCATGTTGGGTCCCCGCCTGAGCCAATGTTCCTGTTCTCTGGGGCCCTCGGGGAGCAGGTGCCGCTCCAGCCGGGATGTCCTTTAGGACAGGAGGTGAGGGGTGGAGACAGAAGCAGAAGCGCCCCGTGGTGTGGAGCCGAGGTGGCTTTCCTCTTCCCCTCCGGTGTTTCCCCTGGGGGAGGAGGTGTAGGAAGATCACCGCGGAAAACCTGGCTTTTTAGGGCTCCTTTGCAATGGACCCATCTCTGCAAAGGCTCAGCAGATGCCCCCAGTCCTGCCCTCTTTTAATCCCATTGTGGCGAACAGTCGTTGTTGCCAGTGGGGAAAAAGGCCTGCGTGCTGAGGCCAGCTCTGTCACCGGAGGGGAGAGGGTGAGTAGCCCGGCCCGGTCGCACCGCTCGAACCCCGGCAGCCGGGCCCTGAGGCCCTGCCTCGCGTGTGTCCATCTCAGGGTACTTGGACAGCCAGGCCCAACGAGGCAGGGCACACACGCGAGGAGGGAGACGACACGAAGACACGAGGACGAGGAAGCCATGCGGGGCCCCGTCTGGTGGAGGGCCAGGAGGGCGAGAGTGCCCCCAGGACAGTGGGAATGCGCTCCTGGGGACCGGGCCACCTTCCCCGTCACCGTGGGATGGCCTGAGAGACTGAGAGGGTCTGGGGAAGCTACTGATGTTCGGAAACGTCATGATGTTTTGTAAGAAAACCATGAAAAAGTGCACTTTCTAACGCGGACGCGGTCAGGCGGTGGAGCACGGCCCTGAAGCGCCCCGCCCAGAACTCAGCACCGCGTGCAGCTGGGGCCCCTCGTCCACCTGGGGCGGGGGTCACGGAGGTCACGGCCCGGCGCTCGGGCCTCGGAGATCGCGTGCACCTGGCCCCGGCGAGCTCGGCTGAAAAGCTGGTGGTGCCGGCGTTAGGGAGCCTGCGTGGGCTTGGAGCGGGCTCGCCCGGGGCCCTGCTGGGCGCCAGCGTCCCTGACGGCCCTTGGCGCGGGTGAGTCTACGTGTAAGTGCTGTTTTAGCTTGTCCTTGTAGCATTTAACACCAGCGCCCGCCTGAGCTTGTCACTGAGCGCGGACCCCGCGGGCTGGGACGTTATTTCTCTAGCCGGGTCCTGACCGGGGCACGTTTGCACCGCTCGTCCTCGCTGCTGAAGCGGCGTGGGTGTGCACGTTCCCGAGAAGGCATGTCCTCAAACGGGGGGGATTGCTGGGGCCGAGGGAGCCAGCGGGCGGCGTGTTTGCCGGACTCTGGAAAGCCGGGCTGGTTCTGCCATCGTGGGTGCTGGGGCCCGGGGCCGCTCAGGCGGGGCGGGGGTTTGCAGCCGGCGGCAGGCATCCCCCCTCCAGGCAGAAAATCGCTTCCCGCATGGTGGGTCCATGCAGGGGTGTGTGTGAGGGACTGCCCAGCGCCGCTGGGGTAGAAGAGAGGTGGCCCCCAGGACCCGGGGCGTCGGGCGAGCTTGGCAGGTGAGTTTCTCGTTTGTATTTCGGAAAAAAAAATCCACCTGGTTCTGAAATTTTGTGAGGAGTGTCCTTCCTGTGGCTGAAATGTTCCTAGAGCCTTCTGTCATCTGAGACGCTTTGGGTGGGATCCGAGGCTGGGAGCCCGTCGGGGACACCCAGGCGTGCCCACCTCCCTCGGGGCCAGTCAAGACCCAGTCGGTCAGGGAGGGGTCAGCCTAGCAGGTTTGTTTGGGGAGGCCCACGCCTGCCAGATTTGCAGCGCCGGCCCTGGTGCCACCAGCTGGGTTCAGACCGTCTTTGGGGAGGCGCCCACCGCATCCTTAACTTGGAGCACCTGTGAGCTGGGCGCCCGCCGCACCCCTAACTTGGAGCACCTGTGAGCTGGGCACCCGCCGCACCCCTAACTTGGAGCACCTGTGAGCTGGGCGCCCGCCACATCCTTAACTTGGAGCACCTGTGAGCTGGGCGCCCGCCACATCCTTAACTTGGAGCACCTGTGGGATGTTGGCAAGGAACCGGATTGAGCCGAGTGAGGCCAGCTGTGTGTAGTAGCTTCATGAGGCCCCCGGGGTCACGGCCCCCCATGTAGCGGGGAGCATTGGGTTTCCGGCTCTGAGAACTCAGAAGGTGGTGTTGGGGACTGGGCCGGGGGCAGACGCCGGGTTTCGGGCTCTCAGGGCACGGCTGGCTGCTGGCCTTGGTTGTCTTGTGTGTGAAGGAGGGATGACGACGAGGAGGAGGATGGTCTCTGGCCCGTCGAGTTGCAGGAAGGAAGCCTGCATGTCCCTGGTGGCACGAGGTGACCTGACCAGCTTTTCTTCCCCCGCCCCCCGCCCCCTCCAGAAGTCTGTGCTGGGATGATGGGGACATGGGGCCCCCAGCTGCGTCTCCGGGAGGGTGGCTGCCGGTGGTGGCGGCTCTGCGGGTGTGGGGAGCTGGGGAAGGGGAGGATGGGGTCTGTCTCCAGGCCAGTGGCAGGTGGCCCTTGCCCGGTGGGCGGCTGTGGCAGGCGTGGGTGTGGAGGGCAGCCCACGGGGGGCTCTGCAGGCCTCTCCCGCCCCTCCCCCAGCCCTCACGTCAGCTTCCGGGCCCAGAGCTTCCGGTGCCTGGAGGGTCTGGGAGGCCTTGAGGGAGCGGAGATGGGTAGGGTGGGGTGGGGCCGCAGGAGCCCCTACGGAAGCTGAATAGCTGCGGGCAAGGTCAAAGCCTGGAGAGCCTTCTGCTTTTCCCGTAACCCAACGGCTGGCCGGGTCGATCTGGTTTTCTGCTCTCCGGGTAGCACTTCCTCTCCAGGGGTGCCCGCCCCGCGCCTGGAGGTAGGGCTAGCTGAGCGCTGTCGGGGTCCCTGCCCAGGGGGCAGCCTAGTACGGGGACCGCCGTGCTGGTGGGGGCCGGGGGTGCTGTGTCTCCGCTACTCCCTGTGAGCAGTGAAGGGCCAGACTCGGGGTTCTCGCGGGCACCAGCTCACACGTGTGCATCGTGGGGAGCCGTGCCCGGGGCCTGGCCCAGGACTGCCCCTCTTGCTGCTGCCCTGTGGCCCCCTGGACGGCCCTGCTGGCACGTGGCCTTTAGGGGACAGTTACAGGCCGGGCCTAGGTCCCTCGCTATGTCCAGCACACAGTGGCTCAGGTGTCCCCGGCAGGGTCACGGCAGAGGCGGCGCTTTTGCGTCTGGACTGTGTCCGTATGTGGTCACGGGGGGCAGAGTACCTGACTGGGTTAGGCCGGCTGCACTTGTGCTTTGTGGAGAGATGAGGGCCTTTCCTAAATGGAGACCAGCCCTCCGGGCCGCAGCCCACCCCACAGGGCCCTGGCCGGCCCGGCCCCTCACGTTCCCGGGGTGAGGACGGCAGGGCGGAGGCTCCCCCGGAGAACTCCGTCTTGGGCGGTGGGCTTCAGGGACCTGCCGAGACCTGAGGGCAGGGCTCGCGGCCACCGTGCGTCCCCGGGCGGGGGCCTTGCTCAGCCCACTTCAGTGCTGGGAAGTGCCCACTGCGCTTGCACAGAGGCGGCTGGCACGTGGGGCGGCCCTGAGCTCTGCCTGGAGGGTGGCATGGCTAGCTGGCCAGGCTCCGGGACCAGTTCTGCAGGAAACGCGACCTCAGGTCCCATCACCTCCAGTAGACAGGGCCATGGACGCGCGCACACACCCTGCTTCCTGAGTCCTTGGCGGGATACGGTGCCATTTCCTCAGCCCTTGGCAGCAGGGAGGCAGGAGTCCTGCCTGGTGGTGCTCTGCACCCAAGTTTGGGGTCCCCCCGGTCTGTCCCCAGGCCCCTGTTACTGGATGAGGGCCCAGCTGGCACAGGGGGCCCCCAGGGCAGCACCTGGAGGCCTTTCTCAGGCTTACTTGGCACAACCGCGGCGGCCAGGAGCAGGAACTGGTTGGGGCCAAGCCGCTATCCTCTCCAGGGCTGCAGTGGCAAGGTCCTAGTGGGGGCGGGGGGGGGGGGCAGCCTAGCCTATCCTGGTGTAGGAAGGTTCTAGAGTCTCTTCCAGACTTTCCCATTTACTTTTGCTTCCTGTGAGTTGTGAGGAGACCCCTGGCTCCTAGCGCACTCCCCAGCACCGGTCCCAGGAGGGAAGGCGGCTCCTCGGGCTGGCTGGGGACCATGGGGGGCGGCTAGCCCCTCAGCCCACGTCCTCCCACCGGGAAGATGACAGGGGACGGGGACAGAACCACAGCCACATTTCCGTGTCTCGTGCCTTCTGAGACACCCGGGAGGTGACACGGGTCTCAGAAAGGGGACGCCCCGCCCGCTGCGGGCGTCCACACCGTGGGAAGGCTGGAGGCGCCGGGCTGCAGGGCAGGTGGCGGGACCGGCGTCCAGAGGCCTGGCCCGCAGTCGGAGGGTAGACCCCCCTCTTGTGAGGAGGCTGCAGAGTGGGCCCCTGGAATCGGGTCTGGGCTTCCTTTGACCCGGGCCTTCGGCAGAGGTCACTCCCAGGCACCCTCTCGCCGTCGGGAGGGATGCGGGCAGTTGCTGTGTCGGTGCAGTTGTCCCAACTGCCCTGAGAGCGGGGTTTGCTCGCGGCCGACCCTGCACAGTTTTACGCGGCTCTTGTCTGTCCCGCGCGGCAGCGGGGCTTGGAAACATCTGGAGAGTGAGAAGGACCACAAGGGAGGCTCGGTGGGAGGGGTGAGTCAGGCCGTGTGGGGCCCCTCGTGCCCCCCCACAGGTCAGGCTGCGGCGCTGCTGACGTTGGGGTGCGCTTGTGCGGGTCGTTTGGAAAGTAGAAATGGCGGCGATTCGGGGCGTAAACCGCGTGCAGGGACTGGACAGTGGGCATCGTGGCAGCCGTGGAGACCCTGGTACTGTCCAGGCTGGGGGGAGGCTGTCGCTTCATCGTCTTCCCCGTGCTCTCGGGCGGCCTTACACCTGCCCGCACCGGCCGCGTGGTCTGTGGCTGATGGCGTGTGGGCCGGCGTCGTCAGAACACGGGTCAGAGGCGCCCGGGCTCAACGTGGCAAGCTTGCCGCCGAGTGCCCCCTCAGCGGCTGCCAGGGCCCAAGGGGGCGTTTCTGGGGGCACCCTTGAAGGGGTGTGGAAGCTGGTGGGTCAGAGCAGACGCTCATGTGCAGGCAGCTGCTCATGGAGGCCCGCAGGGTGGCCCCACTGGGCGTGGTGACGGTCCCCGCGTCCCACCTGGGGTCAGCCCCTGGGGCCCTCACGGTGCTTTCGCCCGAGGCTCGTGTCCTCCCGAGTGGGTTTTCGCCAAGCAGAGAGCAACGGCCGCCTCCCAGAGGGAGGCCAGGTGCGAGGGGAAGGCCTCGTGCGGGCTCAGGCTTTGCAGACGTGAGCTGGATGGCGGCCCGTGGTCATGCTGGCCCGGCTCTGGAACCCTGCCGGGTATTTTTAAGGAGTCACTAAAGATGAAGGCAGAGAGAGTGGCATTTTGTGGTTTTTGAGACTTAAAAAAGAACTCTCAGCCTGGAGCGGGGCTTGTCAGGGCTCCAAAGCCCATCCTCCCGCGGTGGCTGAGGAGGGAGTTGCCGGTTGCTCTGCAGCTGGGCTAGGCCCGTGCAAGGGGCAGGAGCTGGGTGCCCTGTGAGACGTTGCGCACGCCCCTGGGGACACCCGGCAGGCAGGGCGCTGCCCCAGGTGGCCCGGAGTGCGGTCTGGAGCCAGCCCCAGGGTAGGCACGGTTCCGGGCAATTCTGTGATATCTTCCCGCCCTGGCCGATGGCAGAGAGGAGGAGCCACCTGCTGTGGGGGTGGGGTGCCCCGTGTCTCTGCCCTGCGTGCCTCGAGAAGCAACATCCGCGGCATCCGGTCACTGTGGACCCGGACGCTTCCGCAGAGAGCGGTTTCCATCTCTGCCCGCTGAGCCGTGGCCAAAGAGTGTGGTGGACAGCGACTCCGGTATTGCAGAGAACGTGCACCTTTGCAGACACAGCTCAAGCCACAGAAGACCTTAGTGGGGACTGGCAGGAAATACGTCCTGCAGATAGGCTGTGGTTAGAGGAGCTTTTGGGTTGAGTTTTGCTGGCGGTTAAAATCAGTCTTTAAAAATAATGTTTAAGGGGTGCCTGGCTGGGTCAGTCAGTAGAGTGTGGGACTCTTGATCTCGGGGTCATGAGTTTAAGCCCTATGGTGGATGTAGAGCCTACTTTAAAAAAACGAATTTTAAGTGCAAAATTGGCAAAAATCTGAATGTCCAACGTTATCCTATATAATTATGGAACAATAAACAGCCGTCCTAGGAGGCTTGGGATCGCCGGGTGCCCATGGACCCCCCCCCCCCGTTCACTCACAGGTCCCGCTCTCCCCTCTGGCCAGCCCACAGGGGATACCCCCACTTCTTGGACTTGCGGGTTTCTGTGGCTGCAAGCCTGCCCCTCCTGCCCTGGGGCGCGGAGCTGGGATTCACCTCACAGCCCCCGGACCTCTGTCCTCTGTGTCAGAGTCCCTTCGATGGAGGTCCAACAAAATGTACAATTAGTTAGAAATGATGGGAGGTCTGCATGCTTTTTCGTGGAGACTTGTATTTTGATGGAATCCATTCAGTGAGCTTCCGACTGGGACCCGTATGAGAACAGCGCACGACGTGGTGACTCGGCAAGTCTCTGTAGGACTCGGTGCTCACCGCCGCGAGGGTCCCCGTCAGGCAGCACTCAGCATCGTTACGGTTACTGCTGATGTTCCCTGTGCCATACTTCCTAGCCCTGAGACTCCCTTCTGTTATAACTGGGGCTTGGTACCTCTTGATCCCTACCCCCCACCCACCTGCCCGCTGGTGACCCCAGTTTGCTCTCTGTACTTAAGAGTCTGGGTTTTTGGTTTGTTCATTTGTTTTTTTTTTTTTTTTTGGCTACCAGTTCAAGTGAAATACGGTGTTTGTTTTTCTCTGACTTACTTAACATAATACTTTCTAGGTCCCTCCATGTTGTTGCAAATGGCAAGACGTAATTCTTTTTGATGCTTGTGTAATATTCCATAGTGTGTGTGTGTATGTGTGTGTGTGTACACATGTGGACACCATACCTTCTTTATTTACTTATCTATTCAGGGATTCTTGGGCTTTTTGATGTCTTCGCCATTGTCAATAATGCCAGCGAGCATACGGGTACGTGTGTCTTTTCAAATTCATGTTTTTGTTTTCATCAGGTAGATACCCAGTTGTGGAATTGCCAGATCATAGAGTAGCTCTGTTGATGTTTTGTTCTTTTTTTGAGGAACCTGTGTCCCACGTGACTGCACCCATTCACACTCCCACCAAGAGTGCATGAGGGAGCCCTTGGCCTTGGGGTTCTTTTTACCAGCTGCATAGTACTCCACTGTTTCCAGAGTTCTTCTGATTGGCTTCCTACATGGGCACCTCACATAGATGGGGTGTATCCACCTGAAATTACTGGTGGGGAACTGGGTCAGGACTTGTGGGCCCACGCTGCCCCGTGACCCCCAGAGAGGTCACCCAGTACATGTGGACACTGTCCCTGGCCCCCTCGTCGCTGGCCGTAGAGCGGCCGGCCCCATGGCTGCCCTTCTCAGAGGTGGGAGGAGCCTCTTGCTTTGATGCGCAAATCCGTGGTCAGGGTTACGGTCGGGCTTTGGGGAGGTGAAGTGACATTTGCAGAACAGAGACAAGATGCATGCAGGACTGGCCTGCCTTCGTTGTGTGCTGTGGTCAGGGCGGCCACGGGACCGCCGCCGTCAGCCGTGGGCTGGGGCTCGCACGCGCACCTGCACTGCTGGGGGTGAGGCAAGGCCAAGTTTCTCATAAGGGAGAGGGAGACACTTCTCTCCTGACTAATTTCATTTTTATCTCACAAAAGGAGGTTGGATTCTTGCTGCGTGTGTTCTGAGAAGTAAGGCAGAGTGAAGGGAGACGCGGAGTTCGGGCAGGAGGCTGGGGAGTTGTGTGAGGACGGTACCCTGCACTCTCCGGTGTGGCGATACCGAATTCTAGCGTGTGGGGTTTTCTGTGGAGAAACAAGACAGAACTGGCACGGCAGGAAGGTGTTGGCAGCTGGGGCCCGAGGTCTGGCCGTGGGCTGGGCCGGAAGTGTGTGTTTTTTACTCAGGAACCGTGGGGCTCGGAGCTGTTTGACGGTGGGGAGGGGTCAGGGGGTTCACATACACACAGCCTGCCCTTGGTGCTCAGCGCCCTGAAATTTGGGCGAACACGAGATGCGCCCTGTCCGACCACAGAGCAAGCAGCTCTGGGTATTGTATTTATGGACGTGATGAAGGCTTATTGAGTTTCCAGAAGAGAAAAGTGTTTCAGTTTCAAATTTCTTGGCATTCAGGTTGTTTATGGAAACCTCTTGTTTGTGTGTGCATTGCTTTCTTTTTCCCATGTATTGGGGAGCGCACAGGTGGCCACTGAGCGAACAGGTAAACCCCACGGCCGTCACGTTTGCCCGTCACCTGTCCAGCGGTCGTGGCAGCGCCCCCCCACCCCCACCCCAGGCGTTCAAACGGTAGACGCGGGTTCTGGCTGCTGGGAGGGCGCGGACATGTTGCAGGATCCCTCCCGGTCTGCTCGGATGTGAAGGTCTCTCTGCTTGTAAGCGGGCGGTCAGCGCTAGCCGACCCAGAGTCGGAAAGACCCCGAGTCAGCCTTGGCAAGCCCAACACGGTGAGATGGAAGGAGCCCTAACCATTTCCACCAGTCCTCGGGGGTCTCATTTGGTTGGATTCCCGGGACGTGGCTCGGGCCGCGAGGGGCCCTGGGTGACCCTGGCAGTTGTGCGTCGTGGGGGTGGGGGTGGGGTGCCAGCCGGTTGTGCTGCGGGCGTGACGGGTCCCACTCCTGGGGTGCTGTGTGGGGGAGACGGGGTGTCGGCCCTACTTCCAGTGAGCACCTCCTACTTCTCAGCTGTCTTCCAGAAAATGGCAAGAATTATACTGGCTCTTAAAGCAAAAGCAAAAAAACCTATCCCAACCACCAAAAAAATGCTAGCGTTTGATCCTGAGGTTCAAAAACTGCAACCACGAGGGGACCGGCACCGATGGCCTCCACGCCTTTGCGCAGCTGCACAGCGCCTGCTGGGGCTGCCGTCCCGATTCTCTTTGGTAGTGTGCCATCCCCTGAACTCGGGCGTCCCCTTTTGGGGGCTCCCCCCCCCGACTGTTGGGTTTCTGCGAGTATAAGTTCTCAAGGATACAGATCTGAAACGAATAGCCTGATTCTCTTTTGGCCAATGGCGAACCAGGACCGTGGGGCGTATTCGATGGGCCTATTTTGCAGGGAAGTGGTTGGGGACCTGCCAGGTTATGCTTCCTTTATGGGCGCGATTGCACACTCACTCCTCCCTCCCGTTTGCACAAGTGCATGAATGCCACACCCATCCTGGGGCCTGGAGGTTAAAAAAAAAATTGCAAGAGTTTTTTTCAGTGCCTGTCCAGCAGTGATGCTGAGGGTACATGGACAGAGGACGTACGTGTTAAAATAGTCTGCTTTCCTGTTACTTCCAGAGCCAAGATTTCTGAAGGCTGTGTCCTAGGAACGACTGAGGGAAGTTTCTGGAGGCGCAAGATACAGGTAAAAACGTGGTTTCTCCAGCTGCGTCCCAGCCTAGCGAAGCCGATCCCTTGTAGAAGCCTCAGTGGGATCCAGCTCACGGTTGGTCCCAGCTCCCCATGTGCTCCGGGGGGCAGAGGGCGGGACGCCGCTGCTGCTGTGCGGGCACCGGGAGCCCTGCGCACGGCCTGCCTCACCCCACCCCACCCCACCCCTGCCCGCCCTGTGTTTCTGTTCCAGGTCTCTCTGGGCCACCGGCCCCTGGGGGCCCTGCGAAGCTCCAGCTTCTCTGGGGATGCAGGGGGTTTGTCCTTGGGGTCCGATGTGCTGGTAGGGGTCTCCATGTCACCCTGGCCCTGGATTGGGGCCATTTTGTGATGAATCTTCATGTTGACCATGTAGTTCCAGTTTAAAAGGAAAGAAATGTCAGTTTCGTATAAAAGCAGAAGGAAAGCTCGCACCCCACTTCCTCCTCGTAGTTACTCCCGTCCCGCACGGCCGTGGCTCTGGCTGGCCTCCAGCCGCCCCACATCCACCGTCCCCCAGGACCTGCCTGGCCGGCTTGCTGGGGGCGGTGTTAGCGAACACAGCTCTACCTCTAGGGTCCTTGGTGCTGTCCGTGTTTATGCGTGAGCACACACGTGTGTGCTTTCAGTTTCCTGCCCCGTTGGCGGTGGGTGCTGCGTGGAGTGGGAGTTCCAAGCCCTGGCACTTGGGTTATCGGTGTTTTCCCCCCAGGTCATTGATCTTTGATTTTGTTTGTTGATCTCCTTATATAAAAAAAAGTCATTGGGGATCTTGGGGGAATCGAGGGGAGACAACCAGGTCCGTGCAGCGAGGTGGAGTGAGTAGTTACGAGGTCCCGGAGGTGACCTCCTCGTCCCTGCCTAGCGCTGCTAACAGGCGCGCAGCCTAGAGAGCAGATGAGGCCTTGTCCCCTTTATGTACTTGTAGATGGGACAGAGACTGGTCACGGACAGCCGGTGACCCCAGGAGAGGGGCCGGCGTGTGACGGGGTCAGGATGCGCTGGGGCGTGCTGGATGGAGCGCGCACACGGACGAGGCTCCATGGGGGGAGGACTGTCACTCTCACACAGAGCCGTGTAAACTATGACTCACTGTGTACAAAACACGAGCAGTGAGTTCCCTGGCCATTCGCCTCCCTCCCCCGCGGTAACCACCGGTCATAGCTGGACGTGTCCCTCCCTATGTGTTTACGTGAGTGTTCGTGGGGGTGGGGGGCGGCACCCCCTCCCTGGACACAGTGTGGGTCGTCCCACCTGCTACTGTGCGTCTTCTAGCGTGTGGTCGGGCTGTGCTCACAGGCCCATCTCCTGGGGCTGCCTGGGTCTCCTGCGTCTGTGGCCAAGCTCCCCGTGGTGACACAGGGTGGGCCAGCCACGGCCCAGGGCAGCCCCGCTGTCCCCCAGGAGCCAGCGTCCAGCCTGGACAGTCCAGGGGCCGCCCTGGAAGGAGCCAACAGGAAAAGTCAGGCCGGCACCAAGCGGGGGTCAGGGGCACACGCAGGTGCACGCCCCCCCACCCCAGAGTGAGGCGATGTAGTTTATAGCCTCGTGCACAGGCGCTCTGACTCCTCCTTCTGTGGGCCTCTCCTGGGGCGGCCACGGCCAGATCCTCGCTGCTGCCCCTGAGGAGCCTCCTGCCCGTGCACCCGCCGGTCGTCTGGCCGGTCGTGTGAGGGCATCGCCCCGCTGCTGTCTACCTGCGTCCTGGCTCCCGTCAGCACACGTGGGGCACACACGGGCCCAGGTGCAGGCGAGGGAATGAGGTTGAGGCGTGTAGGGACCCCCCCTCCCCCCCCCCCCGCCCAGTGGCTTGGTTGTCTCTGTAAGGTCGTGGAGGGTGAGCAGGCCACCTGGCCGCCGTCCCGCCATCCGGCCTCCGGGGCTGAGCACACGCATCGCGGTGGAGCTGGGGCATCACTCCAGGGGACGATTGGGAGTCCTAGCGAAACTGAAGTCCAAACGGTAAACTATTTATGACGCGCGTGACACATGACCCAGAGAGCTCCTGAAACCTGTCCTGAGTCCTGAGGGGGACGGGGCTGTTTTTGCAAGGTGGTGCCAGCCCCACAGCCAGCAGTGGGGGGAGGAGCCCGAGGGTGCCAGCCAGCCTGGGGGCAGGTGGGGGGGGGCTGTGGGGTGGGAGGTCGGCCCAGGGACAAGGGCCGCAAGGGGGGTGTGGGTCTGCCTGGGCACAGGGATGGGCGTGGGGGACGCCAAGAGGGCGGAGGTGGGCCGGAGGTCAGCCCAGGGGGAGGAGAGGGAGCTGTGGGCAGGTGCCGGTCGTCTGCCGTCGGCCTGCGGGCTCTGCAGGGGGCGTGCGGCGTCACCCACCGGTCTGGGCAGAGCAGGCCGCTGGGGCAGGATGCCCTTCGGCAGATTCCGGGGGTGCCGGCAAGGGCACCCAGAGTGTTGGTTTGGTGTCCACTGCTCAGGGCAGCCCTGAGGCCTTCTGTGTGGCATGAACAGTGACCCAGCCCTGTGGCCACAGACGGTTGGTCCCAGGAGGGGAAGCCGGTCCCAGATGGCCCCCCAGCCCACGGAGTGTGGCTTACAGGTCCCCACTGGCAATCCCTGATCGCATGTTGGAACAGAACACCAGATCTGGTGAGTGTGCAGCAGAGGGCACACACGTGCATACATACAGGTGCACACACAGATACACCCCGATAGACGTGCAAATACAGTTGTGCACGAATGAGTGTGTGCGTTCACACAGGTGCACAGTTGACGTGCATGTGCATGCACAGATGTGCGTTGTATGTGGAGATCCATGTGTATGCACACCTGCACGTGTGTCCACACTGCACACGTGTGCACACATGCAGACGGGTGGGTAGTTTGTGAACTGACCCTTACCCTTCCTCGTCGCCAGGTACGCGATTTTCTGACAGGGCTCAGGGCCGCTTAGGTGGAAAGCTGGTGTGTGACAGGCCCTGCGTGCCTGAGTGAGGGGCTCAAAGCCCCTGCTCACTTCCACTCTCCCATTTAGAGTGGGGCCGTGCACTCCTCGTGAACTCACATAAGGACGCGTAGGTGCTAGGGCTGACGCTGTGGGAGTGTTTCCCTCTTGGGCTCCTGGTGCCCTGTGACACTTTCCTACTGGGGACACAGGGCACACCCATCACCCGGTGAGATGCCGCTGCTTCTCAGAAACACCAGGGAAGCCAACACAATGGCACTTTATCCACTGGTTTCCATCAGTATTTCCGGTCCTTAATGCCACGTGCCCGCAGAATCCCAGAGCTGGGACTCCTGCAGGAGCCGCGGGTCCGAGCACGAGGGTGCGGGCGCTCTGCACCCCGGCACATGCTAATTGAGAAAGAAAAACCCACCCAGCCCTTCCCTGTCTGGAATGTGCAGCCCCCACCGCTCCTCCCCAGGAAGCACACCCGGGGAGCGTGGGCCCTCTCACCTTCAGCCGTTTGTATGGATCTCGTGAGACTGTTCGGGAAGGAGAGGCAGGGTCAGGCTGAGACTGTCGGGAGGTCCGTGGGTGCTGCTGCACAAGCTCACTCACGCTGTGTCTCTGGCACGTCGGCGGGGTGGCCGGGAGCAAGTGGCCACCCAGCTCTTGGGTAGCGGTGTCTGGGTGGGTCCGAGGGAAGGGGCTGTTCCCTCTTCTCACGTGGACCAGTGGGAGCAGCACGTGGCCACCAGCCGCATGGGCAGGTCTCTGGAAGGCGTGCACCCTGCCACCCAGCGTCTGTGCAGACGCGCCTGGCCCCCACCGCATCTGTCCATGCTGAGGTGGTTCACGCTGGGTATCTTGTTCATGAAACGTCCTGGTCCTCGGGCCTCCCCCTGGCTCTCCCCCGCTCCAGCCTGGTCTCCTAAGTGGGCTGCTTGTGTTTCCCTGGTCCTGCCCACTGCAGATGGGCCAGGGCCACAGGCAAGTTCAAGGCCTGCCACTCAACAAAGAGGATGAGGCAGGAAGAGGTGTTAGGGAGGTAAGGGTTTCAGGAACCCTGGTGTTTGAACCCTCCCATGTGGACGGTTGGGCTTGGCTCAGGATCCTGGGAGGGAAGCCCTCGTCCTCCGGGATGTTGAGCACGTTCTGCTCCTGCCCAGCCGTCAGGGTGGCTCTGGAGAGGTCACTGTATGGGCCTGTTTTCTCGCGGGAAGCTCCCAGGACCCCCCTTCGTCTCCAAAGGTCTCCGATGTCACCATGCGCTGGGTGTGGTGGTCTGTCTTCCTTCATCACGGTGCGGGGGGGCTTTCGCTGGGTAAACACGTGTCCTCCGGTTCTGGACATTGTTCTGTGTGTCTCCTCCGCCTGCCGCTGGAGCTCCTGTCCGCTAGACAGGGGCCTGGACTCGGGCTCCAGCCCCCTTCTTCCCCTTTCCCGGTTGTTATCTGTGCCCCCTTGTGCAACTTGGAGGAAGCCACCTCAACCTTACCTTCCCGCCTTTCAACTGGACATTCTGTTTCTTTTCTTTTTTTTTTTTTTTAGATTTTTTTATTTATTTCTTTGACATAGATCACAAGTAGGCAGAGAGGCAAGCAGAGAGGAGGGGGAAGCAGGCTCCCTGCTGAGCAGAGAGCCCGATGCGGGGCTTGATCCCAGGACCGCGAGATCATGACCTGAGCTGAAAGCAGAGGCTTTAACCCACTGAGCCCCCCAGGCGCCCCTGAACATTCCGTTTCTTTAACCAAAATTTGCATTTCTCAAATGCATTCTCAAAAAATGACAGTTCACTGTCATTTCTGTGGGTGGATTCCGAGGCGTGTCCCCGCCTCCGGGCTCCGGTCGCGGCTCTCTCGGGTCCACAGAGCTCGATGGTCCCGAGCTGGCGGCGGGCACGGACACTGTGACTGCGCCACGCAGGCCTCGAGCGCTGCGTTAAACACAGCCGCGCGCTCCTTCCCTGGGTGGTTCCCGCTCGCTGACGCCCGGCCGCGTGCTTGCGGCTGGATGTGAGCGGCGGTGGGCGGGCTGCCAGCTGACGCCGCCGTGCGTCCCCACGCTGTGCGGTGCGTCCCCACGCCGTGCGTCCTCACGTGACTCCGCGGCGGGCGCCCGAGAGCACCGCCGCCAGCCCGGGATTTGGCATGTGGTGCGAAGGGCGGTTCGGCGCCCCGGCACGTGGAGCCCGTGGTGGCGAGGGCTCCCCAGCTCACGGCCGAGGCCGCTCATCTGCGTGCTCTCCGGGCTCCGTTAGGTTTGCACGGGCTGTCGTGTTCTCCCCACTGTCGTCCTCACGGCTTCCGTCCTTCAGTGTGGCCTGGGCCTGAGGGGACAGTTGAGCTCAGCTCCGCGTGGGCGCCAGGTCGCACAGGGATTCTGACTTCTGTCAGGGACCCGGGCAGGGATGCAGTGCTGTCGTTGGGCCACCAGGGAGGCTGGAGACATAGTTAGCTGGCCACACTGCCATGCTGTGTATAATCAAGATCCTGTTAATAAGAATGGAAGGACGTGGGATGCTGGGACAGGAAGTGGGTGAGCTCTGC
The DNA here is from genome assembly GCA_028533885.1 of Nasua narica. NCBI lineage: Eukaryota > Metazoa > Chordata > Mammalia > Carnivora > Procyonidae > Nasua > Nasua narica. The sequence continues at coordinate 2,045,164 of CM052813.1, forward strand.
CCCAGGCAGCAAGAACGATAGCAGGGTGGAGGGTAGGCAGCTGTGGAGGGGTCAGGGGTCAGGATGGGGTGGGCATTGTGCAGCCTGGAGTGGTGGTGGAGATGGCCCCGGGGTGGGGGTGGGGCATCAGCATCACCTGCACACACAGCCTGTCCCTGGTGTCCTGCGGCTGCAGAGGTTTTCTGCAGGGGTGTTTAGTGCTCCCTGGGCACCGTGGGTCCCATCGGGGGACCCCGCGCAGCTCTCCCCTGGCTGGGCTTCTGGAGCCACCTCGTGCCCCGTTCCCATACTGTGGGCGGGAGTGCAGGGTCCTGTGTGTGGCCCCACGCGGTGAGCACTGCTGAGAGCTGGCTCCTGGAGAGTGAGCACCCTCGGTTGCTCTGTGACACAGCCGTCCGGCCCCCCCCCCCCCCCCGGTCTCCCTCCCTCCCTCCGTCCCTCCCCGTCTGCACTTCCGGTGCATCTGCTTCTGCATATCGCGTCCAGTCCCACCCTCGCAGCAGAGCGTCCAGGAAAGAGCGTCCTGTCCCCATGGACCCCAGCACAGGGCTCGACTTGCAGACCGGCACCTGGTCGTGCTCGTCCCATCACGCATCCCTCGGGCTGCTGCTGCGCCACCCCATGGACTGGAGTAGCTGAGACCGAGACCACACAATTCAAACCTGAAAAGGATGCCCATCCGGCCGATCGCAGAGCTAGGTGCTGGCCCGGTGCAGGGCGAGCCAGTCCCCACAGAGAGCGTACTCCCTGGCTTCACAGCCTCGTAGTGGTGTTGGGGTGAGGACAGGCCTGGACGTCATGCCTTCAGTGGGAAGGGGAGTAGAGCAGTGCCCCAGCAAGAAAGGGGGACGGGCAGCGGAGCCCTGCCCGTGCCCACTGCAGCCCTCCTCCAGGGCCCCCGACAAGTCCCTCCTTTACTAAGTGGAGTGGGGCATCTGTGCCCCTGGCAGACATAAAGAACAGGCAAAGGTACAGTGAAGAAGATCCTGTTAAGTCCACAGTGATACCGAGGGCAAGCCATGCTGCGTGCTGGGCTTTAGGGCCTGACAAGGATTCCAGGAGCACGGGAGGTGATCTCTGGCAGGATGAGGAGGCAGCCCAGGAGGGCTTTCTGGGGACAGTGGCTTGGTTAGGTGAACAGCAAGTCAAAATTTCCCCTCAGACCCTCTTGGGAGGTTTGGTTTGGCCTGTGGTGTCAGGAAGCAGCCAGGGCTGGTATACAGTAGCTTATGGGGGCCCTGGAGAGGCTGAGCAGGAGGGAACTATTGAGGGGGGTGTGGTGCTGGCTGCCCCTTGGACGTCCCTGAGAGGTGGTGATGATGGGGGTGAGGGGAAGGCTCTAGAGAGAGGCCCAGGAGCCCATTGGCCTGAGCCCTGCAGGTGAGTTGGCTTGGCGGGATGGAAGGAAGAGAAGGGGGTGAGCAGGGCCTGCTCTGGGGGAGGGAGGCAGGCTGCTCTGCTGTCTCGCAGAAGAGGAAACCTGGTGGGGGGCTGCCAGTGGCTCTCCCGTGGGGCCTCCCTGGGGCAGCCTGTTTGGGAGGGACGGGGGTCCTGCCTCTGCTCCTACGGCTGTCTGGTTGCAGCCCCGTCCTGAGAAGCCAGAAGGAATCCATGTCACGGTTCCACCGGGGTCCTGGTCAGGGCGAACCCCGGCATTTGCCCTGCCTCAGGGCTCCACAGCGAGCCTGTCCTGCCCCCCACCGCAGGGCACCTTGGGGATGGCGTGTGGGGCAGGGCATGGGGGCTGGGACACCTGCACACCCCCAGCCCACAGCCTCTGTCCCTCCAACGAGCTGCTTCCCAGGGACCCCAAGAGCCCCTGACTGCACTTTCTGTGAAACAGGGACTTCTCGGGTGTGGCTAGAGGAGCAGGGCCCGTCTGCGGCAGGCGGCCAGCTGTCCTGTGTGGCAAGGTCACGTGTGTGTGCGTGCTCCCCCACATGCAACGTGGGCCTGCCTGCGTGCACACGGTTTGGCCTCTGTGCGGTGCTCCCAGACTTTTGGACCAGCTGACCTCCCTGGTGGGCGTTACTGGAGCTGGGGGGTCAGGGTCCGAGCAGACACCTGTTGCCTGGTTTGCGTGTTGCATGACGTCACCAGCGGGCCACGAGCCACGTCCATGCAAGGGGGAGGCTTGGCTGCCTCGTGGGTGCTCGTTCCAATCTGGATTCTGCCACCTGCCCTGGAGCTCTCCTGCTGGTGACTGGGTCGTGGAGTCAGCATGAGGCTGTGTGCAGACAGAGCCCTGGGCACAGTGGGGAATAGAAAGTCGGCACTGTTACACGCATCCTGATCTCTGGCCTTTGTTCTCACTTGCTTCCAGAATTTCTTCGTGAGGCCAAAAAGAAGCACACTGCTTGAGAACCGGGTGGCCTTCAACGTTGGTGGTGACCTCTCCTGGCGCCTGGGAAATGCGGGTCCTCGGGGTTCGCAGCGCCCACCAGCTCCGGGCCGTGCTGCAGGTCACAGCCCCCAGGCCCTGAGCAGCGTCCACCAGGACACCCACCGCAGCCCCCCGGCCCACGAGCATTTGTGGCCCGAGCGCCCTCTGCAGCGCGCGAGGATGTATGCCCCTGTCGGGGGGCTGCTTGCCGCCTTGGCCATGGTGTTCGGGATGGCGGTGGCCTTTGCTCCCAAACCCCGGATCACCTGGGAGCACAGAGGTACGGGCCAGCCCTGCTCCCCCACGTGGGCAGGTGCCTGGGTCACACGGCACACTTGCCTGGAGCGTTCCGGGGCTGCCGCTTGGCTTTCTGGATCCGGGGCCCCGGAGAGCTGAGGACGTGTGGTGTGCTCCCGGGCACGACCCACTCCGAATGCTTGTCTGAGGACACGTAACGGCGGGGGGCCGGGCTTCCCACCAGCTGCTTTCCTTTGCCGTCCGCAGTTTCTGTCCTTTCCCCTCCTGGGAGCCGTGTCCTGGGGCTGCTGGGCTGTCCGGCAAGGGGAGCGAGGGCTGCTGGGGGGCCAAGCCGTCTCGTGGGCCGTACCAGGCCGCGTGCGTGGGTCAGCCTTCCTCCGCGCGCCTGTCCTCAGCTGGGGAGAATCTGGGCAGCAGAGCGCGTGGACACCCGGTCCTCATGGGAGAGCAGCGGCCCACGGACCCCGGGCTCAGGGCGCTCTCGCGGGCGCCGGGCCGGTCGGACCGAGGCAAGCGTTCCTCGGAAAACCGCCTGACATGTTTACATCCCTGCCAATCGTCCCAATTCTCGTCGCCCCGCTTCTCCTCCTGAGAGAGGAATGGCACTCGTTAGTCTCTTCTACAAGTTCATGGTGTTCAACCGTAGACGCTGCTTGGGTCAAGGGACGTATTTACTGGGTTCGATTTTTTTAAGCTTTTGAGCTAAATGGTACTTTTTCCTGAATGAGAAAAGCTTCAATAGCTTACATTCTTATGTACTTAATCCGTGTTAAGATTAAATACACACGGGAGAACGGACAGCACAGCGGTCTGCAGCCAGAGGTCACCTGGGGGGGGTCACCTGCTTGGAGGTCATGCTCCTCAGAGGTCACGCTCCTGGGAGGCCATGCTGAGTGCAGGGTTCGGAACCCTGCTGGAGGGAGCAGGAGGGGACGCTGGGCCAAGCACTGGTCGAGGACAGTGGCTCCGGGGCCTTGCAGAGTCTCACGGTTTTGGAGACTGTCTCAGTGGGTCTGAGTGCTGGCCTCGGGCAGGGCTGGCCTCCAGGCGGTGGACCCGCGCCGGGTGCCGGTGCCCTGACGGTGCGTTAAAGCGGGATGGGATGCTTGCCTGTCCGGGCTCGGGAACGCCTGATGTTCTCTCCCCTCCCCAGAGGTGCACCTGGAGAAGTTTCACGAGCCGGGCATCTTCAACTACTCGGTGTTGCTGCTCAGTGAGGACAAGACCACCCTGTATGTGGGGGCCCGGGAAGCCGTGTTTGCCCTGAGTGCACACAACATCTCTGAGAAGCAGCACGAGGTAGGGTGCGGGCTCCTGCTCCACCACCGCGTGGGCCGCAGACCTGCCCGGTGTTTTCTCCTCAACTCCGCCCTGGGCCCCTCCTGGGGCGTCAGGCCCTTTGCTGGCCACGCGGCCTCCTGCCCTCCCGCTAGCAAGGGGCCCGTCCCCCCGAAGCCACCTTCTCACCCTGCCTCCCAGCAGCCTCTGTCCCCCAGGCCGGCCATTCCCCAAGGGCCTCTGTCCTGCCCTCTCGGGTTTTTACCTTGTCGTTATGGAAAATCTCCGGCACCCACAGGAGCAGAGGAGGTGGTGTCGAGGAGGCCTGTCCCTGCTTGGCTCCTACAGCCTGGGTCACCCTCCTCCTAGTGTCCTGGTGCTCCGCTCCCTCCGGAGGCTTGGGAGCAAATCCTAGACATGCTCGTCATCCACGAGGGGTCCCCTGGGTGTCCCCTCCCTGAGGGAAAGGTCTCCTTTTTGTCAGAATAAGCAAAATACCACAGTCACATCTGGAAAACGTCATCAGGTTGTTGGCGTTGAGATTCCACAGACGATCATAAATGACCTTTGAATCCAATTGAAATGGGGCCATCTGAGGAGCCGGCCACTCTGCCCGGCAAGGGTCTGCGTCCCGCTGCCGCCCTGGCCCGTCTCGCTGAGAGCCGCCGCTCCCGCGTCCTCGGCGCCAGGCAGGCCCCCCGCTGCAGCCACGGGCGCACCTCGGCCGCGTCCCGGGACTTGGCAGCTCGGCCTCTTCTCCACGAGGGAACGGGAGGAGTGGGAGGTCCTCAGCAACGGGGTCCTGTCCCCGGGGGGCGGTTCCTTTGGAAATGGCTGGATCGGCGCCTGAAATTTTGACTTTTGTTAGCCTGTTTTTTTTTTTTTTTTTTTGTTAGCCTGTTTTTGATGAGCTCCTCCTCTCAGAAGGGAGGTAGTGGCGCTTGGGTTATTCAGATTTGCAGAATGTCTTCGGAGTCACGAGTCTGAGCGTGTGGGAAGTGGCTCGCGCCCTCGCTGCCCAAGCCGTGCCTGGTGCCCAGACCGTCCCTTCCCGGCCGGTGGCGGCCTCTCCTTGACCTCTGGGTCCTCACACATGAGCCCAGCGGCTGGGGTTGGTTTCTTGCTCTCTGTCACTTCGTCCTGTGTCCCCTTGGGCCTGGTGAGCACGGCCGGGGCCCGTCCGCGTTCATGCTCCTGTGTCCTTACGCGTTTCATGTAGGCTAAGTCGTTGACACTTTACTTTCTAGAGGAGGCTGTCACGGGCCGCGGGACGGGGGTCTGCTTCTGTGTTCTGATGATGACTCCCGTCTCCCTGGAAACACTGCTGGCGACGCGTGTGCCGGTCGGGCCTTGTGGGAAGCGAGTTCGTGCAGGACACTTAGTGAGGGACGGCGAGCACTCGGATTTGCCTGCTGCCGCAGCTCTGGGCAAATCCTGAGCTCTGAGTGCTGGCCGGCCGGCTGGCTGTGGTTCTCTGGGCGTCCGCCCCGGGTTGTCCCAGGGAGACCAGGGATCCTGGGGAAGGCGAGGCAGGACTCGGGGAGCCATTTGTGGTGTGGGCCTGTGGCTTCTGGTTCTCTGGAGGGCAGGGGGTGAGGCGCCCGCGGGCTGCTCCCCTCTGATCACGTGTCACCGGGTGTGAAGGGAGCAGGAGCACAGGTCGTGGGAGGGCATGTGGCCGGGACCGGGGGGGGGGGGGGGGG
>CM052813.1:2061099-2117841 GCA_028533885.1 Nasua narica
CCCCCCCCCCCCCCCCCCCGCCCCGGCGGTGTCTGGAAAGTGCGTTTAGCCATGTGCGCCTTCAAGGATTAGAACTGGGATATTCAGGGGTCACTGTTCAGCCGACCGCAGGGCACTGGCTGCTTTGTGACGACATGGGGCACTCTGAGGAGGAAGGCTGATGGAACTGGGGGGCTGGGAACCCCTCGCCCCAGCCAGGTCCCGATTTCGGTGCAGTTGTGGACCCGGCCATGCTGGACTCCGTCCGGCCCCAGGGCTCCAGTGTGAGCACCGCCCCCGGGTGCGGCCAGGAGCTGGCGGGAGGCCGTGGACGTTAGCACAGAGACAGGCTGGCCCCGGGGTCAGAGTAGACCACACGCATGGGGATGCCAAGTGGGGACACCGGTCACAGATATGGTCTGAGGAACTGGAGTGGACCCCATCACCCTCCCCTCCACCTGGGGGCTCTCAGGCCCCCACCTCCAGAATCGGGTGTCCTCCCTTGGTGAGAAGCCACTGCTCTGAGGGGCTCTGGTTTGGTCACAAAGGGTGGGCTGTGGGGCAGGCTGGAGCCAGTGGCCCCTGCACCCCATGGACCCCGAGGCCAGGGGAGCCTTCCCAGGGCCCAGAAGAGGGGGTGCGTGCCCGGGGCACGAGGGCCTGGCCCCGCGGGCTTGCACGAGGCCCCCAGGTAGGTGGGCGCGGCTGTCTGGGCCCGAGCGGGGGGTGCGGGCCCTGCTCACGGCTTTTAACTCTCACTTTGCCTCCTTGTTTTTCTCTGCATTCAGAAAAATGGATAGCTTTAAAAAAGTAAGTAGAAAGTAAGTACCTCTTTAACGTTTTTAAAGCTTTCTCGGGGCCAAGCACACACTTGTTAACGATGAAGCTTTTCAGGACCGAGGCACGGGGTTTGTGTTCAGCCCGTGCCCCACGCAGCGTGGTCAGCCGAGCATTTTGCTTCTCCGGGTCTTGGCTCGGGGTGACCAATCAGCGCCAGCTCGGGCCCCCCAGGGGTCTGTCCATGTTGGCCGTGAGAACCTTCTGGAAGCTCCTGCGACCCATGTGGTGGCTCCAGTCCTGGTTGGGTCTCCGTGCACGCCAGCACGGGGCGGTCGGGGCTGAGGGGGAGCCCGGGCTCCTGGGAACCGACCCAGCCTCACTTCCCTGATGGCCGTGCCTCCCGAGGATCCCTTTCTGAACTCGACTCCGCCGCCGCCGCCGGGCAGAGCGCTGAGAGGCGTTTGCGGGTACGTGGGTGCGGGGGCGCGCCACACGTACTGGGTTACCGGTGGATGGAGGGCCGAACACCGTGGGAACAACCAATTCCAGCGACAGACTGAAGCCCAGAAACCCCACACAGGAAACGAGAGGAGACACGGTGTCTGCTGCGTGAAGTGCTTTGGAGCAAAACCTTCCAGAACTTCCTCGCCAGCCTCAGCGTGTTTCTTTCCTCCAAGTGCCTCGTTTCCCTGCAAACACAGTGTTCGTCGGCGCGGAGCTGGGCCTGCAGGGAAGGAGCAGCAGCAGGATCGAGGCGTCCCCGACGTCACCATGGGGCCGGACGGCCACGTGCGGGCCTTTCGTCTGGGCGTCTCCACGCGTGTCTGCACGCGCGCACCTACACTTAACCACCTCCTTCTCTGACACGACGCGTTTCCCGTGTCCGTCTTGACCGTGACTTGTGAATGCCAACACAGGTGGCCGTCACGTCAGGTCCGTGACCCCTGGTCGGTCGTCTGCAGCTCCCTGCCGACAGACGCAGCTCCGGTGGCCCGTACGTGCCGATCCTGGCTCAGGGCCCCTCCCGGGGACTGAGGTCTGGGAGTCGGACTCTCCCTCGGGAGGAAGGCTCTTTGAAGACCCTCGATGCGGTGCCTCGAGGACCGAGGACTGGAGATGGAAGGGGCCACACTGGCCACCGTCCCCGCGGCTGCAGGTTCTTGCGCAGCTTGGCGAACTGCGACCACAGACGACGGCCTTCCTCTGCCCAGCGTCCTCCACGACACCACTGCCTATGTCCTCCCCAGCTCGAGGGAAGCAGTTTCTGCTTCGAGAAACGGACTCTGGTGCACAGCTGGCTCTGGGTTGGCACACCGTCCACGCCTGGCACAGGGGCTGGGGATGGGGGGCACAGCAGGGACCGAGGAGCCTTCAGTCTCGTTCGGCACCCGTCCCGCCCCCTCGGTTGGCCGGACCCCCCCTTCAGTGCTAGGGAGAGCGGGGGTGCCCTGCAGATGCAGAGCCTGGGGTCACAGGTGGTGGTGGCAGGGCCAGGTCCGATGCATCTGTGTCCCCAGGTCCCGCGGACATCCGCTTCGTCTGGGAGAAGAACGGCCGTGAGCTGGAGACATGTGTCCCCACGCAGACCCACGCACTGCTCGACGGCAGGACCCACGTGCTCAGCTGGCTGCGGGACGCCATCGGCGAGAGCGCCGACTACCGCTGCTCCATCCTGTCCTCCGCGGGCAACAGGACCTCCGGCGCGCGGGTCACCGTCCTGAGACACGGTGAGTGGCGCCCCCTCTGCGCGCGCCGCCGCCCCCCCATCCCCGCACCGCACCCCGGGTTCGTTGGGCAGGGGTCGGAAGACCGCGTTCCGAGGGCCCGAGGCCCCAGGTCCGGCTTCGCTGGGAGAGGACCGGGCTGGGTGGACAGTTGTGGCCTGAAAGGCCTCCCGTGCCCCGAGGCGGCTTGCCCGTCTCCACGGGTCCTGCGTGTGGCCTTCCAGGACCCCCGTCCGCATGGCGCACACTGACGCCTCGGTGTCTCCAGGCCTGGCTAGGCCCATGCTGCCGGCAAGCCTGCCCTCTCCTCTCCTCCGAGATTCACTCTGCTCCGCTTGACGTCCTGTGCTCTTTCTGGAACTGTCCTGCCAGACGCGGGACCACTTGGCGTGCTGCGGAGCAGGGAGGGGCCCAGGGCCACACTTCACTTCCAGTCTCGGAGGCCTAACATGGCGCCTGAGCATCTCTGGGAGGGTGTGCCTCGGTTTCCCCACTGCCGGCCTAGGATTCAGCCTTCCCAGGTCTGCTCCGTCCCTGCTGGTGCCTTTGCTTTCAAATTGCGGGTTTTTGTGGTTTCCCTCCTATTCTCGGTCTGTCGTCGAGAATTGAGAAGAGAGATGCTAAAAAGGTCCCCATTCTTGTGAGTTTGGGGAGAGAATAAAAGTCTAAATATTTGCTCCCGCCCAGAATTTGTTCTTCCTATTTCTGTAAAGTACCCCTCCCCCCTCACTCACACAGACACACACACACACACCCCTCGGCTGTCGGGACTGGGATCCTCACGTAAACGTGACTCACAAACCGTGAGGTGTCCTGCAGAAGTCACGAGAACGGTGCAGGTGTCCTGCAGTCCGGAGGGTGGTCGCGGAGGCCCTGCCCCGTGGTGACCCAGCTCACTGGCGCCGGGGCAGCAGGACCCAACAGCGATGGCCGGCGGGTCTACCCCAAGTCATGCTGCGCCCGCACACACACGAAGGGGGGCCCCTCAAAGTCCCCGCGGAGCCCCTTGGGGTGAAGGACCCCGACGGCGCCTCTGGAGTGCTGGGCCCGGCCAGTTCTGCTCAAGGGAGGACTTCTGCTTTGTCTCGGGGCTCAGGTCTCTGGCACCCGTATCTGAGATGAGCAACAGGGGCCAGTCTGACGGAACTACGGCCGCTGGGCTCGTGCCGCCACCGCGCCGTACGGAACGGGCTTCCAAACCCTGGGCTCCGGGCCCCGCGGAGCAGGGAGCAGCCGGCCGTACCGCGGCGCCGGCCTCAGTGGGGACAGGCCTCCCCGGGGCAGCGGCCACCAGCCCAGGATGGGGGGAGCTAGCCCCTCTCCTGCCTGTGTAGGAAATTCAAGCGCCATAAGGATGGGGCCGCGTGACCGTGGGACCAGCTGCTCCGGGGCCGGGGGCCTGGGGAAGCCCCCCCAGCCAGGAAGGCAGGCTCGGAGGGTGAACACCTCCCCCAAGCCTGGCTCTTAGAACAGCCTCAGGGGACTTACGGACCTCGGGGCCATCCGGGGAACGAGGAGGCTGGCATCTGGCACCGTCCCCTTGTCTTGCAGAGGCGACGCAGCAGGAGCAGTGGGCCCGAGAGCTCGCCGCCTGGAGGGCCGTGGCCGGGGAGCACAACCGCGTGATGCAGAGCTGGAGGAAGGCGTGGGTACGCGGCCGGGCCGGTGGGGGGCAGGGGCCGGCGGGGCGTCTGCCACCTTGGGGCTTGGCCCACAGGGCACTTCTGCTTTCTGGAACCTGCGGTCTGTGAGCTCCAGGCCGATCCCCTGGGAGCGCCGGCAGGGCCGCAGGCTCTGGCTGGGCGACGGCTGAGCCCAGCACCGGGGGCGGCGGGACAGGCGGCCCCCCGGCCCGGGCACTAGCGGAGCAGGAGCCCCAGAGCCCCCCTGCAGGCCTTCAAACGTTCTGGCTTCAGGGGCCACCCAAAGCCCCTCTGGGTGCCAACAGAGGCTCAGGGTTTCTAGCCGATGCCTTGGAGCTCAGCCCGCGCAAGACCCCCCCAAAGGCCCCCCTCCTGCGTCTGCGGGGGAGGGGGAAAGGCCGCTGCTCTGCCAGGAATTCAAAGGGGGCTGTGGTGTTCTTTCAGGAAAGCTGTGACAAGGACACCTTGTAGACCTTGGCTGAGCCCGCCGCCCCCGGAGACGCCCCAGGACCGCAAGTGCTCGCCCGGCCTGCTGAGACGGGGCTCCCCTCAACCTCCGAGACAGCAGCCGAGATTTTACTCAGGTGCTCGCGGGGGCAGCGTGACTCCGTGGGGACTCATCCTAGACAGCGGTGCGCGCGATGGCTCCTCTCCCCAAGAGCCCGCCCCCCACTGCTCCCCACGTCACTGCGCGGCCCCGCCAGGGGCAGGAGCGGCCCTGACACCTCGAGTGACCAAGAGGCACCCCCCCACCCCCGGCACTGAAGGCTGTGCGGGCAAGGGGCCGCTGCTGACGGGGGCTGCCCCCTGCCGGTCACCAGTCCGCCCAGTCCCAGAAGCTCCGCAAGAGCCGCCCCTCCTCCTGCCCCCCGCGAACGGACGAGCTCAGCCTGTGTGCGAACCCCCCCCATGGAGGCCGAGGACCTCAGAGCACGCCCGCCGGCCCAGCTCACCCCCTGGATGGTGCACGCGCCCCAAGCCTCGAGGAGGAGGGCGGGTTGGCTGCGCTGCTGACAGGCAAACGCAGCGAGTGCTCGGGCAGTGGGGCCCCGAGGGCAGAGGCCAGCGTGTCACTGGCAGCCACAGCCTCTGCCCCAGCGGGACCCCGTGGCCAGGCCCCCGCCCGCAGTAAGTCCCCCGAGAAGCACGCCGTGCAGGGCTGACGCAGTGCCCACGCCGCCCGTCTGAAACATCGCGCGCTCCTTGGTTAACTCGAGGTCCTCCCCTCTCCCGTCATCCGAGTCTCAAACCTCCCAGGGTGGACGGCGCACCTGCCGACGCAGGGCGGGGGGGAAGCCCTGCCCCGGGGGGAGAAAGCTGGGGCGTCCCCCGGCCCCACTGCCCGCCCTGCCCACGCCACAGGCCACTAGCCTCTCAGACAACACCCCCGAGGTCCCCTGCCAGCGCACCCCACACGTGTCTGGGGGGGAAGGTCCATCCTGCTCTCAGCCCGGTCACGGCACCGGGGACACGGGGCAGAGGCAGCGGCCCCCAGCGAACCTCTTCCCTTCAAACCCCGCGCCTGACGGCTGCACGCGGACTCAGGACGCGCCCACAACCCTAAGACGGCGGCCTGATCAAATCATCGCTCTTTATTCAAAATAAATAAGCTCTTACTTACAGCAAAGTATGAAAGCAAACTTCTATCCTGCCGGCCTCTAAGACAGAAACCACATTCAGAATAAGTTCGTTTACAAAAGAAAACATCTGTAGATTAGCAAAACAAATTCAGAAACTTCAATATACAGTGTTTCTTTAAAAAATAAAAAGGAATAATTCATGGCAAAAAGTCACAGGTTAGAGAACCGATTTTCCTTCTGAGTGTGGCTCATTTTAGCAGACCTTCTAAGAATCCCCAAATCTTCTGGCCAAAAAGCCAGGTCCCGAGAAAGCCCCCCGCCCCCCAGCCCGCGGCGAGCTGCACACACTGACACGGCCCAGCTCTTCTGCAGCGGTGGGGGGTGGGTCCTTCACAGCAGAGAACTCGGGGCGCCACACGTTCCAGTCTGTCCCCGACTCCATCTGCTCAGACCCAAAGCCGCCTCTCCGGGCCCCAGGCAAGGCTCGCCGTCCCCAGCGCGCGTGGGACGCACCTCCTGCCTTCACGTCCCGCAGGAGCCGCGCCCGGCACGGCAGGCCCCGAGGCTCGCACGCCCCCCCTTCCTTACCGCACACAACCCACACAGACGAGTCTCTACAAATTCAGGTTCATCATCTGAGAGGTCGAAGCCTCCAGCGAGTCCTCCGGCTCCGGGGCACAGCGACGGTACGCATCCAGGTGTCTTCTCCAGACTGCAACTAAAAACGACAAAGCGGCACAGCTGAGGGACACGCAGGGACAGTCGGGGCATCCGGGCAGTGGGCTGCCTACAGGGGCCTGGCGGGGACTCCCCCCCTCCCGCCAGGGACCCCGCGGGGCTCAAGGCCACACTCCACAGGCGACCTGAGCCCGGCTCCGTGACACCAGGGGGACCGAGCCAGCCTTCTGCCGCCACCCGTCCGTCGGTGCGGAGCTCGGGCACCCGCAGCCCCCGCCCAGCACTCACTGTAGTGCGGCTCTTCTGTCCCGGCCGCGGGAGCCGGGGGGCCGTCCTGCGCCCAGCCGCCGGGGCCCGGCTCGGCAGGGCTGGCGGGGGCCGCGGGCCTGGGCTCCCCGGCCAGCTCCCGGCGCACGCGCTCCAGCATGGTCTTGTACGCCTGCCGGGCGACCATCGTCAGCTCGACCATCCGGTGGAACTGGTCCTGGGGCAGAAGGGAGTGTGCGGTGACACCCGGCCCCGAGGGACCAGGGCTCTGCCTGCGGCGAGCACAGAGCTGCCTCCGAGCGGCCCGGCGCGGGCCCTGCGGAGGACGCGGCCCACAGGCCCGTGGCTCCCCGCCCGGCCGCCGGCTCACCTGGGCGCCGTCGTAGCTGAAGATGCCCACCACGCTCACGGGGACGGCCTTGTTCAAGCTGCGCCCCAGGGCTTTGCGGTTGAGCGCGAACACGAAGGGAATGTTCTGCTCACAGGCGTAATCGATGATGGTGTGCAGCGTGTCGTCCAGCCCACCTGGTCGGGGACAGTGCAGGGACAGGGAGATGCACACGCGCGGCACGGTGCTGCCGCCGGGGGCAGAGGGCTTTCACCCGCACGGGCCGGCAGTCCCCACGACCGCACGGCGCTGCTCTCAGCTGCACGGGGCAGATCCGCTCTCGCAGCAGGCGCGCCCCCGGCGGAAGAAAACACCTGTGTTTCGCGGGACGGGACGTCTTCGGCCTTTAGCGGAGTCCCCGCCACCAGATCCAACGTGGGGGGAGGGAGGTGGGCACGGGGGCACCGGCAGGGGGCCAGGCCGCCCGGCTCCTGGGCAGGTGCCCGCGAGGCTGTAACACCTGAGCTCCCGAGCAAAGGGCCGCGCGCCGCCACCGCCCACACGCTCTCCCCATGCGCGTTTCATTCGCCAGAGGCTCACCGAGCTCAACGCGGTGAATCATGTCCCCGTGTCCGCCCCGTCTATTAAGGAGGTGACCCGGAACTGAGGTGCACGGGGTGGGGGTGGGGAAGGTGCCCGCTCCTCCCGCATCCCCTCTGCGCACCCACCGGCAGGGTCCGGCCCAGGCCGCTGGGATTTTACACCCCGACAGGGCGGGCTGCTTCACCGGCCACCGGCTGACTCCCCTCCGGCCCCACCCCTCCCTGGAGGCCCAGGGGAGGGGCGGGTGGGGATGGGACCAAGCCTCTGGGCCCCCAATTACTTGGCTGAGCCCCCTGGCAACCAGCCCCTGCCCTTGAGCAGGTCCGAAGGTCACCTTCACTAACACCTTCCAGGTCCTCATCAGGACTCTTCCAAGGTGTGAGCCACAAACCAAGGACAAAAACCAGACAGGAAGGAGAAATCTCTATCAGTCACCTGAATGACTACACCGGTGTTTCTTACAAATAACGATCTCGCACGCAGGGAATATTTAGAACCCTCACGGTGCGCCAGACCCCCGGTTATCTGCCTGGCAACCAGTGTGGGCTTGGAGCCCGGCAAGGGAGAGGCCGCATCCCCACTGATGGGACCCCGGAGCACGGAGAGGCCACCGAGTATCCTACACGCCAGGGCCCAGCCGCCCACGCCCTGCCGGGTCTGGGCGCGGGGGGCACGGGGGAGCAGAGAGGCACGCTGAGAAGGGCCAAGGGGGGCTGTGTGTGTGCAGGGGACGTGCCCGCCACACGGGGGGCCCAGCAGCCCCGAATCTTACTACGAGAGGTACGTGTGTGTGTGTGTGTGTGTATAGAAGTCACGCAGGAATCATGAGTCCTTGGCAGGCAAGTGGAGCCGGCGAGGACGGGGAGGGACAGACGCGGGGATCACCGCAGACAGAAGCAGCCTGGGCCACCAACTACAGAAGACGGACGGAGTGGCTGCAAGGCGCTCGGAAACACAACAGTCAGACGAAGGCACCTGTGCCCTCGGCCACAATCATCCCAGAGGCAACAGACCAATCCTGTGCCAACTAAAAACTCAAATACTCTTCCTACAATGGGAGTGGGTTTTTATGAGAAATAAAGAATATAGAAAAAAAAAAAAACCCAAGTGAGAAGCAGCCTTTAGAAAACGGACAGTAACGCGAGGCTCGCATCCCCGGGTCTGAGCGCACAAAGACGGGGTGCAGGATGGGGGGGGCCCCCCGGCAGTGACCCGAGCGTGCAGGGCGGGAGCACTCCGGGGCCGGTGGGGGGGGGGGGGCGGAGCACGGTGAGGCAGCGGGGAAGGGCAACTGGGTCGGCCCCTGGAAAGATCCCTCTGAGAAGGGGGTCTACCGACACAAAAACGAAAATGTGGAAAAACCAGAAAAAACAATATTTAAAACCCTGATGGCCTTGCAGTGTGTTGAAGTGGAGCGACGGCATGAAATCTAAATATAATAAAATCACAATAAAAAACATCACCAAAATAACAACACCCAAAGGCTGTGCACGGCCAAAAAACGTTTAAGAAACAGACAAATGACAAACCAAAAAAAAAAAAATTTCACAACTCTTACCCAAAGGGCTTTCTTATATATAAAAAGGCACGTGCCGCTATTAAAAAGATCGACATCACAGAACACAAATGAGCAAAAGCCATGGACCAACAATTCACTAAAACCACCATGCTCTTCAATAGGAAAGAAGCTGCTTGCCCCCCGCCCCAAGAAAAACGCAACCACCACCCCCGACCGCACCGGAGCTGGGGCGGCCCAGGGCAAGCGGCACGGGTTGTGCCCGGCGGGGCCCCACAGGGACGCTCCCACAAGTAGGAAGGCCGGCGTGCGAGGTGCGCCCTCGTTCACAGCTGCGGGCGTCCGCAGGGAGCCAGGATGGCTGGTTGGGCCAGCGGCGCCCCCGGCCGGGCCCCCACACCCACAGCCGCCCGCGAGGGGCCCACAGCGCCGGGCCTCCGTCGCCCTCACACGCGTTGACACCCCGACTCGCAAGGACACATCGAATGGGGCAATGCCGCCTGCCTCAGGGGGGCTGCAGCCGTCTGGGGCCTTACCCCTTGAAGGGAAACCCAGGCCCTGGCGCCGCCCCAGCTCATCTGCAGACGGACGGGCTCGCGGATGGGGCCCCCATCGGCCAGAGAAGAAAACGTCTCCCGCGGCCCCGGCACCGATTACAGGATCATCCAATTTTCTTTCAAGAGGAAAACCGAAAGCACAGCCCGCTGCTCCGGGAACTGGGACGTCACTCTGTGGCCGGTTTGATCAGAGACTGACACTTGGGCCCCGCGTCCCTTCCTTCTGCCCGCGCCCTGGCCCAGAGCCGCCTGAAGACAAGGAAGGAGGGGAGAAAGCAAGACCTGCAGACAGAGATCCTCGACGAAGGCCTCAGTCCCCGACCGGAGGTCTCTGGCCCTGGCCGGCAGGGAAAGCACGGGCGAGGTGGGCGGAGCAGGGGCGCGGGATCCCTGGCTAGATCTCCGATTATTCCCAGCTGCCCGCCGGGGAGTCCCGCGCCCCTGGATGCGAGCCACGCGGTCACTCTCTGCCCTGTCCCCCACCCCCGGAGCCCATCACAAGTGCTGAGCAGCTGCTGTCCCTTCAAAGGCCTGCTTTCCAGGCGGCCCCCAGCTGGCGCCAGGACTTGGGTTTCCGGACGGCGCCCACCACGCTAACTGGGAAGAGGGACGGCAGGTTGGGAATGATGCGGTTCGCGCCGAGCACCCCCTCTGCCAGGCAGGTCCCTGCAGACGCCACCTCACGTGTGCATCCGGTGGGGCTCCCCTGGGAGAGATTGGGCTGCTGTGCCTGTGTGACACAGCGGCAGGTCTAGATGGTTCTGCCCCGCCCGGCGCCCAGCCTGCAGTCTCAGGAGAGCCGAAAGCAGGTCCAAGGGCCCGCGTCCAGGAATCAGACGATGACACAACTTAGAACAAGCAAGATGCTCAAAACAAGCACTGTGTAAAACTCAAGTTTAGAGTTCCCAGACGAAATGCCACTCTGCGCAGACACGAAACTTCCACGCGGCCCAAGGCTGCGGTGCTAAGTTCTACCTGTAACACACTGCAAGCCACCAGCTAGCTTTTCCTAGAAGAAAACATTTATAAGATGTAATAACGTGGCCCTTCAACCTCAGAGCAAAAACATACACAGGAATGGATAATGCGTCACCGGTGGAGACACCTGCCAACCAGGTTCACCCCCTCCCTGGGTCAGAGAAAAGCACGGTGCGGTGCCCACCACACACATGTACCCTTTTCTCGGTGTGTCAGTTAAAAACACAAATCACAGGAGCGTTCAAGAGCCGGAAGCCCAAGTGCCAACAGAGGACTGAGCCCGCTTACGGCCTGGCCCCGGTTCCCTGGAGCCCAGCGGCCGGACACCTGTGCAACGCTGGGCACCCTCGGCATAGTTCGGAGGAGGGGAGGGCGGCTGGCGGGCACCCCCGTGTCACCCGGGCAATGGCAGGCCCCGCGCCTCTAGGGGTGGACGTGGGGACGGACGCCGGGCAGAAGCCGGGGCCCTGCAGAGACATCGACACACGCCCTCGGGGCTCCCCGGCACAGCAGCGGCCCAACCAGCCAGCCTGGCACGGAGCTTCTCAGCGTGGGGTCCCCGGAGCAGCAGCACCACTGAAGAACATGCTCGAATCGCAGCTCTGGGAGGATTTGGGGTGACGCGGCCCTCAGAGGTGGAGAAGCACCGCCCCATGACGGGGCCCCCGGCGTCCTTCACACGCCAGCCACACCGGCTTCCCGGCAGCGGGGAACTAGCAGATGACGAGGGCCACCGGCCATCCGCGGAAGCCTCCGGCTCGACACCCAAACCGCCAAGCAGCGGCAAGGGAGGCGCTCAGGTGGGGGCGGGGGTGCACACCCCTACATCCTCCCCGCTCGCGGCTCAGGGTACTGATTGGCCCCGAGGAAGCGGCGGCGACGACAAACACAGAGACCTCAGGACGACGGACACAGAAGTGATAGCAGGAATGGGAAAGCCCACGCAGACTCAGGACGCAGCTGAGGAACGCTGCCGGCACACACGACCAAGGGACGGCCGAGAGGACAGGATGCAGGAGGCCCGGCACACAGAGCATCCCACGGCAGGGACCCACGAGCCACCCGCCCTGCTGCTCCCAGAGCCCCGGGCACAGGCGACGCCCACCCGCTTCCAAAGAGGAGGGGAGAGGACGGAGAGCAGGTAGGCAGCGGGGACACTGGGCTCTGAGCCCCATGAGCCAGACGCGCTCACGCACCTGCCTTCTCAAGAACCCCAGCCCTCGTGCTCTGGCCGGCGTCAGCTCAGCCCGCCCCCCGCACAGCCGTGGGGACACCCCCCGCACAGCCGCGGGGCTGCGGAGAGCCCCGAAGAGCCCAGGCGAAGCCGTGGGACGCCCCAGGCACCAAAGGTCTCGGAGGAGGCTCGGGTCGGGCCGGAAGCCGGAGGGCGGACTCAGGTTAAGGCCCAGAGTCGGGAGGGGACCCGAGGGCAGGGCGTGGCCACCACACAGCCAGAGGACAGAGGCCCGAATCTCCCTGCTGTCCTGTTCCCTGGTCGGGGTCTGCCCCGAGCTGGGCGGGCAGCATGCAGGGCCAGAGGCTGCTCTCGGGCCCTGAGGTCCCCACATGAGGCAGGAAACCTCCATGTAGGAGCCACACCTGGTCCCTGCAAAGTGACCCATACCACGTGGGCGACAGGTACGCGCCCAGGGAGGGACTCCGCGTGTTCCGAAGGCTCCCCTCGGCCCCCTGGCAGATGAAGGCGCTGGACACAGACTCCCGGCGACACGCCCCCCCCCAACACATAGCGGGTGTCTGTCCATCACCTGGCCCAGCCCACCGTGGCTCACAAAACGCAGCCAATCTGCCGGGGCCGGTGACATGGCCGCGCCCCTGGACAAGCCGGCAGTGCTCCCAGGCCGAGCAAAGACACGCCAACTGGGCTGCCGGGCAGCCGGTCCCAGGAGCCCTGCGGCGGGAGCCCCGGTGGCCCCGCCCCGGCCCCCAGAGGCCCGACGAGCCGATCGGACCAGCAGCCGCACCCCCGGGGCCCGGGCGCCTCACAGAGCAGCCGCCGCGGTCAGGGGAGGCTGCAGACGCGGCCCCGGCCGCAAGAGCGAGATTCTGCCTGGCCCAGGAGCCACGGTGTGCCTTACCTTTCGACTGGATCTTCTCACAGTTGGGAGAGATGATAACGCACTTGAGCTTCCTGAGCTTCAGATGCTTGAGGACCTCCCGCAGCCCCAGCACGAGCCGGCGCTTGGTCTTCGCCTTGACCGGGTCCTTCTGGTACGTGCGGTCTTGGAAGCGCACCAGCTCCTTCAGCAGCTCCGCGACACAGGCGTCCACCTCCTTACTCAGCATCTGGCTGCAGTAACTGCGAGAAGCACCCGTTGGCGGCGGCCCTGGCGGGGGGATGCCCACGGGGAGCGGCCATAGGGGCAGAGCGTCCGGCCCCCGACGGCCCGGCCCCGCGGCAGGACTGCGCGCAGAGAGCCACAGCCGGAGCGCGCCCCGCAGAGCTACGGCCCAGGGGCAGGCAGCGCTGCCTCCCTAGTCTCCCAGAGACGCCAGACCGCGACCAGACCGCGACAGGAAGACGTCCCCTCCCCGCCCGGCCCCCCGCGGCAGCACGGGAGGACAAGGACCTCGCAGAAGCAGAGCGGGCGCCTGAGCACGTCGGGGCGCGACAGCCCCGTGCTCGACTCCAGAGTGAGCCCAGCCCACGCCGGTCCCCGCAGACACTCACTCCCGGAATCTCCGGCTGTGGATCTTGGGGCAGCCTGCGCCGTTGGGGCCCAGGTGGCAGCCGTCCCCCTCCTTCTGGAGCTCAGCTCTTGGCAGCTCTTCCGACCTGTCCTCCAGCGCGAGCGCAGAGGATGGTGACGCTTCGGGCTTCTCTGCGACGTCACGGAGAAGCGAGTCAGCGTGCAGCCCAGGCGACGCCAGGCACGTGGGCCCAGGGCGGAGAAGGCCCGAGCGCACCTCCCATGGCAGCGGCTCCGGCGGCCCATCCCAGCAGGAGGACACAGGGGACAAGTCCCCGAGCCACACACGGAGGCACAGCTCAGCAAGAGGCTTACTGACTCGTTCTCCCTATGACACCGTGACCCTCACGCGGCCAGGAAGGCGGCTTTGCAGCTCACGCTGTTCGTCCCACGCGAGCACCCGACGCCACGCGGCTCACTCGGGGGCCTCGCCCCTCGGTCCCTCAGACCGCCCCCCAACAGGCACAGGGGCCACGGGACGCCCTCAGGCCGGCCAGGCGGACCCTGACTGCTGCTGCAAAGGCCCCCCACCCCGGGGACAGT
This sequence comes from Nasua narica, assembly GCA_028533885.1. Classification (NCBI taxonomy): domain Eukaryota; kingdom Metazoa; phylum Chordata; class Mammalia; order Carnivora; family Procyonidae; genus Nasua; species Nasua narica. Next base: position 2,074,984 of record CM052813.1, read on the forward strand.
GGTACCTGAGGGGGCGGCCTGCTCCGGGGCCTCGTCGTCACCACCACTCTCGCCATCCAGCGCAGTGTCACTGGCGGGAGCGGGGGTCCCAGCGTTTTCTTGGAGACGCTGCTGCTTTCTCTCCTGCCGTTCTTTCAAAATAATCTTTAGGATGAAATAAGCGATTTAAAAACCTCAATACCTGTCACTACAAATAAGACCTTCTGCAAAATAAGTCACCCAACCTCAGCGGGCGGGCGCACTGCCTTCTTGAGCCCTCGCAGCGGCGACATGCCCTCTGTCCCCCAGAGGCCGGGCCCACGTCCCCCAGACGGTACAGAGCCCGGCACACAGGACCGGGGCCAGACACGGCCGGCCGCGACGGCCCCAATAGAAGCCGCGCTCCAGAATCTGCACACCAGCCCGATCGCCCGGAGAGGAGGGGGCAGCGAGCCCCCATTCCTGGTTTTCCGTGTGCCTCCCTGCCAAGTATTCCAAGAAAAGGAGCTCGCCTGCAGGAGCGCAGGCGCCCCGCTCCATGCCCCCCGCCGTCCCACGCGGGGACGGGGACCGTTGCCAGAGAACCGCACACACATCTCGAGAGAGTAGAACCGAAAACCCTCCGAGCTGGAAGAGGTAACACAGACCCGGGAGAGTCAGGTTTTCTAGCGCCTGCTTTCACCACGTACCTTCTTCAACGAGGTTGGCTTCTTGGCCTTGGGGACCTCCCTCTGCTTCCCCTTCTTCATCAGCGGGGCGCTGGAGTCCAAGGGGTTGTGCGGGGTCTTCACTTGGCTCAGGGGGTGGCCCTTCTTCCCCGATGCGGTGTCTCTGGAGAGAACAGGCACTGCCCCAACTGCAACACGGAGGGGACACGGCATCAGGCACCCGCCGCCCGGCCCGTGACCTCACGCATCCCCGTCGGACGGCCCCTCACACACTCTTCTCACTGACGACCCCACGACATTCAGGATCTTCCGGCAGAGATCCGAAACCACCACCAACTAACTTAGCTGGGGACAACCCGTGTCCCATCCCTGCGATCGAATCTCCATGCAGCTCAGCAAAGTGCGCGGCGGGGGGGAACCCCACCTTCTGAAAGCGAGCTATTTCCAGACGTGCACACCTATGACGGCCCTTGTGACGGAGTCCCTCCCTGCCGTTTTCGACAGTTTCTGCACAAGAAGGCTACTGGTTCCCAAACACGCATCGTCTTTCTCACAAGCCTGTAAGAGTCTTCTGAGTTTTCCAGGCGGAAAGATTCTGTCCTAGATCCCCTCCCACGGTGGCCAGCCCCCCACCAGGCCTACGAGGTCGCCGTCTCTACTCAGCATTTCGACGCTCCCACCTCGGGCTTCTTCCCACCGCCTTCTTCTCGCTCCAAGGACAGTTTATTTGCACCGACTTCCTTGCCCTGCCCTTTAGCTCGGACAGTTTCTCGATACACAGCCAGGGAAAGAGCACGGTCCAAGGACCCCCACGTACCCACTGCCCAGCTTCCACGACACGGGTGTTTTCGCGCGCTGGCCGCCCGCCCGCCCGCCCGCACCGGCTCGGGCACGTGCTGTGGAGCTGCGGGCGTTTTCTCAGCGGGGCGTGAGGGTGGCCCAGCTGGGGGCACGTGAGGCCGCACCTCGCTCTGGGTGCTTCCAGCCACAGCCCACACGGCAGCTCCCGTCGCGGGACCTGTGCGCCCGTGGGGTACGTCTGAAACGGACGCGGGATGAGATGAGCTCGTCTTGAGAAAGCGCCCCACGTGGACTTGGCTGCCACCTGCTCACTCTGTCCCTGATGCCACCTCCCAGGGCCACCCTCAGCTGGGCACCTGTGACTCCTGCTGCCTGGCCACTCCCGGCTGCTCTGCGACTCTCCACCCTGTCACGCGCACAGGGAGGTCGACCCACCCCGTGCCCAGCAGCAGCCACCACGCTGGACGAAACACTCGCCGACAATCACGGCAGCCCTCCCGGGAGGGACCACAGGTGTCCAACAGACTGCGGTGCGTGGCCAGTGCGTGCCATCCAAGCCGGGCCATCCAGGCTGCTGACGGCGCATGGAGCAGGGCGCAGGGGCCGCGAGCACCCACGGCTTCCCGCCTTCTGCCAGAAGGGCGCGCATGCCCTTCAGAGAGGGGATCTGGCCACAGGCCTTCCCGCCGCCCTCTGGGGGCCAACGACGGGGCAAGGGGACGCCTGCCCTACATCCCTGCGACGACTGGGCCCGCGTGCAAGTGCGGGTCCCATGACGCCCGGGACCCAGAGCAGGCCAGGCCCGAGCAGGGCCCGCAGCCGGGTGCGCACAGACCGCAGAGGCCAGGCCGGCCGGGCTGCAGCACCTCCCTGGCACTTGGCGCTGTGCGGGTGCAGGCCGGGCCCCCCGGAGCCCCCACAGCCAGGACAAGGAGAAGTAACGGGGAGTAGCAAAGTGGTGGGGACACCGGATGCCACACAGCACCTGGAGGACGGCCTTCGGGGCCAGGCCACCGTAGTCACCGGAGAAAACCAGCACCACCGCTACTCTCAAGGAGAAAAAAGCATTCTGAAACCAGAGCTGCTACCACTTAGGAACTAAAATATGCAGTAGTCAACAGAAAAGGCAAGGCGTTTCGCAGAACCCAGAAGCGCGACCCACACTCAGGGAAGAGGAATTTGCGGGACGCGGCTGCGCACGACGTCGGGGCAGCCCGAGGACGCAGCTGAACCCGGGGCTTCAACACAGATGCCACGAGGAGGGCGCAGCGGGTCTGGCCCGGGAGAAAAACCAGTGGAGCTGAAAAGAAACACAAACTACTCGGTTCCGAGATAACACTTAAAAGAGAAGAAAAAAAGAAAAGGGAGCCCGAGAGACCAGTGGGGCATCAACAAGCAGATGAACACGTGTGTAAGAGGGGCTCCCAGAGACGAGAGAACCAAAAAGGCTTCAGAAGAAATAAAGGCCCCTGGGGCGCCTGGGGGGCTCAGTGACTCTCTTCCATTCTGGGAAGGCGGAGAGAGGGGGGGAAGCTGCAGAAGCGAAGTCTGAAGCCAGCAGAGATCGATGCATGAGTTTAAGGAAGGACGCCGTGTCCGTGGCATGAAATTGCAAGGCAAAGCAGCACGTGCTGCCGAAGGAACCACAGCAAGTGATCAGAAGATCGGGCTGAGATCGTTCCCGAAGGCGGCTACACTGACCAACAGATTTTGTGGGTGGATGCAGGAGCCTCCCACAGGAAGAAGATGCCATCGAGGACTTTCCCAGCTAGAGAGGAGAAGTCAGTACCTGCCTTCAAAGCTTCCAAGGGTAGTCTGATCGTCTGGTCGTCTGGTTGGGGCCAGTGCAGTTGGTGACTTGTAGCTGAATGCTCACGGACCATTCTGAAAATCTTAAGGGCCTTTAACAATTATGCTAAATTTTACTTCCGGGGACGTCAGTAAAGTAGGAGGCGCCTAGGCTCATGTCATCCCACACTTATACTGACCAACACCGACCTGAGTGTGAATAACCAGAAAAGGACCCAAAGACCGGCAGAACGAGCGGGCACCTCGAAGAGGGGCAGAAAGGGCAGAGTGGCCCGGGGCGCAGAGCACCCGCAGGCTGACGCAGGAGGGAGAAATGCACCAGGTGCAGCGAGGGGAGAAGAGCAGGCACTGGGGAGCAGGCACTGGGATCTGCGTGGGGAAGATGAGCCCCTAACACTGGGCTTTGAAAAGCGGACCGGCCGAACCCCGCGGGTTCCTACAGTCCCTGGGGCTGAGCACCTGAAACTAAAAACCGGTGGCCCAGCTCGGAGGGAGCAGGGGTGCCGGGCTACAGCAGGGCGGCAGCAGCAGGAAAACACTGGAGAGTGCAATAAGAATTCAGTGCCTTTCAAATGGGTTAAACGTAAGCGACCGTCAGCATTTACCGCAGCCGACGTCCTACCTGCTGCGTCCCTAGGACGCAACACGCCAAGCTAGCGGTGACCACAGATCACACACTCGTCCCAGACATTCAAAAACTAAAGAGAAAGGAATCCACATAGATCACTAAAGACGGCCAGCAAACCGTGAGAGAAGGAACAGAGAAGAGCTACGAAACAACCACAAACCAAGTGACGAAACGGCCGTAAGCACATCCTCATCAGTAACGTCACTGGACTAAAAGCGCCAAAGGCGGCGACAGAGCGGGTTCACAAATCAAGAACCGCGCGCTGTCCTCCCAGACTCACTTCGGACCCAGAGCCACATGGGCACTGAGAGTGCAGGGACGAAAGAGCGTTTATCATGCAAGAGGAAGTGAAAAGCTGGGGCAGCAGCACTCGCAGTAGACAAACCAGACTTCAGCACGAAGACAGGACATAAAGGAGAACGCTACATAAGCATAAGGAGGGCGATCCAGGGCACCCGGGGGCCTCAGTCGGTGAAGCGTCTGCCTCCAGCTCAGGTCATGAACCCGGGGTCCTGTGATCGAGCCCACGTCGGGCTCCCTGCTCAGGCGGAGGCCTGCTTCTCCCCGTCCCACTCCCCCTGCTTGTGTTCCCTCTCTCCCCCTCTCTCTGACAAATAGATAAATTCTTTAAAAAAAAAAAAAAAAGAGGGCAATCCAACAAGAAGACGTAACACTTGTAAATACTTGTGCACCCAAAGTAGGAGCACTCAAATACAAAAAAGCATTTAATAACAAACATAAAGGAAGTAATCAATAGTAATACACTAACAATAGAGAACTTTAACCCCCTACTAACATCAATGGATAGGTCATCTACACAGAAAATCAACAAAGAATCAATGGCTTTGAATGACACACTGGACCAGATGGATCCAACAGACACATTCAGAACGGTCCATCCTGGAACAGCAGAATGCACGTTCTTTTCAAGTGCACATGGAACATTCATCAGAGTAGATCACATTTTAGCCCACGAAACAAGTCTCAACAAATTCAGGAAGCTTAAAGTCATACCATGCATCTTTTCTGACCACAACGCTCTGAAATTAGCAATCAACCATAAGGGAAAATCTGGAAAGAACACGAACACGGGGAGATTAATAACATGTTACTAATAACAAATGAGTCAACTAAGAAATCAAAAAGTACACGGAAACACAATGGTCCAAAATGAGAATGAAAACACAATGGTCCCCAAAATCTTTGGGATGCAGCAAAAATGATTCTAAGAGGGATGTTTGCAGCAATACAGGCCTACCTCGAGAAGCAAGAAAAATCTCAAATAAACAACCAACTTTATACCTACAGGAACTAAAGCCCCAAGTCAGGAGAAGGAAGGCCATCACACAGGCTACAGCAGAAACAAACTACCCGGAGACCAACAAAGCACAAAACCACAAGAGAAGAGATCAATGAAGCCAGGAGCCGGTTCTTGAAAAGATCAACAAAACTGATAAATTTCTAGCCAGACTCATGGAAAAAAAGATGATTGAAATCAACAAAATGAGAAGTGAAAGAGAACAACCAAAACCACAGAAACACTAAGGACTGTACAAAAACATCATGAAAAATTGTATGTTAACAAACTGGCATAGAGAAGAAATGAGTCAATTCCTACAAACATACAACCTCCCTAAACAGAATCAGGAAGAAATAGAAAATTTGAATAGGCCAATTACCCGCAACGAAACTGAATCACTAATCAAAAAACTCCCAACAAACAGAAGTCCGGGACCAGATGGCTTCACAGCCATCTACCAAAATTCTACCAAACATTTAAAGAAAAGTTAATACCTAGTCTTCTCAAGCTATTCCAAAAAATAAAAGAGACAAGCAAGCTTCTAAATTCATTCTACGAGGCCAGCGCTACCCTGAGACCAAAACCAGATAAAGACACTACAATAAAAGAGAACTACAGGCCCGTATCTCCGATGAACACACATGCAAAAATCCTCAAGAAAAGAGCAAACTGAATTGAGCAATACATTAAAAAATCATTCACCACAATCAAGATGCATTTACTCCTGGGATACAAGGGTGGTTCAATATTCACAATACACGCACCAATAAGAAAAAAGATAAAAACTATATGCTAATTGCAACAGATACAGAAAAAGCATTTGACAAAGTACGATACCCATTCATGATAAAAACCCTCAACAAAGTAGGTTTAGAGGGACTGTATCTCAATGTAATAAAGGCATATATGGAAAACCCACAGCAAATCTCACAGACAAGGGTGAAAAACTATGGGCTTTCCCCTAAGGTCAGGAACAAGACAAGGATGTTACCACTTATTCAACACAGACCCCGAAGTCCGAGCCATAGCAGTCAGAAAACAAGAAGAAATAAGTGTTCCGATTGGTAAGGAAGTCAGACCTTCACTATCAGCAGATGACACGATACTACATAGAAGACCCTACACTCCACCAAAAACTAAAGTTGTAGGATACAAAATCAATGTACGTAAATCCGTTGTATTTCTATGCACTAATAACGAAATACCCTAAAGAAAAATTACGACAACAGACCCATCTACAGTTGCACCAAAACCAATAAAATACCTGGGAAGAAACTAGCAGGTAAAAGATGTGCATCCTGTGAAAACTAGAAAACACCGACGGAAGAAACTGAAGACAACACAAACAAATGGAAAGACATTCCAGGCTGGGGCGCATGGGTGGCTCAGTCAGTTGAGCCTCTGCCTTCAGCTCGGGTCATGATCCCATCGTGATCCCAGCATCCTGGGATCGAGCCCCACGAGCACGGAGCCTGCTTCTCCCTCTCCCCCTGCCTGCTTCTCCCCCTTCTTATGCTCGAGCTCTCTCTGTCAAATAAATAAACAAAAATCTTAATAAAAAAAAAAAAGATATTCCATGCTCATGGATGGGGAGGACAAATACTGTTAAAATGTCCATTTTATCCAAAGCAATCTACAGATTTAATGCAATCCCTCTCAAAATACCAACAGCATTTTTCACAGAGCGAGAACAAATACTTCCCAAATTTTTACAGAACCACAAAAGACCCTAAATAGTCAAAGCAGTCTTAAAAAAGAACAAAACTGAAGGTATCACAACCCCAGACTTCCAGTTATATACAAAGCTGTAGTCATCCAGAGTATGGTCCTGGGCGCCTGTGTGCCACAGTCAGACGTCCAGCTCATGGTGTCAACTCGGGCCATGATCTCAGGGTCACATCAGTGCAGAGCCTGCTTGCGATTCTCTGTCCCTCTCCCTCTCTCCAAAATTAATAAATAAATCTTTAAAAAATAAAAAACCAGTACGGTACTAGCACCAAAAACAGACACAGAGATCAACAGAACAGAATAGAGCCCAGAAATAAACCCACAATTATATGGCTAATTAATCTTCAACAAAGGAGGCAAGAATATTCACTGGGGAAAAGACAGTCTCTTCAACAAACGGGGAAAACTAGACAGCTACATGCAAAAGAATGAAACAACTAATTTCTTACATTACACACAAAAATAAACTCAAAACGGATTAAAGACCTAAATTTGAGACCTGAAACCATAAAAACCCTAGAAGAGAGCACAGGCAGTAATTTCTCTGACATCCCTCACAGCAACATTTTTTTTGATACATCTCCTGAGGCAAGGGAAACAGAAGCAAGAACACAGTACTGTGGGGGCGCCTGGGTGGCTCAGTGGGTTAAGCCTCTGCCTTCGGCTCAGGTCATGATCTCAGGGTCCTGGGATAGAGCCCTGCAGCGGGCTCTCCACTCAGCAGGGAGCCTGCATTCCCCACCCCTCCCACCGGCCTCTCTGCCTACTTGTGATCTCTGTGTCAAATAAATAAATAAAATCTTTAAAAACAAACAAAAACATTGTAGAAGAATTCGACCATCTGTACTATGTTTTTTCAATCACATGTGATTCCAGAATTTTCTTCTTGGTTTCTCATTGGCCGATTTTAAAGTTTCTATTACTCGTCTACCTCTATGGGTTCTACAAGCATCTACAGAAGATGCTCCTTTTAAAAAAAAAAAAAATCTGCTCTAACTGAGGGCTCCCACTCTGCTCAACTGTTTATTTCACACAACTCCACCTGAAAGGTCCGGCTTGAACCTGGTCCCAAAAGAGCCACCCTGCAGCCCTCACAGGCAGTTTCCTCCCCTGCCCGGCTTTCTCCTCCGACTGGAGGTCTGGAAAGCTCAGTCAAGAGCTCACACAGCCCCCCGCGGGCTCCCCAGGAGCCTCCCCCAGAAGGCTCCCCTTCTGCAGAATCAGAGGGCAGCTGAATGTCTTCCAGACTTCTCCTAGGCTGAGCAGGTTACTCAGCTGCCTGCTCTGAAAAACACGAGGTTAAGGGAGGTCCTGCCGTGACCCACGAGTGAGGCCCGCGTGAGATTTGCGCATTTTCTGTTTACCTGATGTCTTGACATCTTAAAGGCTTTCAGCAAAGGAGAGTGCCCCTCCCGGGCCGGCCAATTCTTAGAGATACCCAAGGGTCCAGCCTGGAACATCCCTCTGCCATGCAAGCTAGCCCCCCCTCCCAGAGCCAGACCCTGCTGCCTGGCCTGTGCCCCCAGAAGGCAGCATCCCTTCACCTCCCCAGGGCCGGGGGCCAGGCAGCGAGACACACCTCCAGCGCAGAGCTCGCTGCAAGTACCCACGCTGACCAGCCCTGAACAGTCCACCCCTCCTGCCCACGGAAACCCCGACCACGGCTCTAGCCGAGAGCCCGCCCCTTGCTCCTGTCCTCTGCCTGCCGCCTACCCTAGTGCTTGCCCAGCCGGCCTGCCTAGGACGGGGCGCTGGGATACACAGGGTCTGGCTGAGCCTCTCCTCTGTATCTCGTGGCTGCACGTGACTCGCCCCCTCGGCAGAGCCCACAGGACAAGCGTCTGCCCATAGGTGACCCGGGAATTACCCACGCCGACCAAAGCCCCTGGACTGGGCTGAACGCAACACCTGTGCGTGGTCCGAGCCCTACGGGCCTTCCCCAAATGAGCCGAGAAGAGTAACGCACGGGGAAGACCACCCCCAGGGGCGGTGGTCCCAAGCTTTGGCGCCTGTGGTCACTCAGACTCGCGAGGTACCCAACTACCTTTGGTTTTCCATAGCGGAAAGTAAAAAATGAGGACGAAACAAAAAATCCTCTGACGTGCTTATTAAAAACACCTCTTCTCTAACCCTGACCCCATCGTCGGGGCCCAAGTGTGAGACGGGCCCGGAGCCGGTGCGTTCGGTGCACCTGCCCGTGACCCACCGCGGGGCCCTGGGGACACGGCGCCAGGGAGAAGCAGCAGCGTGAGGGACATGCTTGTACCGCCGCCCCAACCGCTGTGTTCCGGCTCAGTTCACGGCGTGCAGAGCTGGAAGGCCGCGTGCGGGGCGGGCGGTCCAGGCCACTGCGCGACTGACACGTGAGCTTCCTTCCGCCGCAGCCACCGGAGTGCCGCCGGGACACGCTCTGCGCACCAGTCAGCAGCCCACATGAAACAACCCACGGCCCTGTGGGTTCTCGGCTCCAAAAATATGCCACCTCCACCCCGACCCCCAGAAAGGCTGTAAGTGACGCCGGCACGACGCAGTGCCGGTGAGGGTGCGGGACCGGCAGAGCTCCCAGACGCTACTGGAGCGCGCGCGCACACAAGCCGGCCGGACAGAGGCTGGCAAATGTATAAACGAAACATAGCCGACCACGTGGCCCGGCAATTCCGCTCCCGGGAGAGTCAAACAAAGACTCAAATGCTGTCACCTGAACGGTACAACGGTACCAGTCACAGCAGCCAAGGGTGGGAACCGAATGGCCGTCAGGGGATGACTGGGTACACAAATCGTGGCCCAAGGAAGACGAGTCGGCCATGACAACGAGCCAAATGCTGCCGCGGGGTCGTGGACAGATGGACGTCCACGGCACTCCGAGAGAAGCGGCTGGCGCAAAAGGCCACCAACTGCACCGTTCCGTTCACACAACCCGCCGGGACGGGCCAATCGGCCGAGAAGATGCACGCGGGGGTGGGGGGGAGTGGGCAGCTTCGTGGGCAGGGGTCTCCTTCCCCCAGGATGAAAAAGCGAGGAACGAGAAAAATGAGACCATGCAACGCGGTGGGCGAACCCCACACCGCTGAATCGCAAACCTAAAATGGGTACTTTCTTGCGACACGAATTTCACCTGAATAAAAAGACAAAAAAGGGGACGCCTGCGTGGCTCAATTGGTTGGGCGGCTTCCTTCAGCTCAGGTCATGATCCCAGCATCTTGGGATCTAGTCCCGCATCGGGCTCCTTGCTCGGCGGTGAGCCTGCTCCTCTCTCTGCCTCTGCCTGCCTCTCTGCCTGTGTTCTTTCTCTGTTAAAATAAATAAATAAAATCTTTAAAAAAAAAGACAAAAAAGCGGGGCGCCTGGGTGGCTAGGTCGGTGAAGCGTCTGCCTGCAGCTCAGGTCACGATCACTGGGTTGCAGGATCAAGTCCCGCAGCAGGTCCCTTGCTCAGCAGAGAAGCCTGCCTCCCCCTCCGCCTCCGGCCCTCCTCCTGCTTGTGCACGAGTGCACACGCTCTCCCTCTGACAAATAAATAAAATCTTTTCTAAAATTACATACATACATAAATAAAACCAAAAAGAACTAGACACACACGTACAACGGGAGTAAATCTGAAAAACACCCTGAAGAGTGAAGGAAGCCCCGCACGAAGCATATGCTATAGGATCTCATTTCTATGAAGTCCTAGAACAGGAGAAGGGAAATCTGTGGCAGACAACGAACAGGCAGGGGGCTGCCAGGCGGGGCGAGGGGAGCTCCCGAGGGCGCTGACGGAGGCTGGGCTACTCTGCCGAGGGCAAGCCTGAAATCTGTGCATCTCACTATCTGCAGGCTTCCCCTCCTTCCCCTCCGAAGACAAGAAGCACCATGAACGCCAGTCAATGGCATGAACTCGAGTCAATGACACGCATGCTGCCACACTGACATGAGAGGTGGTAGCGACCCAGGTCTGCGACTCTGAAATGCAGCACAAAAAATAAAACACTGATGGATGGACAGGTCAGGGTCAGGCAGCTTTTCCTTAAAGGGCCAGATGGTAAATATTTTGGGCTCATGAGCTCGTAAGTGTTGCGACCCTTACCTGCCTTTTCTTAAACTCATCATATTTAAGTAACTTACAAAAATGAGTATCTTAACTCTTCCCAAGCCCCCAATTTGGGGGCACCCGTTACATTCACAATGTTGTGCAGCAATCACCCCACCTGTTCCCCAAAGTTCTTTGGGCCCCAAACTGAAAGTCTGTCCCCACGGGCTCAACCCCAGGTACCCTCTGCCCTTCCGGTGGCCGTCTGTTCTAGATCTCTCGCGCAGCCCAGGCCCCTCCGTGCCGGCCCAGCTCGGCAGCGGCGGCGGGTCTGCACGCTTACGCAGGCCGGGGCGGGCGGCACGAAGGCTGGGCCAGTCCACCACACGGCCGGATACACTCCATTCACCCACTCACGCTGACGCACAGCCGGCGGCGTCTCCGCTTCCAACTACTGGAACAACGCTGCTGGGAGCCGCGGCCGGCAAGTGGCCGGCCCCACGGGGCCCCCGCTCGGCGTTCTGAGGAGCTGCCAGACGGCCCCCGCAAAGTGCTCGCACCGTCACCCGTTTCACCAGATGCTTGCCGACACCTGCTGTTTCCCGTGCTTCCGGCGCAGCCACACAGCAGGAACGAAAACTAGCCCGCTGCGGAGCCGGCTCGCGTCCGTCTACTAACAGGATGTCCAGCATCTTTTCGTGTTATTGGCCACGCGTGTACCTTCCTGGGGAGCAATGTCGGGTCCTTTGCCTATTTTTTAGTGGGTGTTTAATGTCAAGCTCTAGGAAGATTTCATAGGTCCCTGGAAATCAAATCTTTATCGGATATATGATTGACAAACATTTTGTCGCTTTCTGTAAGTAAATCATTTTTTCAGTTTTTTTTATAATGACCCCTACACTACACAAAAATTCCTGTTTTTAAAGAAATCCTATTTATCTATTTTTGCCTTTGTGGCCTATGCTTTGGATGTCCTAGCTAAAAATTCACTTCCTAAGCATAGGTCACGAAATTTACCCTTGTTTTCTTTTCTTTTTTTCAGAGAGAGAGAGAACCTCAAGCAGACTCCCTGCTGAGCATGGAGCCCGACCTGAGATCACAAACTGAGCCAAAACCGGTGCTCCGACGCTCCACCGAACGAGCCACCCCCGCGCCCCACTCTCTGTTCTTCCAACGGTTCTGTGCGCTTAGTTCTTCTACTAGGTCATCGCTCCCTTCTAACCATCGCGCAGGGTGTGAGGCAGGAGCCCACCTTTCTCTGGCATGTGGAGATCCAGCAGACCCAGCACCAGCTTTCAAAACTGTCCCTTGTTCTTTTAACGAACATATTTTGATCAAAAGTCCACTGGCCGCAGTTACGTGGGTTTCTCTCTGGACTCCCAACCTGTCCCCCTGGAACCCCTCCCCGCACCCCGTACCACGCTGTGCGGATTACACGGGCTCACTGCCGACGGAAGGGACCGTCGTGCCGCAGTCGGTCTGACGGAAGGCAGGCCAGCTCTCGGAGACGGAGCTGTACTCACCCGAGAACACCACAGGTCTGGAGGACGGCCTTGCACTCTGCGAGTGCTGCTTCTTCTCCAGGGCCGCCAGCATGCCCCCCAAATCCAGCTGAACCGGAATCTGGCTCTTCTTCCCACCACTTTTAAAATTATTCTAAAGAATTAAAAAATGAAAGGTTTCTTAGGATAGCATATTTTACAAACTGTGCCTTTCACTTTACGCCAAAAAGTCATATAAAAGATACGATAAAACCTATTTATGGCGACCACAGAAAATCTTTTAAAAATTAACTAAAAGAGCCCCAGATAATCCCGCATTATCTTTCAAGGCGGCTGCCGTGGTGGTTTACTGCCCCCTGGCCCCGGGTCTCTGTCTGCACCTGCGCGGCGACGAGCACACCTCCAGGTAAGAAACCAGGACCTGTGTGGCCTCTGCGGCAACAGGAGTCCGTGTGTGAGGTCAGCTGATCGATGTGTCTCACGGGTACCACACAACCCCCAGCTGCCTTGGGGAGCCAATCGAATACCATGAAGTCCAGAGGCTATGACCAAGAATTTACACAAGTCCAGAATGCACGCAGCAGGCATGAAATTAAGGCATGAAACGTGCTCTACTTGAAACGGACGTTATTTCTGAAAGGGCTGTGATCTGGGGCCTGCGGACTCGGGCAGCCGCGGCTCGTCCTCTCCCGCCCTCCTGCCCGGCCGTGGGCCCGCGTCACCCGGCCAGCACGACGCGCCGCACGGGCGGCTACGGGGACTCTGCAGGCGGGGAGACCACAGGAATTCCAGTGAATCTGCACGTTTAGAATTCTACTTCTCACAGATGTGAAAATAACGGCCCCGCTTCAGAAGGCAAACGACAGTGGAGGTGCTGGAGACTCGTGAAGAAGTGGGGCCAAGTGTGCAAGTTCTCCACCTGCGTGACGAGTCACAAGTTCATCCCCAAACCCACCGCGGGGCAGTGGACTGCCCTGGACAACCCTGTACTGACTGCTTAGGGTTGAATTTTCGGGGGAGCTCCTTATTTTGTTTGGTCAGACTCTGCCGCCTCACAACAGAATTCCTATTTCCCAAATAAACAGTCAACGTTCTCGCTCTACATCAAAGACCCCCAGGCAGTCTGTGCCCCCCCTTTCCGAGGCGGCAGTGGCAGCTACCGCCGGTCTTCTTAAGAAGATGACAAGACGTGTGCACTTAGAGTAACCGTATTTCAACACCCTGCATGTGATTCTCCAATGAAGGAAGAAACCGTAACCAAACCTCACTTTTCTTGGTATATAAAGGAATCTGGAAGATCGTTTTTTCCCCCAAGAGTTTAGTTGAGCAAGAAAAGTTAAGCCTAAAGCAATGACAGGGTCAATCTAAAAATTACCTGTGGCTGCTGTTTGGACTGAAATTTCGGAGATGCTACTCTGTCTCTTCTTTCAGATGCAACTGCCAGATTGGGGAACTCCTCGGCGTCCTAAATAAACCACACACCCTTTAGCTCTTTGCGGATCATGAGAATCAAGTGCAAGCTGTCCCGTGCCCGGATCCTCCATCGCCCAGCTCCGAGAGTTCGCAGGGGGACCTCAAACAGCCCCCAAACTGTTGTACTCTTAAAAACAGATTTCAAGACCACAGTCCGATCCTACTGCCCTGGAGAGCAAGTGGGGGGTGGGGCCCGGAGGACATGGGGGCCCCGGACACCCGGGTGCAAGAGTGTTTAAGCACGGAGCCTGCAACTGCGTGTCCGTTAGAGTAACCATCAGTCTAGACTCAGGAGACAGAAGTACCCTGTCCCTTCTGCTGCTACCAGACTAGGAAATGGAAATAAAATAGAAAATAGGGTAACGGACCTCTACTGACGATGGTCAAGCCATTTAAAAACATCTTAGATGCTTTTGTTAGCGTTTCATGTGACTCAGAGAAGCTATGTGGGATACAGAGTAGAACTCCATGAATTATTTGTTGGCCCAAATCATTAACACTCTGCTAGGATCGTAGGTTCTCACACACGGGACCCTAGTGTCCTCAAGGGAGTGCGCCAGGAGCCCCGGGAGCCCCCCGTTTTGGCCCCAAGCTGGAGGGCAGGCAGCAGAGTGGAGCGCCCGGAGGCAGGCGGAGTCCAGTGCGGAGTCTGAACCCAGGGCGACTCCCTGCAGGACGGGGCAGTCCTGTGGTAGCGCAGGAGAGCAGCTCCCAGAGGGATTCTGCAGGTCTGTGGAATTCCCTGGGCCAGGGCCCATGTTCGAGTTACGGGATTCTAATTTCTCTCTAGACTGAAGCACGTCACAGTCACATTTCTGGAGAGAAGAGGAGACCCTGCAAGAGCCAGTGTGCCAAAGCAAGGACAGAGGACAGCCAGGTGAATGAGACGCCGAGGCGTAAGCACAAGCATCGCGGCTCCCGTGGCACTAGATGGCTGCCCAAGTACCCCTCTCTGGGCTCCTCGCGCGCCCTGCGCTCGCCCAGGGCCCACCCCGACGCAGCCGCTGCGCGGGGCCGCCGAACAGAACACAGGGGGCGCTATTCCCGTTAGCTCTGGGCAAAGGTTATCGGAGGCAATGCCGGAGGGTTTCACTTAGGAAGCCCGCATGAGTCTGTATTTCTATTAGGACAGGCCCACTGATCTTAATTGTTAAAGGAGAGTAATACATATGAATGTACTTCGATCCTTGGTGGCTCTTGAACCGTCAAGTCTTCATATTTTGATTTAGACTTTTCTTTCTTTTTCTTATGCTTTCTCGAGGCTTCGTTCTGGTCAGGATCGCCACCTTGTGATGCTTTGGACTAGACAGAGAAAACACAGCAACAATCATGGGTTTTCAAGATACTCGCCAGAGTGTTTACTTCCATGAACCAGAACGAACCTGAGATACCAAGTTGTTTAACCACAGGGCAACTCTGTTCAGAGTCCCAACTCTGTTTTCTAAAGACCCAGCAGCACTCAGGAGAGTACTTCTCAGGGAAAAGACATCTGTTAAAAAAGCTATCCTATCCAATTACTTAGAAACTGGTAGATTTGGATGTATCTGCCTCTGAGCCGAAGGAGAGGGACATCTCCACACCAACTGGAAGTCTTCTCATAAATCCAGGTGTGTCGGGGGCACCTGAGGGGCTCAGTCAGTTCGGCGTCTGCCTTCGGCTCCGGTCTTGACCCCAGGGTCTTGGGCTCGAGTCCCACACTGGGCTCCCCGCTCAGCAGGGAGTCTGCTTCTCCCTCTCCCTCTGCCGCTCCCCCTGCTTATGTGTGCATGTGCGCGCGCTCTGATACACAAAATCTTTAAAAATCAAGTAAAATAAATCCGGGTGGGCCATTCCTAGCCATGGCCCGGTGATCCTTAAACCTGATCACACATCTGAATTCCCCGTGGAGTCTTCAAATCAGACAACGGTCTGCGCCCACCCCTCACCTCCTGAATGTGACCCCACGGCGCCCACCCTCCCTCACAGGTCAAATACACCTCGGCCTCAGGGCCTCTGCACGGGTGCCCAGGCTTGGAGTCAGGCCAGGACTGCGCCCTCATCCCAGCTCAAGAGCCAGCCCTTCTCCACGCACCCGTCCCTCTGCATCCGCCCGAAGCACTACTAAGAGTCTGCACCGTGCTGGTCCACCAGAGACCAAGGCCCTTCCGTGTGGGGCGCCTGCTTTAGCCCCGCGGGGACTTCCCCTCCGGTGGCTCCTGGAAAGAATGTTTACGTCCTGACCTCGAGGACCTGATCACGACATCTTGTGAAGTGAAAAAGGCAACTCTGAAGGATGAGTGTGTAGAATGGTCTCATACGGTCTCATTTTGTTTAAAAGAAAAAGAACTTGAAAATCAAGTCTATTTGTTGACGTTCTGAGGAGTTGTTAACGCAGGCTTCCGAGGGGTGGGCAACGAAGGGAAGATGACCTCAGTCGTAAGCCGCCCTTCATGCTACTTCGATTGCTATTCTGGTAATAAGAGCTCACAACAGACTTTCCGAGGGAAACACCGTCCCGACCCTACCACCCCCGTTACACAGGAGACGGTGCCCCTGGCTTGTAAGACCACAGGTGATCTCATTTTCGTCTCAGAACTTTTCTTAAATAAACTTTTCTTACACTTATAATTAAAAAGCAATTTTAGGGACTCCTGGGTGGCTCGGTTGGTTAAAAGTCTGTCTTCAGCCCAAGTCATGATCCCAGGGTCCTGGGATTGAGCCCATGTCAGGCTCCTGCACAGCGGGGAGCCTGCTTCTCCCTCTTCTCCCTGCTCATGCACGTGCGCGTGGGCAAGCGTGCGCTCGCTCTCTCTCTCAATAAATGTAATCGTTAAAAAAAAAGAAAGGTTCTGGGAAAATAAAACAAAACCATTAATATTAACTCTGAGAACGTGAATTCTTTCCATAAAAGGCTGGTTCAGAGAGCCAGACGGCAGCCCGTCGTCTGGGGCAGCCCCAGCCCGAGGCCTGCCGTGCCGCCTGTACCCACACGCCCACAGTGCGGCGCATGCTTGGAAGAGGTCTCGCCTGCGCCTCCGGGGACCCTCACACTGTTCATCAGCCGTGAGGCCAGGCCCCCAGGTCTGACCTCGCCGTGACCATCAGCAGCACACTGTGCCTCCATCCACGCACAGCTCCTGTTTGTGGGGGGTGGTCTGTGACCCTCTGGGCAACAGAGAGTGTCCTCTGACTCAGAAAGGACATCACTGCACTCAACAAACACGGCCGCATTTCCACCCAAAATAATGGAGCAATACATGGTGAAAATCAAGAACAAAATCTGGACCAATAAAAAAGGCTCGTGGAGAAATAAATCCAGGGACCGATGAAAATGACAGCGTAACACCCGAACGAAAAGGGAACAATGGATTCTGCAATGCTGCCACACAGGCTGCCATCAGCCCGGACTCAGTAACACAGTCCAGAGGACCACAACAGGTGGAATCCAGTCGTCTTGCTGGCCTCACCTAGCAGGTAAAAGCAGTTTAAATTCAAGAGATGAAAGACTAGGGGAACGAAGGGCAGGACTCTACACGCCGAGCGTGAACTTCTGCCAGCATCTCTCCTCTGAAGACTTGAGAACGGGCTCGCGGGTGTTTTAAGAGCATGGGTGTAAAATCCGCACCGTCCCTTACTCTGAGAGCCACCACCCGTGCTCCCTGACCGAGCTGCTCCTTTTCTTCAGATCTGAGCACAGCCGACTCTCATCAGCGGCTACAGCACGGAACACGACACTTTGTTAGGATCTGAGAAAAAAAAAAAGACCGCCCACTGGCACAGAAGATCTACACGAGCTGAACACGACACGTACCTTTTTAGCGGAGTGGACGTGTCTCTCTTTGTAGGAAGGATCCGAAGATAAAACTTCAGGAGGTGACATGCCGACGCTCTGAGGGCCGGCTGACGAAGCGACCGTGTCTAGGTTTATCATGGGAGTAACGTTCCCAGGGGCCGCAGACCGTTCTGGAGATAGCGTCTGCCGAACGACATAACCCATCGGGGTCCAAGACAGCTCTGCTCGGAGAGAACCAAAGTCGGTGAGCAATCCCAACGGCAAAACACTACTACTTAGAAATCCTATACACGTATTACGTGAGGTCATTACTCAGAACATAATTAAATTCAGACTGGTGCTCAAAACATTCTCTCAGATACTAGAGCATTTGCTAAGCGTTCTTCTTGGAACACACGTGCTGAATTAACTTGTAGGTTGTGGGATTTTCCTAGCAACCGGCTTTTTAACTTGGGGGTGCGGGTGGGCACACGAACCATAGTTTTGGTTAAAAAGTAATGACCCACAATTAAGTCCGCATGGCAAAAACACGAAACTTAATAGGGCAAAGATCAAATTTTGGCCCCACTAACCTAGCTATGTACCAACAACACCGTAAGTCAAAGCGCACGGACATGAGCTACAGAAACGAGCAGGAATCTTCTGTAGACCTCAGGCCTCGGGACAGCCATGCCGCTTCCTGGGCACCGCACACAGCCGGGGGCGCCCCCCAGGAGGCCAGAGGGGGTGCTTTTGTACCAGAGCTGCACGCCGGTCAAGTCACCTTTCATGTGAAGGTTTTGACAAAAGCACACACGTACCGCACTTGAGAATGCGAGAGAGCACGCTTGTGGATACATCAGGAATAATTCTGTAAAAAAGTCTTGTGAAGACAAGCTACTCCAGAAAATTAAAGGCAGAATTACTGAACTCTCCCTGAATGTGTCACTCTGGGGAAGCCCGGCCAGATCCCGAAGAACGCTCTGAGGCTCCCAAGACCCTTCCAGGGGTCCGAGGCGCCAAAACCATTTTCCTGATGGAAGGAACAGGCCCTGAGCCTCCCCGTGTGCTCGCTCCCACGTGTCCAGCAAGGTTTTCGGGGGACCACATGACACGGGACAGGGAAACCACTGCACGCCGAGGCCGCGCTTTCGAGCCGGCTGGTAGAGCTGCAAAAATGTCAAACAACACTGCTTGCCTCACTATAGTCTAACTTTGGAAGTTATTTTTCATAAAAATACGCTATGTTGGGGTACCTGGGTGGCTCAGTCAGTTGAGCGTCTAACTCTTAACTTCAGCTCAGGTCACGGTCTCGGGGTCCTGGGATTGAGCCCCGTGTCAGGCTCTGCGCTCGGCAGGGAGTCTGCTTGAGATTCTGAGATTCTCTCTCCCTCTCCCTCTCTCTCCCTCAAATAAGTATATCTTTTAAAAAAATATATGCTACAGGGGCGCCTGGGTGGCTCAGCTGGTTAAGCCACTGCCTTCAGCTCTGGTCATGATACCGGAGTCCCGGGATCGAGTCCCATATCAGGCTCCCAGCTCTACGGGAAGTCTGCTTCTCCCTCTGACTTTCTCCCCTCTCATGCTCCATCTCTCTCTCTCTCTCTCAAATAAATAAATAAAATCTTTAAAAAAAAAAATATGCTACATTAACAGGTAACGGGTTTATCATTGTTACTTGTAAGAGAATTACGAAGTAATTTTTAGAATGTCTCAGCTTTAACTTTGAAAACTGCAAACATTAATCACTATCATGGGAACAGACAGAAGCTTTCTGTGGCTTTTTAAAGGATGGTAAGGCATCCTGATACCTGGAACACTGAGAGCCGCTGCTGGAGGCTGTACGTAAGGAAGCAGTCATTTCTGAGTTCATACAATTTCTCCCCCAACTGCACAAACCAGACACGTTTCATTTAGAATTCCTTGCTCCTACTTTATACTCCCCTGCACGCTGATGTGGGATCTCAGGTACTTACTCCCAGCTTCCCAGTGGGATCGCCTTGTCCACAACCCAGCAGCCGTGCTAGAGAAGGCTCTACACCAGAGCCGCTTCTGATGCCCCAAATGGCCCGAGAACTTGACAACAGGGCGCTGCTGTGTTAGAGCCGCCGCAGCCCCTTACCTCTGCTACAGGAGGAGGGCTCGGCCGCCACGCGGCTGGTCACGGACTCCGCTGCGTCTGTGCTTCTCGCCACCCCTTCACCCTAAAAGGCAAATCAGCGTCTTATTATTATTTCAAATGGAAAATAATCACTTAATTTTTAAATATAGCTTCCCTTTCCATTCGTAAAATCTCCAAAATAAACGCTAATTAAAAATTCAGGGTCACCTGGGTGACTCAATCTGTTGAGCCTCCGACTCCTGGTTTTGGCTCAGGTCATGATCTCAGGGTCGTGACACTGAGCCCCACGTCGGGCACTCCACTGGTGTGGAGCCGGCTTAGGATTCTCTCCCCCTCTCCCTCTGCTAGTCCCATCACACCCCCCTCCAGCTCTCAAGCTCTGAAAAAAATTCCCGAATAAGTAAAAACATACGTAATACCAAATTGCACTCCTTACAGGAGAACCCAGGCAGTGTTCAGCGGAGCCCAGTGTGTCCCCCTACTTCTCTGCCGGGGGGGACAGGCCCCACTAAGGGGATCACAGCACATGTACCACACAACTTGCAAAAGTACATGACAGATATGTTCTGCATCAGCACAAATGTGTCCCTGCCTCGGGGGAAGGGGGGGGGCACTGTTCACCAAAGTTCCAAAAAATCCATCAGAAGGTCCACAGAGACAACCAATGTATACAGAACATGAGGCAGCAAATGACACGGGGGCGGGTGAGCACACGAACACAGACATCGGGGTGACCTCGGGGTGACCACAGCACCCAAGGCAAAAGGAAACTGATCCACTCAAATCTGAGTGGACTTCAATGCTGAAGATCATACCCTTCAAAACTTTTCCCACTTGGCCGTTTCACTGAATACGAGCCCAGTAACAAAAAGTCAAAGTACTGAAACACAGCCTGTTCTTTTTCCCTGCTCACCGTGGCTTACCTGTCCAAGAACAATTACAAAAATCACACATACGCATCAAGATTCAGTGCAACGGGTTTTCAAAAACTATTTAATGACATGAAAAAATACTGAAAGTTCTAAAAACTCAAACACAAAGCCATACGTATGCCTAGCTTCCAACTGAGGGGAATCCCCTCAGCCCCCCACAATGAAACATTAAAAAAAGACTGAAGGGCTTAACGCGGTTTTCTCTTGTACAACTCCAGACGATCACAGGGAACCCTTGAGCAACATGGGGATTGGGGTGCTGACCCCTGGAGAGTCAAAACTCCACATGGAACTTCTGACCCCCCAAAACAACTCCTACCAGCCTACTACTGACCGGAACCCTGACCGGCCACATAAAAGAGCTAACACGCACGGTGCACGTAACACGTATCATATACTCTATCCTAACAGCATGGAAAGCTAAAGAAAAGAAAGCGTCACTAAGAGAGTCGCGAGGAAGAGGGAATGTTTCCAGTACTGTCCTGCGTTTATCGAAAACATCCACGTCTCATGCAGTTCAAACCTGTGTTGTTTGAGGTCATCTGTTTTCTTTTAAATATTTCTCATGTTTAAAGACACCATTAAAACAGAGAGAAAAGTTTCTTCTCGAAGACAAAAACAATTAGTCTCCCCGTAACTCAAGAGTGCGAGCACATCCTCAGGCAAGGAGTCTGGCAGCGCCCCTCCTCCCAGCGCCACGTGTCCAGACGCACGCGTGTGACCCGGGACCGCGACGGAACGGGTGGGTCACACCCCGCCACAGCTCCCTGGCGACCTGTCCTACTTCCGCAGAGGCTCCCAGGCTTGGGGTTATGCCCTGACCAGCAGGGATGCAGACAGGGAGCCTGTGGGGAGCTCAGCTGCCCCCGCACCCAGCGGGGACCAGAGGGCTCACATACCCGCCAAGCAGAGTCCCTGAGGCCAGCCGGCCAGCCCGCCCTCCCCGTCACAGCTAAGCCACGGGGACACAGCGCACAGCGTCAAGGTCAAAGCACGCGCAACAGGTACCTTCCGCACACCGCAAGCCACCACGCCCGCCTCCGGAGTCAGTGGCCCGGCACCCAAGCACATTCGAGGAAGCAGAGTCCCCACACCATTCAGCAGGTAGGTGGACGGGGGGGGCTCCTCCTTGTCTCCCCCTTCTCCTTGCCCTCCCACCCTCTCTCGGCAGAAACTGGTGAGAAGCCACCGTAGGGACTACTAACCTCAGGATGTTTTCTCCTAGAACCTGGATGGACTGAAACACCAAGACCAAATGTGGAACACAGCGTATTTTAAAATCATTAAGTGGCAAACAAAACACACAGAGATTACTTCTGTTGAGTTTATGATCTCATCAATGAGAGAGGTTTGCACAGAAAGCCTGGAAAAACTGGGAGGCTACCCTGTGTCTGACATATTACCGCTGGGTTAAAAGAATCCGACTGTACCGGTACCCGTGCCATCGGAATGCAATGCTGGGAGTGAGGGGACCGCGAGGGGCTGTCTATGCAGTGGGACCCGCGCTGGAATCCGACCCCCGTGCCCCGTAGCTAGCAAGCCCCCAGAAGCTCATTGGGTCATTCTTTTACAGGAACAGCCGTAGTAGGGCCCTAAGGCTGGAAAGAGTCCAGGCAGAAGGTCCTCTGTGTGCAGGGCCAGGCCCCCGGGGAAGACGGGAGCATAACGCGAGGCACGTGCACAGGCGCGTAGGGAGAAGGAAGGGAGAGTAGGGGGGACGGAAACAGAGCAGGGGCCCTGCACCCACCTCAGCGGGCTTCACCACCTCTCTGAGAAGAGAAAGGTCGGCTGAGGCGGAGCGCAGAGGGCCCCACTTGGGCTGCTTCTGTGTCTCCGAGATCTCACTGGTCTCCGGACCCTGCAGTTCAGGAAAGTCCAACCTGGTGAATTCAAACTCAGGTTTGGAGGCAGAGCCACTTTTTTCAACGATTCTGGATTTCCTGTCTGTTCGTTTCTGACAACCATCTGTATCAACAGAATCAAAAGGGGTGAAAATGTAGGTGTTGAGTGAAGACCATACTCACAGCTCATCCGCAGGGCGGGAAGTCTATCGCTGTGGACACACCAACATGGGCCTGTCCCCAGGCCCCCGCCGCCCCCCCCATCTGCCAGTGGTGCCACCGGGGTAGTAGCCACAGGAACCAGCGGGAGCGGCATGCTGGCTGCTTGGGTCGAGCCGGCAGCCAGGAGAGAGCAAAGCGCACTGCAGACCTGAGGCGTGATTCTAAAGCTCATGAACTAGTTGCCGCAACCTGACCTAATTATTCTTAATACGCATTGTAGAATTCTGCCAATTTACAGAGATGCCAACAAATTTCTTTTCAGTGATAAATCTTCCACGCTTGGGAGGAACTTTGGAGGAAAGCAAGTAGAAGTAAACTTGGAATCTTCCCCGTCCCTGCCCTTCAAATACAAATGAATCCCGAGGCGGCCGGCAAGCCAGGAATCCAGTCTTGGCGGTTAACTGCTCACCTTCCCTTGCAAACTTCCCCGCGGCAAATGGTTTCTGAGTGAAGTCAACACCAAGAGAAACACTGGCATCCCAAGTAATAGAAGCCATACATGTAAATAAAGTGGCCATTCCTAGCAAATACACTATCACAAAGGTTTTAGCTCTTTTAATAAGTAAACCATCTGACGGCACTAGTCCGCGATCCACAGCATCGGAATCGCCAGCTTTCTGCCACAGCCGGGAACAGCAGCTTCCGAGACCAGAGCAGCCTATCCCCGAGTAACTACACGGCCCCCGGTTGGCTCAGGGTGGGGTTCAAACCACAAACTCTCCCACCTCTTGGGAAGTGTCCCAGCAGAACACCAGAGAAGCTATTTCAGGAATGAACGTGGTCAAATATAGTCCAAGGGACGTGGCTGTGATTTACCGAAGGACAAGCTTTGCGGCCTGCGGGTGCCGCCTACTTGCCAGGTGGCTTTGGGCCGGTTCCTGACGCGCTCGGCACACCCCAGAGCCCCCCACAACAGGTCCCTCCCGGGGCGGAGAGGCCTCCAGGATCCCACCAGAGTCCAATGGCCTCTGCAGAAACACGTGTACAAAGAACAGCGACATTTCTGGGGAAGGGGAAGGACGGCAGAACATCGGAGGGTGTGTCATTTTCACCTGGCTTCACGTTTGCGTCCACGTGAATGGACATGGGATTTGAACCTCTGACCGGTTTTGTATCAGATGACAGAGATCCGTCAGCCTTCTTACTGTCAGACTTTTGCTCATCATACGTTTTTTTCTGCAGGAAGAATTAAAAAGTCACGTGAATTAAGAAAACCGGCACCATAAAAACAGACTTAAAGCTGGAAAACCATTAAGTATTTACAACAACCATCTCAACAAACAAAAATCAACTCTTAAATACACAAACAAGGGACACCTGGGTGGCTCAGTTGATTAAGTGGCTGCCTTCGGCCCAGGTCATGATCCCAGGCTCCTGGGATCGAGTCCCACATTGGGCTCCTTGCTCAGCAGGAAGCCTGCTTCTCCCTCTGCCTCCCACTCTGCCTTTCCTACCTCTCTCTCTCTCTCTGACAAGTAAGTAAATAAGTAAAATCTTTTAAAAAATTTTAAAAAATAAACAAACAAGATAAACCATACTTAAATATCACATGAGAGCCGACCAGCTCTTTCCTCCTTAGATGCTACAGTACCCCCCACCGCCACGGCGAGCTAACCTTAAACACAGCTTTCGTGTCTTGTGGGAGCGGGCACATCTGCTCGCCTCGCGGCCTCGCAGTCTGAAAAGCTCGGCGGGTGCCAGGGTGGCCGTAGGCATGCGGGGAGCCGGGCACCGGGCAGATGCCCCGGGGACGCTCCGTGGGGTACGGAAAGTAGCCGCACGGATGAAGAGCGAGCTCAGAAGAGAGATACTGAGGTGGAAAAGCAGAAGCTCCAAAGGCCACATCTTCGGTATAGGGCTTCTGCCTAAATAAGAAGGGGATGTTTCAGTGGAGGATTTCAAATCAAGGAGCTACTCCATCACAAGCACAGACGCTCTAATGCTCCTGAGGCCCCGGGCTCGAAGAGTGGAACGAAAGCTCCCAGCCTCTCTCGCCCAGCGCTGCGTGCTCACTGCTGAGCTGAGCGCCCTGGGCAGCTCGGTGGCACAAAGGTGCCTCAGCCGCCGCCCCCCCACCCCTTGCTGCCAGGCGTTTGCAAGTCTTCTGCAGCCACCAGGGACCTGGAGGGCCAGCCAGACCATTCTTCCTGCGGAGGGGGCGTTCACAGAGCCCCACCACCCCACCCGACCTCCAGCCCGACGGCCCCACCGTGCTTTTCGGCCCCGCAGGGCCAGAGCTGCAAAGAGGACACCGCGCTTGTGGTGGCCTAGGAGCTGCGACCCACCGGTGAACACCACCATGTCCCTGTTTGCGCAAGCTGCTAGGCAAAACCAAAATGTAATTTAACACTGATTTTGTAAGAAAATCTGGTATTCGGCCAGAGGCTTCAATCCTCTAGCAATGAGACTCGATACAATGGCGAAATGCCGAGCAGATGAGCTGAGACACAAAACACACCGTTCTCAGTCCCACAAATGAGCACCACCCGATGTTTCTGTGACTTCCCAGAGCTCAAAATCTTCTTGCAGAAAACCAGCGGAGTCCCAAAGCGCACTGGTCTGTTGAAAGGCAGGAAAACCAGGCTAGCAAGGCATCCTGCACGAGCTCCTCCCTGCTGGATCGCCGGCGGGTACGGGCACGGGCAGCTGTCCTAAACGCACAGTCGTTCTGCTCTGGGGCAAGGAAGGGCCTGCACCGTGGCACCGAGGAGGCACCACCACACCTGAGACACACTTGCCAGAATGTTCCCTGCATCCACGTACATGCAGTGCCTAATAGCCAGCCTGCTATCGCTGTCTCTGAACCCACAACATTTTACCCAAGTTCACACCCAGGAAGACCATCACTAACTGTAGTAATTTAACTCTTCCGAACGAAAAACCAAGAAAAACCCCGTTTACTGTACTTTTTTCAGTACATCTGGCCTAGTGATGCTTTTTGCAGAGAAGAAAATTTAAAAGATCGTCCTGTTTCCAGATGCGAATCCCTGTTTTATCTGAAGCTCAGAAAATCTGAGAGGAGGGGAGAACCTGCTCTTCACAAGGGAGGGTGGGCAAAGGGGCTGAGAGCAAAACACAATAAAAAAGACGATATCCCACGTCCAAAACCAGATAAATGAACAGACGGATGAAGTTTAGGTAAGAAGGAAAGGGAGGCAGGGTCCCAAGGCTGTGAAGGCCGGTCCTCCAGCGGCCCTGTGACCGAGAACCCAGAGCCCTCTGCCTGCGTCCTGGCTCGATTCAGAATCTAGTTTTCCACTTTGGACAAGTTCTCACTGGTCTCTCTTCCTCTGGGAAGTTTTGCTTTCCATCCAAGGCCAATAGAATTATATTCAAAACGACACCCAGTAAAATCTCAAGGCAACAACCCCCGGCGTCCGCTGGGGCTTCAAGCAGCTTGTGTGTAAAACTGTCGTTGCCGCAGACTACAGGGGAACACAGCCTGCCCAGGCACCCCGCCCTTTACATCAGGCCCACTTCTCCTGCAGCTCGGCCGGCCCGCTTCCCTGCCCACCGTCCCGGGTCTCCAGGACATCCTGCCTGCAAGCCCGGCTCCTCCTCACCACGCCATCTGTCACATCACCTGAAAAGTCCGCCAGCCTGGACTTGCAAGCCTGTCCCACCGAGCAAAGGCTCGGCCGTGGGGGGCCCTCCTCGGCATGTGCCCCTCCTCTGCGGTCAGACTGAGGCCAGACCGCTCCTCGTTCTGCTCAGACTTCACATTCGTACCTGCAGTCACGCACCCTGGCCAGCTCCAGGCCTCGCTGTCCAACCCGCAGGCGGCTTCAAACCCCTCTCCCCTCAAGCTGAATCCAGGAGTGAGCGTCCCGACACGACATAAGACACGACCCGTAGTGCCCTTCCTCCTGTCCCGCGCACAGCTCCCTGCCGTCAGGCCAGGCCGGGTCCGGCCCCAGCAGCTCCTCCGGCCAGCAAACATGCCGGAGCCTCGCTCCATCCAGGACCACCGGCTCCACAGCTGAGACTTCCACTCAGAAGGGCCCACAGCTGACTGCACACTGCAACACGCTGAAATGCTCAGCAAACACTTGTTGCCGGCGGCGGCAACAGCTGTGGGGAGCTCGCTGAGCGCAGGTCGGAAGGACAGACGGCCATTCTGCTTCGGGCGCTGCCTACCTGGAATGCCTATGAATACACGTTTCTAGCCCCAGCTTCTCAGGTCTAAAAAGAACCGGACACCTCGTGGACTGGGACAGGCATGGAAAAGGCAGGAAAGACAACGTATGTTCCCTATGGAAAAACGCTGCTGTGTTTTCATCGCAGGGGAGATCTCCATTTACAGGAAACTTGACTCAAGCCGACTTCTTAGCCTCCACCAGAATGGAAGAAGTAATCGGTTCTCAAATATGTTAAGGAACCCCATTTTTGTCCCCTTCAAAGGCTCCTGTCCTTTCTAACCCTGCCCCTCTGATTTCACACCTTTTTGGTACTTAATTGCTTTCTCCTCAGGCAGGAATACTGTCAGCCAATCTTTTCCTTGGTTACATGTTTTTTGTTTTTTTTTTTTTAATCAAAGCTAAAAAAGGATAAGAGATTAAAAAACCTAATTTTTAAATTCAGCAGTACACATCCTTAAGATTCTGATTCTTCTCCATTCATGCTACTTCCAGAACATTACTTTAGCTGCAGGAATGTTTTCCACCTTTATTTTGGGTAACTGGAATCCCACCTAGCAAACGGCTTCAAATCCTTGTCACTGAGTGAAAGATATTTTATACTTTGTGAACCACTAAGGTAGAGAACAACTCAAATGAGACCCGTGCCAACCTTCCTTTAACAAAGGATGAAATCAGTGGAAAAACTGTGTTCCTAGCAAAGCACATACAGGTAGAATTTCAACTCTGTCAAAAAATACAACATGTATGTACTAAACAACTTGATGGTTTTATTATTCATTCCAAACTTTGTTCTTGTGAATACAAATCTAGAATTTGTATAAAGTATACAATCAACACCTATGTAGGCTCTAAAAGGAAGCAAGTGTGACCCACATCAAAGGAACATAAAGACAAGGACTCTTACATAAGCATAAAGATGATGCATACCTTTAAAAAATCTACAAGTACTCTACATGATTACATGAAAGGTTTAAGGCGTGGTTTTCTAAATTCATCTATTAATGGAAACCATTGTATAAATACCTAAAGAATGAAACTTGAGAAGAAAAAGGAAAATTGAAAAACAAACATAAGCCTTCTTTCAATTCAAATTTAGAAGACTTTTATAACCCAAGCTTCCAGAATCCATTTCCACAAGAAGTTTATAAAGAAAAATGGAAGAAAGCAAAACTCAGCAATTCCCAAAGAACTATCTAACAAAGAGCAGCCATGGTTGCGAGTCCCCACTCCATCCCCGGGCAAGATTTTACAATGTTACACCTTATAGATCATGCTGATTTTTCTGGGCTTATCTTTGCCCCCTTTCCTCGCTACACTCCCAGCCATCTCATCTCCCCTTAGACATGTGACACAGTTTCAGACCCCACGCACAAATGAGCCCTGAAAACTGCCTTTCCTACAGGTGAATGCAATGCAACCTCCACATTCTTTGCCCAGAAAAACTGCGTGAGTAGAGAGCTGAGGTTTCTGTTTTGGGGGTAGGACAAAGTTAAGCTGTGCCACTGCCCCAGGCCCTTCTTGGCTGGGGAGCATCCTCTGGTCCTGCTGAGAACAATGGCCATGTTAGGTGCTTCCTACTTCAAAGTACAATCCCCGTTCAGTCCCAGAGGAGGGCAAGACACTGAGAAGGATACATACTCAGGCACGGGGAGCTCCTGAACACACGGGTAGTAGGTGGCCGCACAGCTAGGGAACACACGTGCTTCCGAAGACTCTGACCACGCCACACTGAGCCCAGCAAATTTGGGGACAAACGGTTTGACATCTGCTGACAACTTGATGCCCTGAGGAAAAAAGGGGGGGTTGACCACATACATCTGGAGGTAAAGCAAGTGTGAACAAAAGAAACCCAAGTGGCTGGGTCCTAGCGGTCCGCGTGGTTCAAATACTTCCACCTTGCAAAAACAAGAATCTGCCCCAACGCTTTTTAAGTAAAAGACGTGTTTGGGGGCGGAGCAAGCAATGAAAGTGGAAATAAAATCCAATCAAGGTGACAGAGTTAGGACAACTTACAACGTTCCCTCAACCTTAACCTGCAGTATGGGTGTGTCACTTTCTCCGCTGTAGTGACGGATAACCGAGAAGCGAAACTGCCCTGGGCAAACCCAGCCGCGGAATGGCTGGCTCAAACACTCAAACGCACTGCGGAAGTTTATTTCCACCAAATTTCTCAAAAAAGAAAAGTGACATAAATCCTTTGCTCGTCCCTCAGCGACCCACTAAGAGTTGTTTTGTTGAAAAGCCAAAGCGAGCCCTGCTAGAAGGGCACTGTACTGTCACAAAGCCTTGGGATTTGACCGTAAACTCGCAGCTGCACAGCGAGACTGACTTTGACGCTTTAGAAACCGCAGTTTCTAACCCATTAGAAGGCCGACTAGCGCGGCCGCCAAGGCTCCATCTAGCGGTCCGGCCGAGCAGGCGGAGCGGACGCCAGAGCTTCAGCCAACGTTTTCGGGAGCTCCCCGACCAGAGCGCGACAAACCGGCGCGGGGGCGCACGCCCAGGCGCCCAGTCCTCCCCCGGCTAACCGCGGCCGCCCCGACGCCCCGCGCAGTCCCCCGCCCGCGGCCGCCCCGACGCCCGACCCCCACTCCGGGGCGCTGTCCTCACCTCGCCCACGGGCTCCCGAGGCCCCTCCGACGCCATGGCGCGCGGCTCGGAGGAGGCCCGGCCGGGAGGCCAGCAGCCGCCCCGTCGGCTGGCGCCACGGACGCGCGGCGCTCGGGCTCCCCGCTTTTCCGCCTTCGGAGCCGACGCCAGGAAGTGCGTCACAAAAACGCGCCCAGGCCCGCCCCACGCCCCCAGCTTCCGGCCGGAAGCGCGCGCGCTGGCGGCTGTGACCCCGCAAGGAGGCAGCTTCCTGGCTGCTGCGCTCCCTTCCAGAGGCAGCGGTCATACCCGGGACGCGGCCTGGCCGGGGGCACCCGAAGCGGAGGACTCGGTGCCGTGAGCTGCCAGGAACTAGAGCATTGAGCAGTAAACCCGTAAACAAGAATTCCCAGACTGCTCAGTCCCTTTCAGCTATTGGGAACAGCGGTGCGGCCGGCGGGAGCTGGGCAAGGGTCGGTCCGCGCGGCAGAAGGGGGCGCCTGGGAGCTAGGTTAGGGTATGGGGGTGGGAATCTCAGTGCTGCCCCGCAGGGAGGCCTGGGTTCATTCACTACTAGGTACAACTCAAAGCAGCAAATGCGGGCACCGCCGTTTCCCCTCCCCCCCCCAGGTGTTCTCGCGTGGGATCCGCAGGTGGATTAAACATGCCTGAACGTGCACCCAAAGGCCTGGCGCGCGGCAGTTACCCTTGTCAGGGGCTGCCGCGGGGTCACTGCTCCGTTTACTTAGCAATCCCGGAGTCTCCTTGGTATGCTAGATGGGTCCCTGGGGGCACAAGTAAGTTCTGGGCTGCTGCTCAGCACCACCTGTAGCGTTTCCTGTCCTATTTCTGTATAAAGACAGCCCTTTCTCAGGAGAAGAGCATACAAAGGACCACCAGACTCGGGTGTTTACTGGCAGCTCATTGCTAAGATTTCTCCAGCACAGCAAATACAATAGTCTGTTTCCACTAACTCAGGAATATTTCTGCAACAGCTAAAAAGGCAATTTACAAACAGACACAAACTATGTATGGAATGGTGTTTTACATTTAAAAATGCTGTGCTATTTTCTAGCAAACATTACCTCTACTTGGCACATGGAGTAAAAAGCAGGGATAAGTGGTTTCCCTCAAGGCCACTAGGTGTGGCAGTCCTTAGAACTGCACAATTCTCCAGGAACTAACCTAGCAATAGAGCTATGAACTGTCTCCATAAACTGTTTCTTCATAAGTGAATTAAGTCATAACCTCCCCAAACCAAGCTATTTTTTAAACAGATTTTTACTTATTCATTTGACAGAGACAGCGAGAGGGAGAAGCAGGCTTCCCGCTGAGCGGGGAGCCCAATGTGGGGCTCGATCCCAGGACCCTGGAATGACCTGGGCCAAAGGCAGATGCCCAACGACTGAGCCACTCAGGCGCCCTCCAAACCAAGTTATTTTAAACGCATTTAACCCCATTTCTCTACATTTATTTCCTCCAGATCAAAACTGTAGAACTGAAATCATCTAATAACCTTGATAGACACAAGTCAACCTTAAGAAAGTAAACCCCAATAACTTCAATGATAAATGCAACATACAAACTTTATTTAACAAAAGTAACAGGTAAAGTCAAACAGGCACTTATATTAAAGAGAAAAACCGACTAGAAATTGTATCTTAAACACCTTATAGGAAGCTACTTGCGGTTGCATTTAACTGAGCTCTGTTGCTGTGAAGAATACAGCTCATGCACAGGTATGCATCAACAATTTGTACATTTTTCAAGTATTCACTGAATACTACCCTTATATACAACATATACATTAAATGTGAAAAAGACTTGACGATCCCCAGGAAAACTTCATTTTTGTTGCTCTTTTGGAAGAGGTCGTCTAAAGAGAAGAATATGTGGTTCTGTGGAAACAAAATATTTTATATAATTTTAAAACAGTATGGTTAATTTTCATTCATTCAACCAAAATTTGAAATTCTCAAACCGAAATAAACCTATTATCAACTGTCACTTATCGAAATATCTGAAATAAATTTTGCTTCAAAAATCACTGTCAACTATTAACAGAAGAAAACCACCTGATGGAGAAGAACATTCCCCAGAGTGTTTTATTTAGTTTTACCTACCCTGGAAAAAGAGATGCTAAGTAGAGAAGCCACTTTGAGGAGAAGGGTATCTACCTTTAGAATATCAATTCCAGTGAAAAGGAAAGACACTTAACACCAAATTCAAAAACCACCAGCCTGTAAAAAGTGCAGATCCCAGGGGCCCATTCCCGAAGATTCTGTTTCATCAGGTGGGAGCCTAGGATTCTGGAGTTTAGTTCCTGGTGTGCTTGGGTATTAGCTGGAGAAAGAGCTTTTGAACTCCAATACAATTAAATGCCCCCAATCCCAAGAAAGTTTTAAGTCAGTTTCTGATGCTATTGCTGCTTTTCTTTAACAAGAGCAGAAAACAACCTCTAGTTCCACCTAATTTGGTTTCTATAGCATGCTCTCAAATTTTGCTCAAAGCATTATAATAGTTTTAGATTTACTTATTGATATCGCAAAAGCAGAATTTAACCCCATGAGTTTTAGTTTACCATTCATTTCTTGTCTAGGAAACTAGTGAAATCCACACAATAAAACAAACATTCATAACACGTAACACATAGCAAGGTTCATTCACTAGGTTTCCTTATTTCACCTTAGTGTGGTAGATCCCAATTATCCTTTAATAGAATACTAAAGGAAAAAACAAATCACTTCAAATCGCATTAACTTCTACACAAAGAACTTAGGGACACTTAAAGGTGTCTTAAAACAAGTTCTAAGTTTTCAAAGAGACAGGATACCTGAATTATACTTATGGCAAAATACTTTATTAATAATGACACATTTTAAGATAAAACAATTGACTTTTTTTTAACTCCTTATCTTTCTGCAGGTAGAATAATGCCTTACCTCCACTCATGTGGTATTATTTACTACGAAATTAGAAGTTTTTCCTAGGGAGGAAAGGAATCAGCCATTTAGGAATAGTCAAACTCACCAGGTTACTCTGGGAATACCACTGAATGCCAATATTACTATTGACATTATTACAATATTACAAAATTGACTAATGTCAATTTTCAACAACCACAACCATTACTTCTTTTACTTGGGTTGATGCTTTCCTACATGGCAACACCTACCTGGCTCATGAATCATGTAATGAACCCAGCCTAGACTCTGTTGGACACCAAGTCTCCTCCACTCCTCTTCAGACATCAGATGCGTTTTCGGGACTTGTTTGGAAAGTTCTCTGGGTAACATGACATGCCTGTTAAGAGATATAGCCAAGTATTAGTAAATACACCTTTCCTACAAATACGACCACTTTTTTTTTAGCATACTTAACATTTGAGTTCAAAATAATCAAAGACCTTAAAGCAACTCTTGTTACATTACTGTTGGCATCGATCTTGAGGACTGTCTACTACCTTTAATTCTGATTTTTGATGGCCTAATGTTCAAAACAGGAAGAATATACAGTCCAAAAGCAGAAAGCATTTTTTTAGGATTTGCCTTTTCTTCTCTAAGAGACTGTTTGCTGTTCACTGTTCTTCAGGAATAGAATCCTCCAAATCCAAGTCAGGCTCCAAAACATCCCAGCCCCCTGTACAGCTACCTCTGGTAACTTAAATCCTGGCCAATAGGATGTAAGCAGAAAATACACAACTTATGGAAACTGTCGTCAAAAGGAACGAACATGCCCAACTCTTCTTTGTTCTTTCCTGATGGGTTAGAAAGCAGACAATTGTGATCAGGGAGCCAGAGAAGCCATCGGAGACCACAGAAGCGTAAATTGAGGATGGACCCTGATTGTAAAACTGACATCCCAGACCATGTAGACTTTTAAAATAAGTTGTTCCAGTTAATTTGGGTTTCCCATCATTACTCAACATTATAGATCCGTAGATGAGTCCATGTATACTCTACAAGTTGCTTTGTTCAAATAAAAAGCAAAAAACAAACCCAAGTCCCATGTATATATGCGCACCTGGCAACCTCGCACAAAGATTTTCAGTTTTCCAATAAGTTACTGACTTCTATCCAAATGACCTATATCCAAAACTTTATTTCAAGTTTTTTTTTACGAAGACATGCAATACTCTTCAATATCAAAGCATTGAGAACGTGTACAATTGTAGCTTTCTAAAATTCTAAAAGGCAAGTCTGCACCTCTCTTAACTGCAGTAAAAGTTCTTCATAAATCACAATTCACAGCCTTATTTTTACTATTTCCAGTAGCACTAAAGTTACACAGTCATCAACAAACATTAAATTTCTTGACCAATATAAAACATCTATCTACCTGAGTCAGTTGGCTATGGGGATGAGAAAGGTGCAATCTGGTCAGTCACACTTTCTACCACAAAAGAAAACCGAACTCATAACCCATAATAAGCACTAAAACGGTCACCAACTTAAACTGGTCTGTGGCTGGTGAATTAAATACGCACGTCATATTATTTACACAAAAGAAATGAGCCTTAGAACAACTGTACCATGTTGCTAGATCTGCCCTGAGACCACTAAAGGAAGTTATGCTTACTATTTTTACTAATTCCAGTGAACTACAGCTGACCCTTGAACAACACAGGGTTAGGGGCACTGACCCCCTTGCACAGATGAAAACCCACACATAACAACTGACTCCCCCAAAACTTAATTACTGATAGCCAACCTTTGACCCATAAAGAGCCCATAAAGAGCCATGTATTTTGCATGTTATCTTGAAATGCTGCTCTAACATCTACATTTAAGTTTCTGCAAATAATCTTATTTCTACCTTCTACACTAATTCCTGATTGGCCTCAAAGAGAAACGGAATGCTAGCTAGCGTTTGTGTTCCTGTTATGAACCACCATATAAACGTACCCATGTGTTACAGGTCACGACCCCTACCCTGGCCATTCATCATGTAAACAGTCTCACCTTCATCAGGGTTTGATTACAAAGGAGAAATTTTCAGTAGCTTCAAGCTCACATAACTCCACCTCTACTTTACTTCAGGGAGATCGTTTCCTAACTACAGGTAAGGAAAATATTTCCCAAATCCAACGCTTCTCAGACGGACTTGCTGGGGAGGGCGGTCGGGTGGGGCCGGTGGGAGGGGAGGCTAATTAAACCAGGAACTGCTCAGGTACCGCAAGATACCATCCAAGAGGGCGGACGGTTCACTGAGAGGATCTTGAAAAAGCCCATCTACAGCTTTTATGAACTTAAATCCGCATAATCCTCTAATAACTTGATCGGGATGTCGTTCAACGGACTTAAACCTTGATCTCATTTACAAAAGAACCCATGCCTCAGGAAACAGGGACCTGAAGCTTGGGTTAACCAAACACAAACCAAACGTCTAAGTGCACACTTTAGGAAGGGCCTGCGGCACCACCACGGACGAGCTGCCCCGGAATCGCACTCAGGTCCTGCTCCCAGGAGCAGGGGGCTCGAACCCGCACCCCACCAACAGCCCCTCCATGTCCGGGGGGCCGCTGACTCCGGCCTGCGGCGGCGGAAAGCGCGGTCACCCCACCAATGCCAGCTACTCGCCCGCCGTGCCCCGGAGCGCGGAGACCTCCACCGCACCGCAGCACCGCCACACAAAAGCCAGGTCCCCGGCCGTCGCGCCCTCGCGTCGCCGCCCCCGCCCGGCGCCTCTGCCCGGCCCCCGGGACACGCCAGCGGCCCCGCCCCGGGCTGCCCGTTTTCCCGCTGGGTCCCGGCGCGGGTGCCGGTGACGCCGAGGCCCAGAGCCGCCCGGCCGCACACCAAGGCCGGGGGAGGCCCTGCCGGACTGCGGAGGGCGAGGAAGGCGAGCGGACCTCGCAGCCCCCGCCTAGCTCGGCCGCCGCGAACAAAGGGCGGGGAACGGAAGGCCGCAGGTCCCGGCTCCCGGCCCCGGCGCTCCCACCCAGGGCAGCCACCCTGACCCGACCTCCGACCTCGGGCCCTGACCCGAATCCCGGCCAACACGTTGCGACTCCGACCCCAGTCCCGCGGCCACCCCCGCTCACCGGTACTCGTAGTGCTCGTCGAAGTACTTGTCGGAGTAGTAGATCTGCTTGTGGGCCATCCTGCGGGCGGGCGGGAGCGACGGGGCTCAAAGAGCGGGCGCAGGGAGCCACACGACCACCTCCGGCCAAGGTAACGTCTCGACTGCGACCAACGGACCACAGGCCCAACGATCCCGGTTTGAATCCGACAGCCCACCGCTGATTGGGCGGAGGCGCCAGCCAATTGCCTCTCGCGCAAACTGCCAGTAGGCGGGACCAGCTCACAGCCTATCGTCACCGTCCGTCTTCGGCTTTGGCTCCTGGGATCAGCCAATCAGAGAGCTGTTGCGGGGTTGCCCGAGGGAAGAAGTGGATGATTGGCAAGACGGGGTGACAGGAAGCTCCCTACCGGAAAGGGGCGTGGTCAGGGGAGGGCGGATCCCAGACGTTAAGGGCATCAGGGCGCGTGCGCACGGGTTTAGAACTTTCCAGGTCGGCCGGGCCGTTGGGGTGGGCGGACCTGCGGGAGGGGTGAGTTACCGCGAGGTTTGGCGAGGCGCAGGCGGGGCTGCGGGCCGTGCGACCGCCCCCGCGCAGGCGCAATCTTGACGGCCGGGAAAGGGCGTCGAGAGGGGGGACGTGAGGCATCCTGGGCGGGGGGAGGGAGAGGACTCGGCTTCCTATCCGCGGCGGGTAGGCGGGCGTGGAAAGGCCCTGGGCCGCGCGGTCGGGAGCCCACGTCGAGCAGACTGAAGTGGCCGGAGGAAGCAGCACTGCGACCCGTGACCGGGCTGCTTTTGGGTGACGGTCAGAAGCGCCCCAGCGGTGTTTCCCCGCGCTCAGCTGCTGGCGAGTGCCTCGTGCAGGAACTGGGTTCGCCGCTGGAACAGGTGCCTCGGCGGGCGCGGGCCGGGAGCCCCTGCGGGCAGAGTTCTGGTCCCGCCCGCACCTACCCGCCGCCGCCGCCCACCTGGCCGGCCCCGCACCTGCTCGGTGGCCTGAGTAATTGGGCGGCATTAAGTGCCGCGAGGGCGAAGATGGGATAACTGTTACGGGAGTGGAAAGGGAGGACCACTGACTTCCTGGCAGAGCCTGGGAAAGAAAAGCTTCTCAGATTTATTTTTACCCAGACGTATTGAGGAAAATTTTAAGTGGAAAAGTAGAATAATGTCACCTCCCAGGGGCCAGTCACTGAGCTTCAGCAGTTAACGTTTTGGCCATCTTGTTTCCTCTGCGCCCCCTTTCTTCCCAGCACATCTTTACCGAGATCCCAAATATAGTGTCATTTTGCTTCGAAAGGGTGCTTTTGCATATATCGCTGTATTTATGGTGTAGGTCTCCAGAAAACCCTTAAAAATATTTAGCACCATGCCATTATTACACTTATAATCCCTCATGATCCTCTGTGAGCTGGATTACATTCAGATTTCCCTGTCTCATAGATGCCTTTTGATGGTTGGTAAATCCACATCCAAACTTGGGCCTACATGTCCAATTTGCTTATTGTCTCTTTCATTCTTTTAAACAATCCCCCCGCCCCCCCCCCCCCCACACACCACCCTTTAAAATAGGGATTTCTTCTAGAAACCAGGCTTGCTGCCTGTGGAACACCCTGCGGTCTGCATTGGGGCAGTGCTCCCTTGTGGTGTAATTGACTATTATTCCTTGTGATCTGGTGTTGAGGTGTAGGTTAAAACAGCAGTAACAACTATTTGTCCAAATCCAGTTAGCAAGTAAGTGGTAGACTCGGATAGGAGCCCAGACAGTCCGACTCCACAGAGTTAGGCGTCTTCACCACTACTGTGTCCTGTCATGGACCCTACAACAGAAGAACCTGAATTTGTGGAGGCACAAGGGGCCTGGCATATGCTGGGGATCTAGAGTGGACTGGAAAGGAAA
The DNA here is from genome assembly GCA_028533885.1 of Nasua narica. Lineage (NCBI taxonomy): Eukaryota > Metazoa > Chordata > Mammalia > Carnivora > Procyonidae > Nasua > Nasua narica. Next base: position 2,112,398 of record CM052813.1, read on the forward strand.
GTTGTGGGAAGCGAATCCAGGAAGATCGGTGTCATGGACCGAGAAATAGCCCCCAGAGAAGTGCAGGTCCTGATCCCTGAACTGGGGATACGTTACCTCACTTGGCAAAATGGACTTGGCAGATGTGACAAAGTCAAGGGTCTGAGACGGGGAGATGGTCCTGGGTTATAGGGTGGGCCCAGTGTTCTCACGAGGGTCCTCATGATAGGGAGGCAAGAAGGTCAGAGAAGGAGCTGTAACAAGCAGAAGTCGGAGTGGCGTGAACACAGGTGGTCCCTTGATCCTGGGAAGGGAATGGGTGGCTTCTGCCCCAAAGCCCCCAGAAGGAACACAACTAGCTCTACTGCATAGTGACTTTAGCCCGGCAAAGGGTAGTATTTCAGACTTCTGAGCGCTGGAATGGTCAGATGATAAATCTGTGTCATCCTAAGGCACTAAGTTTGTTGTAATTTGTAAAAACAGCAGTAGGAAACTAGGGGTGAATTGATCTGGACTGGGAAGGGATTCTCGGACTCCTTCCTGATCAGTTTGGTCATTCGGATGAACGTGAGGCTGTGAATGTTCTCAGCAAGATCGGATGAGAGATGACAGAGGTAACTGGAAGGCATCACCTTCCTGGGCGCTCCCTCTTAGAAAGGCACGGCCCTTGATAGCATGAGGGGAACCGCTCTGCCCTGCTGCTGGCCCACTGACAAAGAGGCCACTGGTAAGAGTAGCCGCCCCTGGTCCACATTCGGTCACGGAGACTGGCAGTGTGCTGGGAGAGCCTTACTCCTGGGGACAGCACTGATTCTCCCGCTCCAGTGATGATCTTGCCTGTCTAGGAGCACTTTACAGTTTGGCATAAACATTTCTTCATCGTCCCTTCTGGGCTCCCACGTCCATCCTGTGAAGAAGGCAGGGTGGATAAAAGCAGTTCGGCTACAAAGCCCTCCTTGACCAACAGTTCCTACTCCAGACAAGTTACAATTCCGAGTGTGCCTAGTGTGCAAAAAGCATGTGTTCACTGTGTCAGTGGAAGAGACTTCTGACAGTCCGTTCCATGCGTAAGAAGCATGCGTAAGCATGTAACTTAAAATACAAGTTTCTTTCTGCCCCACGAATGCGAGCATAAGGTTATGAACTCATTTGGAACCAAGAGCACACAGAACAAAGCTTGAGTTAGGGCTCCAAAGGCTTACTCTCCACCATCTTCTTGACGTTGTGCTACTGGAAGAATCAGATTGCGTATACTGTTTGCAGTTACCGCATCCATGTATATAATTCTTTTAAAAGTTTAATTCCCACCAACCCCTAGCACCATTCCTAGTACTTTTTATTCAATTTATGTCTGAAAATTACAGAAATAAAAAACCCTTGTTAAAAGAAATAAGATGCCTACTCGTTCCCTATCTCAACAATCCCATATCAGAATTAACCACTATGGTGCATTATCCTCGGAGACTTTTTTGTGTATTTAATACGGACGTATCACTGCCAGAACTAGGGATTCATACATACATCCTTACTTGATAAAATGATCGACAGCTTGCTTTTTTCACTTTCCTCCTGGGACCCCAATAACATGAGTACTCTTTCCAGGGATCTTATTACCGAGGCCATCAATGTTTTGTTGAACAGATGTTCGAGAGGGTCTTCCAACTGGCCTGGCATCTCCTGGTTCCTGTTGGTTCTTCTGCACGTGGGAGCTCCACCGGGCTCAGTCCTCAGATTGCTTCTCCTGGTGGTTCCGCCGCTCTGTTAATTTGATGCCCTCAAGAAGGCTGTCTCGGCAAGTAGACCGTTGTGTTATGTAACGTCTCTCCTGGTCTTGGAGATTCTCTTTGCCCTGAAGTGTGCTCCGTCCAATAGGAAGATAGCCACAGTGGCTTCCTCGTCACTAGAGTTTCTATCCCACAGCTTTTCCGTCCTTCCACCTCTAACCCACCTATGTCTTTATACTTGCAGTAAATTTCTCATAGGCACCGTTGTGTCCGTTAAACTAGTTTTATCTGTTTTCCCATCTTTATCTTTTCATGGGTATTTAAGGCCTTGTACACACTGTGATTACTGACGTTCAATTTTAAGTCTGCCATTTTATTACATTTTCTGCTCTGTCTCTATTTTAACTTCTGCTTCCCTTTTACTGTCTTCTTGTCCGGGGCTCCGGAAGCCAGTACAAAACTGAAGATTGCTGTATCCATTAAATCGAAGCTGTAATTAAAAGGCTTCTAAAGAAAACACTAGACCTAAACGGCTTTGCGGAAGACTTCTACCAAGAGCAGGAGAGTTTATCAGGCAAGAATAATGCTGATACAAAAACTGACCGTGGACAACAGGAGAAAGGAAAGGAATGCCTCTTTCACGCACACAGATAACACGCAAACACTCTAAGTAAAATACCGGCCAGCTGCATCCCATTGTGTTTTTTTTAAAAAGACGGCATGCCATCCTACAAATGCAAAGATGGTGTAATATGAGAAAATCTGTCAATGTCACACACCACATGAACAGCATAAAGGAGAAAAAAGGATGAAGAGCAGAAAAAAAATCTGATAAATTCACCGTTCTTTTAGAATACAAAACTTCATAAACCTACCACTCACTGGTGATTGCACACTTCGTGATAGGAGTAGGAGGAAGCTTTGTTAACCTCATCAAGATAGCTATATACATATATATATATATAAAACATTTAACATAATTCTTACGGAGAAACATCAGAAGTATTCTCTTTAAAATTTCCTATTATGTCCAATTATATTGAACAATATGCTGGAAGTCAGAGCCAACACAATAAAGAAGAAACTGAAGACATAATAATTGGAAAGGGAGAAATAAAGCTCTCTTTGCAATCTTCATATCTGGACACAAGATCAATGTACCAGTCAATTGTATCCCGACATACTGGGAACAAATAACTAGAAAACATATGCAAAAAGAAACATGATTACATCAGCACTACATGTCACACACTGGGGATAAGCCCAAGAAAAAATACACAAAGTCCTGAAAAGCAAAACTGTCACCTTTAAGAGGCCTAGACTTGCATGAACGGAGAGATTTATGTGTTTGTGCTTGGGAAGCCTAGCACGGTTAAGATACAAATTCTCTCCAAACTAATCATAATGTCAGTCTAATTGCAATAAAAATACCACACTTGAGGAATAAGTTCCTTTGATGAGAAAAGGACCAAGGACAGCCCAGATACTTCCCTGGACTCTGTTGATGCAAACTGACCAGAAAGCACTCTATTAAAGAAGGAAAGAGTTTTCTTTGAGCCCAGATTAGGACAGCTGTCTGGGAAATGCGATCTTCACAGGGACCAAAGTGCTCCGGAGAATGAACGGTTTTTATGGGGTTATATCCTTTTTTAACATAGAGCCATAAATCAGAAGTACGTTCTTGTAAAAGTTCAAAAAGACAACAGATGAACATGTAGGCAGGAATCACGAATTTTATCATCACGGAAAGCAGGAGCACGGATGGATTTCTTAAGGACAAGATGTCTTCCTCATTCATAAAGCAGATGGACGGCACACACTTGACAGGCCATAACTCAGGCTTTGGGTTTAAACAAAGTTTATGTACAGTCATGCTGACTTGAAAAACCTAAAATGGCTTTCCTTTGTCTTTCAGGCCCTTCGAGAGGTTTTCTGTCGTCTACTCAGAGATCATGGTTCGTGAAAAAAACGGTCGTAATGAAGACTGTGGCAGGGCCTTGTAGAAGCTGAGATAAGGTGGCAGGAAACAGGCAAGCTGCCACTGGGAGGTGGCAGCTGGTCCAGCAGAGCCCTCGGGGTGGCTGGCGGCTGTCCCAGGTGCCCTTCGCCGTTGCAAGGAGTGCCCTTTCCCTCCCGGCCCGCTGGGATCTATTGACCATAAATAGACACTGTACTTCCTCAAAGATATGAATCGTACCTATGTTCGATTTTGTTTGAATTATGAATACAAGTCGTAGATGCCATAAAAGAGATGAAAAGGTATTAGCAGCTGTAGTCGCCGGGATGAGTCAAATAAAAAACTCGATAAACTGGAAGCACTGTGGATGCTAATGATGAACAGAGCAGCGAGCTCGAAGCTAGGGCTGAGCAGTAGACTGGGAAACACCAGGAAGGGACAAAGAGAAGAAGACATGAAGTAAAGAGACACAGATGCTAAGAGGGTAAGTGACGACTGTCACTGATGAGAGGTCCAAGAGGGAGAGAAAAAATACACAGAGGAGAGGAAGAAAGACTAGTGCAAAATATGGCTGTGAATCTCCACCGCCCCCACTCCGTTTTAAGGAAAGATAAAGGACTTCAGGTTGGAAGGGCTTGTAGAGTGCTGAATAACAGAGATCAGAAAATATAACCACAGAGAGGTTCTAGTGCGATTCACGAACACCAAAGACAGAGTAAAGTTCTGGCAGCTTCCAGGGAGAAACCAGAAGGCACTTAGGATGCAACGATAGATGGACAATGGCTGTCTCAAAAGAGACACTGGATTCAGGGAAAAAAAGGGGTTGCTGCACACAAAGTGTTGATTGAAGGACTAAAAATAAATTCAGGACGAAATTCACAATGTATTTTGTAAATAAAGCAAGTAACTTAGTACATTGATTGAGGATTTACAAGACTTATTAACAGTTCAGCTGCCAGGGGAACTGGAATAGACGGGACCAGAGGGAAATGCGTGCACTCCAAGGTACTCATCCTTGCAGCTGTTAGTAAATTTAGGCTGTTGAAGGAGATTAAGAACCCATCACCAGAACAGTCGGCTACGATCACTTGTTCTTGCTGCCATCTGAGGTAGCAAAATTGGATGCTTCAACATCACACCATAAAGCTTAACTTACAAACAGAAATACCTCCCATCTCAGTACGCATGCCCTTGGTTCACAGTGTGACTCTACACTCCTATCAACAGATGGAGTCCTCTTCTCCACCCTTGGTCTTGTCTGGGGACTTGCATTCACAAGCAAAATATGGCGAAAGGGACATTGTGCCACTTCTCACACTAGTTCTTAAGAGGCATTGCAGTTTTTGCTTTTTCCTTCTTGGAATGCTGCTCTGGATCCTTGGGTCCACAGGCCAGGGACAGGACTAGGTGGGGCCCAGCCATCCATTCAGCCATCAATGTAGCCCATCATCCATCCATCTATCCATCCATCCACCAGCCAGCCATCCACCCACCAGCCATCCAGTCATCCATCCATCCACCATCCATCCATCCATCCACCAGTCATCCAGTCATCCATCCATCCACCATCCATCCATCCATCCACCATCCATCCATCCATCCATCCACCATTCATCCATCCACCATCCATCCATCCATCCACCAGCCATCCAATCATCCATCCACCATCCATCCATCCACCAGTCATCCAGTCATCCATCCACCATCCATCCATCCATCCACCATCCATCCATCCATCCACCAGTCATCCATCCATCCACCAGCCATCCAATCATCCATCCACC